>CM037777.1:85216506-85250820 GCA_021229015.1 Solen grandis
TCCTATTACAGACTTAGTAGAAGTTATATTTTGAAACATTCCAATACAGTTTAACTTCTTTAAAATATTTACTGTGCCTTATGAAAAATACATGTAGTTATACGCTGTTTCCAGTTCAAGTCTTGAACATGGGACCTTCTACACTACTGAGCTGGGCTTAAGTCATAATTATATAAAACCAATGTACTTCTTACATACACGTCGGTTCCCAGCCCTAAATTTTCATCAACACGGCTGACGTCAAATAAATAAAATTCCAATCACTTACCGAAAACCTCCGGCTTTGCCAGAGGAGCCACAGCAAGAAGCTCCGCCCGACATTCCTCCCAAACATCCTCCGTATCCTCAGTCCCAGAATCCTCACTGGCCTCGTCAACCAGGTCTATGGCCTTGTTGGCCAGTTCTACTGTCACGTACATCCCACAGAAGAATGTGAAGTAGTCGTACAAGTTGCTAAAGATCCATGACAGTATCACCGAAATTGCCGAAATAAGAAAGAACATGGTTCCTTGACCATCTATATCTACAAGCCCCACTGCTCACACCTCGGCCATTTTGCTCGAGGTGCAGAAACTGTCAAAGTCAGTTTATTCATGGTTTACGAATTCCGAAATAGCTGCCAATATGCAACAAAACTCTTGGCCCAATTGACTGGTATCCTACCTCATGAAGATCCGAAACTGTGAAAAGCTACAAAACACATGCCGTATGCATTTCATAATGTAACCATACTTATAGATATAAACTATTCAATTACTCCAAAAGCCTTGCCTTTTTAACACTTTCAGTTTGAAGCACAGGTGCATATATCTTTATTTCACGAAATGCAGTTCATATCTACATTGCTTCAGATACTCCAAAATTTAGAAAATACACATTATATTCAGACCTCCTTCTATTTTGAACTGTTCAAAATATCCATGTATATTAACCTGAATGTTCTCCATACTGCATGCTTCAAATACTCCAAAACTTAGAAGAGCACTCAACGAACAGTGTGATCACTTTAATTAAACTGTTTGAATCTTCTATCTATATACACTATAAGTGTAACCAGGTTTTGTATGGGTCTATCTGTTACATGATATAGAAAGTCCCCAGTTTGAAATAACCCATGTACATCACTCTCTTTCTTGTTTATATTAAAATAACTTCACATGTGTTGATAAGTGTACACCTTCTCTAAACGCAACATTCTTCCGAAAGAAAAAACCAACAACTTATCATCTGTCATCACCCGATGAAAGAACACAGCAGCTACAGAGAGTCCTCTGAAGCAAAAAATCACCTGATCTGAAATCTTAATTCTTTACGAAAACTTGCAAACATTTCGATAAATGAAGGACATTACCGAATGCAAAATATCCTTGGACAATCACTCTACTGACAATAGGGTTCCAATTAAGCTGTAATCTATCTTAAATCTGTTATTACAGTGTATTGAGACTTGTAAGCATTAGATAAACCCCCTTGTAGTGTACTGTTTAAAGTGTGATCCTAAATCGCATGGTCTAACTCCTGGGGGATTTAAAGGTGTCAGGTCACGTCTTGCAAACAAATATAAACATGGGTATACTTTTCATATAAAATTTACTGATTTTGTTATTTCAGGGAATTATCAATGTTTACAGAAGTGATTGGACAGTACAAGAGACCTGTAGACTTTACGATAATTCTCCGCGTTTCCCACTAATGATTTAAACCAATTCATTATTTTATCTTTTCCTGTTTTTGGTTTTCTGACTGACAGAGGACAGCTTGCTTTTACTTAACCTTTTACCTCATGAATATTCATGTACAAATTAATGACTTGATGAATATTAATTGACTAAACTTAAAGTGATATATGAAGCAATGGATTTATCTTTGGCATAAAGACTGTGTAGTATCTGAGCTTTAACCCTTTCCCTTACAGAGGAAACCATGAAAAGACCTATGCGAACAACATAAAACCAGATCAGCCTGCAAGTAGCTGATCAGGTTTTATGCTGTTCTCTGCTCCTCAGTGTCTGGAAATGAGGATTTTACAATTAAATTTGGTAAGGTTTGAGTTTGGCTTTCTGCAGATCAGGCTTTATGTGGTACCTATTGAGTGTGTCAAAATGAGTCTATATGAGGGAAAGGGTTAATATTGTATGAGTAAACACAATAGCCCCTGATCAGACAGCTCCTTTAATAAGAGCAGAGTGCCTCATGTGAGTCTCCTTCTTTTGCCTGCAAATTACATCCAAATGAGTCTGTATGAAGACAAGAGGGTTGTTTGGAACATATGTACATTTCAGCTGCTGAAGCATGACGGGAAAAAATGTGACAAACAGACAGACAAATGGACAGACAGACAGACAAGTGAAAAGTGAACCCTATGTGTCACCTCTGCTTGCAGAAGGTGACACAAAAAGAGTTATAGGGTTATTTATATTTATCCAACATAAAAAAAAATATATAATCTAATTAAAAATCATTTGAAAACATTTTCCTCAAATATCATGATAATTCATAATTATAAACTTTTGTAAGGCACTTAAAATATGCAGAATATTTATTTCCCAAATTGAATAAAAATCATCTTTGAATCTGCTAAGTTTTTGAATGACGTCAGTGGAAAACTAGTCGACCCTATACATGCAAATGAAAAGACAAATTTGTAAACCTTGACCACCAAACATCATAAATGTACCGAACATAAAAACCACTCATACTTGACTGGATAGTTTATAGAAAAAAACTTTCCACCATAATATTCCCATAAAAAGTATACATTTTTCCAATTAGCGTATCAAATTCAACCCCCCTCCTGCCAACTTTCGAGGCCCAGAATAGCGGCCTTGTTTTGACACATAATACAACTATAGATCACCAAGGTTCATGAAATATATTAACATAATGGGCCATTACTACTGAGCGTTGAAAACCTCAGTTTTATTTTACCTTAATTAAGTCAAAAATATTTTAAGGTAGTCAGCTGTTTTTCTGACTACATATATGTGCCCCTTATAGTCAGATATTTTACATTCATATGTTTCATTTTTATAGGGGCAAGAGAGTATATTTTTCATAACCCTTTACTTCATATAGACTCATTTTGACACATTGGCAAACATAGAAGACCCTGATCAGACAGCTCCTATGTCTGATCAGGGTCTTCTCTGTTTGCATATACAAAATTGTAGCTCAGTTTCTACACAGTCTGCCTGATAAAGAAAAATCCATTATTTCATAATAACCACCATTTAATGTTCAGTAAATTAATATTCATGATGTCATACACTTGTAAATGAATATTCATAAAGTAAGGGGTTCAACAAGGTAAGTGACAATCGTAACATTATTACATACAAATACATACTTCAACATTGCTGCTAACACTTTTTCAAAATTAAGTATAAATTTACAAAACCAGCCCTCAGTCAGAAAGTCCTTTAATTTCAGTACAATTTGTGGAAGTTTACTTGGTTTTAGCATCCCATCGCCAACATTTCAGTCTTTTGGAGACTTTTGTCTACATATCAGCCTAACTGTGATAACTTACTGTTGAAAGTAGGATTAAGTCCTAGGACTGGCTAGTTCAATGTCAATGGTATTTTTTTGACATTGAACCAGCCAGTCCTGGGACTTAATCCTGGCTCAAATTCAAAACCAACAATACTTAGCACTAAGTAATACTTGCATTCTTAAACTGGGTAGAAACATATTCTGCCATTCCTGTTTTACGAAATGTTCATGTACATGACTAAGCTGATTTGGACTGAAACCGTGGTATCTAACAATGTTTCTTAAGAAATGAAATAGTAGGTTATTTTTATTAAAGAAACAAGAATGATAAAATTTGCTGTTAAGTATTTTAAGTATTATTTAATTAGCCCTAAGAACTGTTGGTTGAATTCAATCCTGATGTACTGACATGATGCGCCAAGCACAAGGGAGATATACCAGTACCTTTTTTAGTGACAGTGGTCGGGGATCAGATTCACAACCTCTCAGACATAATTAATGCAGACACCCTATCCATTCAGCCACTGGGACTGGTTTAGAACATGTATATATCAACTTCAAATGCAAATGTTATGCATAATGCACAGCCTACAGCTCAATTGTTTCTTAGGTTTTTTTTCTCCCAATTTAATTGTCCTTGCATTGTCGTCTGCCGGGCACAGTTTGCTTACCTGTGTAAGACAATGATACTGATTTTGATCTGTATATCTGTCAAAGTCAGTCTCATGATGAGCACGTTAATAGACTATCGGACGAAATCTATCTCCAAAATTTGAAAAACAATACCACCAAGAGTCTTGAAGTATGACAATAGATGTCACAAACCACACCAGTTAACAATGACCTCTGACCCCTCACAGTGGGGTATATGTCACCCAAGATATGTGATGTCTGATATAATTATAGCCTGCAGGGATTAAATCAAATGTCCAAATTATTAATTAAGACTGAATGCAACAAACACAAATTAGTCATTAAAAGACCTAAACTGAGCAGCTTGTGTGGTATAAAAATAACACACATTATTGTTTGAGTTAAAGTAGGTAGCAAAAAAGGTAATACTACTCAACAGATGATGCTACAGCATGTATTTGACAACTTTACCTGACACGGAGAGAATGTATTGTCAAACCTGTCTTAGGCAGCCAATTTCAGGAAACAGAGCAAGTGTCTGCTAAGCACAGTGGGTGTTTAACAAAGGCCAAATACATTATGTAATAATAGCATGAGGATTACTGGCTGCTTAACCTTTAACCTTATGCATATTTTGATGCTATGGCAAACAGAGCAGACCCAGATCAGACTGCCCCTGGAAGAAGCCCCTGTTTGCTCATAGATAATTAGCCCAGGTTCTTTACAGTATGCATGTAAAAGAAAAGAAAAATATTTTGTTTCAATTACTATAAAAGTGTTTTTTATACAAGTAAAGTAATATTCATCTATGTCTACTTGAGACAGGATATAGTACTGCCAAACTTCAGTATCATGACACACCATGGACATGTGGCATTATATCACATTATCCTGACACCGGGCCTCCAAGTCCTGGAACTACCATTATATGCTGAGCACCAAGCAAGGGAGCTATACCAATACCATTTTTAATGACATTGGTATATTGCAGCCGGGGATTGAACCCACAACCTTCGGCTCCTGAGGCAGTAAATGGTTGACTGCTTCTTACAGATGATCACTGCTAACATCTGTTTAACCCTTTCCCTCATAGAGGACACCATGAAAAGACCTATGCGAACAGCATAAAACCAGAGTAACTCGCAGGCTGATCAGGTTTTATGCTGTTCGCTGCTCCTCAGTGGTCTGGAAATGAGGATTTTGTAATTAAATTTGGTAAGGTTTAACTGTGGTTTTCTGCAGATCAGGTTTTATGTGATACCTATTGAGGGCGTCAAAATGAGTCTATATGAGGGAAAGGGTTAATTGTCTATAATCCTACTCTTTGTGTATTTCTTAAAGAATTTTTTTCACTTATTGCATTTAACACAACATGTCTAGAGTATTCAATAACTTTCACTTATCAGTACTAAGTCATCGCTAAGTGTTTTCTTTCTATGTTGCTGATTATATTTTCAACCCCCATTTATTTCACTCTAGGTGACAAGATATAAACACTGGAAAGTGAGACGAAAATCATGACCCGGATAATTTGACAATAACACGCTTGAGCAGACGGTAAAAATAATCGCAATCCAATTGTGTCATTTGAGACAAAAGCAGATAAACAATTAAAACCACAGGTGGTTCGCCAAGGTATTTCAAGAACAAAACACAAACTTTCAGCTCTAGTAATTGTAAAACTTTACCATGTAAGTACTGTACACATACTCCATGCTATTTTTATCTATTTTGCTAATACTTTTTCATTATTTATTTTTTTTAATACAATATGTTCATATGACTACTCTTTTCATTTTAACATTATGTATAAAACTTAAAAATACCTACTGCTACAAGTAACTGACAAAATTTCCTTGTTTCAGATGTCACAAGGGATAAATACTAATGCTGGCATATCAGTCATCACCTTAGAAATTAATGTCACATTATATCTGTCTCAAGATGTCTGCCTTAAAGATTTTTCCTCTACTTAGAAATCTAAAACATTGTATACCGG
This sequence comes from Solen grandis, assembly GCA_021229015.1. Lineage (NCBI taxonomy): Eukaryota > Metazoa > Mollusca > Bivalvia > Adapedonta > Solenidae > Solen > Solen grandis. The sequence goes on from CM037777.1 coordinate 85,222,631, forward strand.
TAAGAGTTTTAAAGTTTTGATGAATTTGAAATCATTTACCGAAAAGGCTCATAGCAACATATATCCAAACATTCTATTCTCTTAGTAAATAAGATAGTTCTATGTCTCCAAAAGTTTGAGTTGAAAAGAATCTCAATTTTGATTTGCTTCATGAAATACAGACTTGTACCTGGTAATATCAAGAAACTGGAAAATCAGAGAACAACTTTTAGGATTAGTGCAGCAGTCTTTCATGTTAAGACATCACAAAAAAACATTTCCTTCCTCACTATTTTCCTTTTCTCTCCTTCCATCTCTTATTCCATCACAACCTTTTCTTTTCTCCTTATTTTTCTGATTTCTCTCCTTCAATCACTTTTTCAATTCTCATCATTTAGTTTCACACTTCAAGGTTTCCGGTTGTTTTTTTATAAATTTAAGATACATATTAAAAATCATAAAAAATTTTTTTTTTTAATTTAAAAAATTTAATATTTAAAGTTATCTTGAATAATGTTAAAAAAAAAAATTTTATTAAAAATTGTTCTTCACAATGTAAGAAATATATTTTATTTCAAATACAGACGAAAAAAAGTCTGTAATCTGTATTTATTTAGAAAATATATGCAAAAGGTTACTATGGCAACAGGAGAGGTTACAACAAGTTACTATTTTCACAAAACGTCACCACAAATTCACAATGGAGGAAGAGGTCACATATGGCACAAAACATACAGTCAAAGATGCTACACTAAATTGGTCTTTATTTCTTCTCAGATAAATGACTACCTGAAATCCATGGTTCTCTTTTAACCCTTTCCCTCATATAGACTCATTTTGACGCCCTCAATAGGTACCACATAAAGCCTGATCTTCAGAAAACCACAGTTAAACCTTACCAAATTTGATTATAAAGTCCTCATTTCCAGACCACTGAGGAGCAGCAAACAGCATAAAACCTGATCAGCCTGCGAGTTACTCGCAGGCTGATCTGGTTTTATGTTGTTCGCATAGGTCTTTTCATGGTGTCCTCTATGAGGGAAAGGGATAATAGTTTAGAAATTATGGCCAAGGTTAAAAAGTTGATGACATTACACTGACACCTGTGTGATGACAATACCTTAACTTTTTTCTTAAAATCACGTACAAGAATAAAACTATTTTACATAATATGTGAATTAACGTGTACGAAGAAGTCTTTCAGACGAAGTTTAGTGAAACTGGTCACTGGACCTTGAAAGGAAATATGCAGAGAAACTGATGCCTGGAAACATTGATTTACCAAGAATAAATCAAAACATAGATTACTTTCACTTAAGAGAGAGATATGTTCGCATAGGTCTTTTCATGGTATCCTCTATGAGGGAAAGGGTTAATAACACTTAATCTTAAATAAACCAAACTTCACAAGGTACCAGTTAAATGGTTCTGACTGCAAATACTAATGTAGAAGGTGTATTATACTAGAACAAATATTTTCAATATATACAAGATTTTTTTTTCTCAGTATATTAAGCTGTCGTGCAAAAACTGGAATGGGAAACATGGGAGAAATGCATTGTAGTTTCTGTAAATGAAGGGTCACTAATAAAGCTTAAGAAGTTACAATTAAGTCAAGTGAGAAATGTTTCCATGTTCTGTTAAAGTGAATAAATGAGTAGTTGCAAGTAGTTTAACCCTTTCCCCCATAGAGGATACATTGTACTATGAAAAGACCTATGCGAACAGCATAAAACCAGATCAGCCTGCGAGTAAGCTGATCAGGTTTTATGCTGTTCGCTGCTCCTCAGTGGTCTGGAAATGAGGATTTTATAATTAAATTTGGTAAGGTTTAACTGTGGTTTTCTGCAGATCAGGCTTTATGTGGTACCTAATGAGTGCGTCAAAATGAGTCTATATGAGGGAAAGGGTTAAAACTGAAATGAAAGCATGGGTATGGTCCTTTGTGAAACTTTTCTATATTGAGATGATCGACATGTTAAATGTATCATGTAAATGGAGAGCTGGCTTTTGTCACTGATGTCATTGTTGTGTAACTAATTAGAAAGAAGTGTAAGTAAATTAACAAGAGGGCCATGATGGCCCTGAATCGCTCACCTGAGTACCATTGCTTCAACTGATGTCAAGGTTTTTAAACAGACAAGGATTCTGATATAACTTAATCTAAAACATTTTACCCCTGACAATACTACACACCAAATATCTAAGCAATGGGCCATATGGTTTCAGAGAAGACTTGGGCGCAGGGTCATTTATCACCGTAGGGCCAAGACTTTGAAAATCTTTGTAATGAACCATTAGATGCTACTACATACCAAAAATCTTAGCTCTAGGCCTTATTGATTCATAGAAGAAGACTTTTTAAGATTTTCCTATTTAACTCTATGTAAAACAAGTGACCCCTGGTGTGGGGTCATTTATCACCATTGGGCTATGATTTGTACAATCTTGGTAGTGGCCCATAAGATGATGCTACATACCAAATATCTAAGCTCTAGGCCTAATGGATTCATAGAAGAAGATTTTTTAAGATTTTCCTATATAACTCTGTGTAAAACAAGTGACCCCTGGTGCGGGGTCATTTATCACCATAGGGCTATGATTAGTACAATCTTGGTAGTGGCCCATAAGATGATGCTTCATACCAAATATCTAAGCTCTAGGCCTTATGCATTCATGGAAGAAGATTTTTTAAGATTTTCCTATATAACTCTATGTAAAACAAGTGACCCCTGGTACGGGGTCATTTATCACCATAGGGCTATGATTTGTACAATCTTGGTAGTGGCCCATAAGATGATGCTACATACCAAATATCTAAGCTCTAGGCCTTATGGATTCATAGAAGAAGATTTTTTAAGATTTTCCTATATAACTATTTGTAAAACAAGTGACCCCTGGTGCGGGGTCATTTATCACCATAGGGCTATTATTTGTACAATCTTGGTAGTGGCACATAAGATGATGCTTCATACCAAATATCTAAGCTCTAGGCCTTATGCATTCATGGAAGAAGATTTTTTAAGATTTTCCTATATAACTCTATGTAAAACAAGTGACCCCTGGTGCGGGGTCATTTATCACCATAGGGCTATGATTTGTACAATCTTGGTAGTGGCCCATAAGATGATGCTACATACCAAATATCTAAGCTCTAGGCCTTATGGATTCATAGAAGAAGATTTTTTAAGATTTTTCTATATAACTCTATGTAAAACAAGTGACCCCTGGTGCGGGGTCATTTATCACCATAGGGCTATGATTTGTACAATCTTGGTAGTGGCCCATAAGATGATGCTACATACCAAAAATCAAAAGGCTAGGCCTTGTGGTTTCGGAGAAGAAGATTTTTTCAAGTTTTTCCTATATTAGCCTATGTGAAATCAAGTGACCCCTGGGGCGGGGCCAATTTTGACCCCAGGGTCATAATTTGTACAATCCTGGTAGAGAGTCATAAGATCATGCTACATACCAAAAATCAAAAGGCTAGGCCTTGTGGTTTCAGAGAAGAAGATTTTTTAAATTTTCATTTTTAAAATCTATTTTTAGCTCCTGTGACCTAATTATGCGATGGACCAGAACCATTTATACAACTTTAGTAGAGCTTCATCCAAAGAACATTCCTGCAAAATATTTTTCAAATTGGCCAAGCCGTTTAGGAGGAGATGTTGTTTGAAGCAATTGTTGACGCCGGACGCACGGACGGACGCACGCACGCACGCACGCACGCACGGACGACGGACGACGGACGCCGGACAAAAGGCGATCAGAAAAGCTCACCTTGAGCACGTTGTGCTCATGTGAGCTAAAAACAGATTAAATTAACAACTGTAGCATGCCTTGAATAGATGATGAATGAAGATAGAAAAAAATTGCTGATGGCTGTTGAACATACATTATCATGATAATGGATTATCATGGGTTTATTACAAAGAATTACCGTATACATCCTAACTAAAACACCAGGGGGCGCTACAACTAACTAATGTGTGTAAATGGAGGTAATGTGGGAGGGTGAGTATGGAAGTATGGAAAATATGGTAAAAGAAACAAACCAATCTGGCATTATGACTGCTAAACAAGGGGTGGTCTCTGATCAGAAATAGTGTGAATTATCACCTTACTTTGTAATTTATCATTTAGATGAATATGGAAGCCAATTAAAAAAAGGTAAGAAAGAGTTATGGATCATGAACCAAGGTAATCACTCAAACAGATGTTCAGTCATGGACGTTACTTGGTTCTTTTTCTCACACACTGAAAAATGTATGAAGATTTCTATTAAGAATATTCTCTATCTATAGAACATGTTAGTATTCGAAAGTAGATAAGTCACTTCCTGATCAATTTATCATAGTTATCAAGTTTAGTTTTGAGAGAATCTATATGATATTCACTTAAATGTGTGAAAGATGTGTTTACATGACAATATGATATGACAACATAAAATGACATGTGACATGACAACATTTGACACTTCACAATGCAATGTGAGCACACAGCCTAACACATGATGATTGGAACATGACAATGTGAAATGACATGTGACATGACAACATTTGACACTCAACAATGCAATGTGAGCACACAGCCTAACACATGATGATTGGAACATGACAATGTGAAATGACAGGCTTGAGAAATGTAGAATCAAAATAATGATGTTTCCCTAATGTTAAATTAAGGGTGTGTTGCATAGCTAAAATATTGATATCTCCCTAACGATAAATTTAGGGTGTGTTGCATAGCCATAACGTTCTTAAACATTTCAAAGCATTTTCTTTTCATAAAACAATTCAAAGCTTTTTCTTATTATGCATAGAAAAAAACATATGCTTATGCAAACACCCTAATAATGACATATCCCTTACAACTTTGTCACTGTGGAATAGTTTTTGATGAAATTCTTAATACCTTAAAATATGTATTTTGTTCTTCAGTTTTATTTTACTGACTGTTAGTGCTTTGTGAGAAATTTGTGCAATCTGACTTGTTCACAAACATGATAATGCTTGCAACTACCATAGGCAAAAGCTTTAGCAAATTTGCAGCCTGGTGGTTTACAAAATTGTCTCCCTTTCATGAATAATGATGAATAAAAACAGAGAAAATTGTGGTTGGAAAATACAAAATATGAAAGCGGAAAAAGAAAATGATGTTAGTATGATTAAATATGGGTAGATATAAATACTTATAGGAAAAAGTTTAGTGACTGATGAAAAATAAAAAATAGTGGTAAAATAAAAAATGTGACGTATATAAATGAATGATTTTGATCCCACAATTCCTCAACCCCCAAGTAACCACTGAAACACGAGTGTTTGTACTTACTGCGGGATCGTTTGGACGCGGACTTCCCATTTGGAGCTTTATTAGTAGGAAACATAGAAGGTTTAATCGTGTGCTTAGCAGAGGTGTTAGTAGGTGCGGAATGCTGACGAATGACTGGCTTCACAATCCTCGGACCCCCACTGCGGCGAGAAACATCGCCACTGCTGCCCATATAGCTATCTAGCGCTACACGTGTCGGGGGGTCAAAGAAAAAAAAAACGGGACAAAAAAAAATGTACAGGTAAAGTTTATCACTGCAAACACCAATCACGTTTCTACACAGATATAGAGACCTTTCATAGGTATTTGATAAGTAATTTGTGGAGTTTGAAATTTGAAAAAAAATGGAAAAAATTACTGTTATTGTATGATAATGGCAAGTATATCCATAAAGTAACATGATTTCATATTTCTCTCATGGAACAGACAATAACATAGATTTATCTATGAAAGGTCCCTCGTTTGAAATGGAACCCACAAACACACTATACTGTACCATACTGTACTAGACTACATTGTTAACATATTTTTACCTTTTTTTTTTTTTTTTCCATTTACATTTTTTTTTTTCCATTTCTTTTCCATCAACATTTATCTGAACAAAATTCAAGAATCAATAGACACCATGAAAAAAAAATATATATAGAGCTAAAATGAGAGAGAAAATGGTTGTGATAGTTGTGGAGACAATGAGCTGAATTCAGTAAGTCCAGAATGGTATGGTAAAGTATAGTGCAGATAAATCAATGCCCATGGTATTCTGCTACTATTGCTGAAAAAATTATTTAAAATGTTTGCAATACGCTTTTTTGAAGAACGAAATCAAGTTTTCAGTTCTATTTAATTTTGAAATTTTGAAATTAAACATCTAGTAGCAGAATAGTGTGGCATTATTTTCTATATATCACAAAAAATACTGATGAATTCATTTTTTATATCTTCTTTTCATCACAGTGAACTTATTTTTTTCTCGGATTTATTTTCCGGTATAAAGCAAGGGAGATAATAATGCCAGGCACCATGAGCAGTGATTTGATAGGAATACATGGGTTATGTCCCTTGCACCTGTGTCTATATACATAATATCAAAAATGGTGACAAAAACATGAGTAATTACCATCAGTGCCTGAAACATTTGCAAGATTATACAAATATTAGTATCTCTGTAAGTTTCATGAAACTTGTAAGTTATTATTAAAGCAGAAATTATTTAAAAAGACTGTGATAAAGTCAAATTAGATTTGACAATGATGTAGCAAAGCTAGTCTCAAGACCCTTCAACGTCACAAGAAACTCACATATTCAGTGCATTCATCAAACATGTCTATACATTTTTTTGTTACAAACTTGCTCCAATACAGCCATTTCATTTGATTTTTAATGATTTGACAAACTTTTTGAACCAATCAGCTTGCTTGCAAAACATTTCTCAATAAACTAATTTACCCACAGTTGATATAAAGTAGGAAAAAGGAAATTTAATTTTTACCATATAAAACTTTTTTTTTTTTTTTACATAAAAACTAATAAAAATCGCTGCCACCTCAGTTGCAGACTGTCACCAATATGTACATCATTTTCTCCAGAGAGTTGAATTGGATTATGGGACAATATGAGGGAAACAAAAAGGAGTGATGATGCAGATCCACACGTAGGAAATGCCAGACTATTTTATTGATTGGAGAAGAAAGTTTCTGTCCATACCCACTATATATGCACAGCAAAAAATGTTATAAGCCCGTCTTATCAACCTTAGAAATCTTAGCACCGAAACAGGATTATATATTGGTAGGTTTCTTACAATGTATAAATTCTAGTTCCTACCTTATGAGTATGAATAAATATAATAAGATTTAAGTTAAATTTAAGTATATATTTAGAATAAAGCTCAGATCAGATTTGCTTTTTCACTCAAAGTCAATAATTTGAAAGAAGGAGAATAAAAAAAATCATCTACCATCCATGGTTTTGGATATACAAATTCTTGACTTTATCACAACTTTTTATATTTAAAAAACACACATGTAAAGGAGGTTGTTAAGCACAGTAACATGTTTTATCAGATTGGTTTGTTATAAAACTGAGTTAGAGTTTAATTATGGAATGTTTCAGTAATTAGACAAAAGTCTACAGTGGAACAAAAAGGACAGAAAATGCCAACAATGTGTATACATACCATTAGAAAGGGCACCTAGACTACTCTTCCTTTCAGTATTCCCGTCTCGTGCCTGAAGCATACAAAGTATTGTTTTCATTTTGTTAACTCCAGAACAAAACTTTGTACAGAATCAATGTATACCACAAACTCCCACATAATTGTCTATCCATTTTTAAACCTATAGTAGCAGAAACCTTGACCCTACCCATCTTAACCCTTTACCCCATGAATATTCATGTACAAATTAATGACAGATGAATATTAATGTACTGAACATCAAATGGTATATGAAACAATGGATTTTTCTCTGAGCTTCAATATTGTATGCAGACTGAGAGAAGGAGCCGTCTGATCTGGGTCTGCACAGGTTTAAGGAGTTGATATATACTTTCTTACAAGAGCTATCCGTAAGACAGCATGCTTGACTATTTCAGTTCGTATTGGGGTTTACCGTCGCTGCGATAGTATTTCAATCATATAGCGACGTCCAGCTAATTACAGGTGGAGGAAGACCCTGAGTACACAGAGGTACCCGGGAAGAACCACCAACCTACCGCAAGCCAGCTGGAAGGCTTCCTCACATGAAAAATCTGAAGTCCCTACCGGGATTCGAACCCACAGCGGTGAGGGGCTGAGAGATTTGAAGTCCATGACTGTAACCGCTCAACCACGGCGGCCCCACTCATCATAAAGTAAACAAGTGCAATAAGTATATATCCCAAGTTTCAAAGCATTATCTCGAAGGATTCAGTGAAAAAATAATGTGGTATGCAAACCTTAACAAAAATTGTAAGTCAAAAAAGGGGCATAATTTGGTCAAAATCAATTACAGAGTTATACTCTTGCTTACAGTGGTGTAATGGTTATAAACAAGTATATCAAGCTCAAAGGGTTCAGTGAAAAAAGTGAGGTGGTACAAAAAACTTAACTGAGATTCTAAGTCAAAAAAGGGGCATATAATTTAAAATTGCTTACAGGTGGGGGTGATGACCATAAACAAGTATACCAAGTTTCAAAGCAATACCATAATAACATGAGGTGGTTTGAAAAACTTAACTGTTACATTGACACTGACGCTCAGGTGAGTAGATTACAGCCCATCTTATTCATCGAATAGTCAAGTTAAAAATTAGTCTTTTTTCTCTTGAGTTTAAACTTTATTTAATTTTACAACAACCAAGCAGAAATCCATCTGATTTATACAATTCATCTTCTTGTTACTGATAATGGCATCCATGTGAAGCCTGATGTGGGAGAAAATAGGTGAATCTGGAGAAAACCCACGTGTCTGAACAGATAAACAAATCTCCTTAAACATGCGATGTGGGGCCAAACCAAGACTGAACAAGGTAAGCTTTGTGTAAAGCCAGTGTCTTAACCCTGTATCTCATAATTATTTACTCAATATTAACCCATTGACAAACAGAGGGGACCCAGATCAGACAGCTTTTGTTTTCTCATGAAATACTGAAGCCCATATTTTTCAGAGTCTGCACAGCAAAGAAAAATCCATTGTTTCATTATTCTTTATATATATTCCAGTAAACTGATATTAATCAAGTCATAAATTTATACATGAATATTCATGAGGAAAAGCATTAAGGATTACACCACCCAGACACTTTACAATTTTATATGTATTAAAGGGGAGTTAAAATGTCAGAATGACGAAAATGCAGAGACATCAAAAAACCCGCAGTTTTTACTTTTCCTTTTGACCATCGTTCTCTACTACTATGAGACAGCCATGAATCAATAAATTATGCCATAAATCCTTAATAAGGAACCGTATTGAGGAAATCAAATCTGTCTGGTATTCCTAGCAACTAATGTGGTCTTGTTGCCATGACAATCAGGATGTATTACAGCCTCCAAACCTTTCAAAGATTTATTATGTTTAAATTTTGCTCTTGGTATAGAAGCAACATGTTTGTGTCATGCTTTCCTGATAACTACTGGGTATTTTTGTTATTGTTTCCTTGTTTCCCTGTTTTATTAGTTTATTTTTTTTATAGTTATTTAAATTTTGATTTATTTTTTTTGTTGAAATTTTTTACTTGGAATGATATAATTTTTCTGATATTTTTACATGTACGTATTCACACACAATCCCTCAAACTAGCAACAGTCAAATAACAGGCCCTGAGGTCGGGATTAAATAGTATTTATTAGCGTTGGGAATCATTAAAAAAAAATGGTCAATTAATCAACCTGTCTTTCTGACCGATTACTGATCATTCAGTGACTTCTTACTTTTCTTAGAATTCAAAGTTTGTGTTACATATGATAAATATTAAAACTCAATGTAATGGGGTTATAACATAGAGACGGAAAAGTGCTTCTTCCAGGTTTGACCTTTTATTTTGAACTTCATATAATATACGAAATTAAACAACAACAAAGATGCTGATGTGACGGTCATTGAGACATGTGTGCTGCCATCATCCCGCATCATATTTCATCAATTCCTGATACACAACAATAAAATTTGAATGCCTTTGTTATGATTTGTACTATTTGATCAATTTAGCAGTTTACAAGTCAAAATATTACTTCCATCTAAAATCATAAAATGCCTAATTCAAATAATTTGTTGACAAATATGAAATAATTGTGGATCATTACTTAGCACAGTCTCCACAACAATTTGTTAATAAACTGATTAATCAGTCCAAAACTTTCATTTATTATGTACTACAGATTCTTGAGAACATCGACAGCAGCTACTGTACCATACCAGCATCAGTATTGAGTGACTGAATGTGACATCATGCCACGCTTATGGCATGGTACCAGTGTTACAGGTCTGTATCAACCTCAAGCAGAGATTCAGCTCAAAAAGAGACAAAAATGTTTGATGGATCATTAATCTCAAGCAATTATCACTCACCTGGGAACCAGCATCTGAAATTTCGCTGAGGGCGCTAGTGCTGTCACGTCTCTCTGACATGAGTGACGACTCTCTCTCCAGGCTTGAAATACCTGGAATATAATATCACATGATTTGCAGGGCACAGTCTACCAAATATAATATCACATGATTTACAGGGCACAGTCTACCAAATATAATATCACATGATATTTACAGGGCACAGTCTACCAAATATAATATCACATGATATTTACTGGTCACAGTCTACTAAATATAGTATCACATGATATTTACAGGGACATCTACCAATTATATAATATAAATCACATGGTATTTACAGGTCACAGTCTACCAAATATATATCACATGGTATTTACAGGGTACATTCTACCAATTTACCTTCTATACTATCACCTGAGTGTAATTCTTTATCATATATACATGTATAACTTAATTCATTAACTTTTTACCTCATGTAGATGTGTTTTGAGACCTCAGCAAACAGAGCAGACCCAGATCAGGGTCTCCTCTGTTTGCTAAAACAATATTGTTATGAGTGACATGGTCCAATGGCTGCATACCCAAATAGGGATTTGAAGACTGTTGGTTTGAACCCAGTTGGGGACAAGGATTTTTCATGACCTTCTCAGGTGCAAAGTACTGGTTCAATCCAGGAACCATCAAGATTAGTACACTGTGAAAAATTTAAGTTAAAAAAATAAAACAAAACAATATTGTAGTTCATATTTTTCATACTCTGCATGGCAAAGATAAATCCATGGTCTCATATAACATTTAAAGATCAGTAAATTAATACTGTTGTGTTACTCACAAATACCTTTGAGGGGAGACTGTAAACAACACTCCAGTTTCATTTGGCTTTTAAATGTTCCAAGATCAATAAAATGGCCCAGTTATAAAAGATTTACATTTCAAAAAATTGTATGAAATGACAAATGTATATCAATAGCAACTCATTCAAAGTTATTTGATTGTTTGTTTAACATCCCACTGACAGTATTTCAGACGTTGTCTACTTGAGACTGATATAGTGCTAGCTGCACACTGCAATATCACACGCAGACATGTGGCATGATACCACACCCAGTCACATTATCCTAACACCGGGCCAACCAGTCCTGGAACTACCCTTATATGCTGAGAGCCAAGCAAGGGTGCTATAATACCAGTACAATTTTTTACAACTTTGGTATGTCGCAGCCGGGGATCGAACCTACAGAGAAAGTGAACAAGACTATAATATACTGCATAAATTTATAATGTTTAGCTCGAAACCGGTCTTATTGCGTATCTGAGAGAAGTGTTTAAATAAAAACAACTATACGTTTGGTATGTTGCGGCTGAGGATCAAACCCACGACCTCCCATTTCTGAGGTGGACACTCTAACCACTTGGCCACCAGGACAGGTCATTCCAAGTTATAATACAACTTAAGCTGTTTGATCAGGTCAGCAATAATCCAGTGTGTAACTGTATTTCCAACAGTAAGACATGCAATTCAAACTCACACAGGACTGGTAGTAATTGCTTAGTTGAGTTCCGCAACTTATTTGTCTATATATTTATGAATCAGATTATAATCAAATGCTCATTTTGACTTCCTTAAAAGTTAAAAAAAGAAATTTCCTGGAAATTTTATCTCATTGAATTTTTCCATTATCTACAATCTCTACTCATTCAACTAGGGACGATGGTCCAGTGGTAATGAACAAGATTGTGAATCCAAGGTATGTGTTTAAATCATATCGGGACAATAATTTTTTTATGGCCTTCCCAGGCACAAAGTACTGGTCCAGCCCTGGAACTGGGTTAAGTGTTTCCTGCAAGAACTTGTAAATAAATTTAATCTATAATAATTTTTAACATTTAGATAGCAAGAATCACCACTGAAGATGACACATACCTCCACCATGGGATCGGACCAAGCAATTAATTTACAACCCCTAAACAAACTAATATGCTTAGATAAACATTACCAGCACGTGAAAGCAAAAAAAACAAACATGGATATTGAAAGCTATTTACGTTTTGTGGTTGGCCTACATAAGATCGTCCCCTCGTCTTCGTCATCGGCTTCATTGGTACTGACATCGGTCTGGCTTGCCTGGCGAGAACTCAACAAGGACCCAGTTCCATTCCTACTTCCTCTTCCATCCAGAGAGTCTGCTAGGTCTATATGCAACATCTTGTCTTTAATATCTGGCCGCTTCAGAGAATCTCCGCTCAAGTTACGCTCTCTGCTCATATTCGCTAAGTCCTTACTCAATTTTCTACCGCGCTCAAGTTTTCCTCTTGCTGGGGATACGTCGGTACTTCTGACTTGAACCGGGGAATGATTTCTGGTCCCACTAGGAGATTGGTTGTTTGCACTTGCATGTCGACTTCTACTTGCTGGTGAGCATTTTTTGATCTTGTTTGTTTTGTTGTGGAATTTTGCGTGAAAAGGTTTCTTCTCTCTTTGGTTTTGCTGGAGCTACCAGAGGCGCCGTATACTTCAGTTTACTCTCAACTTTGCTATAATCCGGAATAGCGTTTGATATTCTACGCTTTGGTTTAGGTTTTGGCTCCTCTTTCTTAACTGGAACCGGAATTGGTGTCTTGATCAAAGCCTCTAGTTTACTCTTTACTTCAGTCTTTGGTTTCAACTTCACATCCTTTGAACTGTCTATTTGGTTCATAATTGCATCCCACTTGCTTTTCGGAGGTGTTCTTTTCACTTTCTTCACTGGTTCCTTTTCAATGATCTCCTTCTTTTCGTGAGCAATATTTTTATGATCGTCTATGTTTTTCTCTTCATTAGGACTCTTGTTATTTATCTTACTTGTCACTTTAGAGAGATCAATCTTATTATTAGCCAGAGAGTTTCTCTTGTTCTTCGCCTCCTCCGTATTTGCCTTATCTTCTTTTGCTTTCACTGGCAATGGTGCCTTCAGATACTCAGATAATTTAGATACAACGTTGGTTGTATTAGGTTTCTTAAAGTCTTTCACCACATTGAACTTCTTTTTCTTCTGTGGTTTCTGTGGCTTCTCCTTCTTCTTCTCTATGTTTTCTATCACCTTCTCGTCCTCGACCTTTTTCTCTTCTTTATCGCGATGATAATGGTTACAACAGACAGGGGGGATTCAGTGGTTTCTGTGCTGTCATTGCTTCCTTGTTTCTGACCCTCATCTGCAGCGGGGCTGACCAATTTGCTGGAGGATTTTGGGCTGGGCTTATCATCACTACCTGTGTCTACCCCTGATGTGTCATTGGAACTGGGTTCTAGGGTCCTTGTAACATTCTGAAACAAAAATATACTTGTGATCTATAAAATTACTCTTTTCTTGTATTAGATTTAATATAAGGTGTAGAAGAAAGGAAAACATTGTTTCTATTAACACTTTGCTCCTTACAAATTAAATATCAATAATAACTCTGAAATTAGTCCAAACACTGAGAGTGCAATGACCAAAGAGACCTGGCCTTGTGTTCTCGAAAACACTCAAGTACTATCCAAGGCTCATATTTGAGTATTTGCTCATAAATTGGGTTTGAGTTCAAAAATCATACTTAAGTACCATTTATTTTCGAGAACACAGGGCCTGTGCATCAAGTGACAGTTTAATCTAAAAGTACAAATCACAACAGTTTTAAAATACTGAAGACCATTTGTAATGACTTAATTGCTGAAAATATTATACAGCAAAACCTGTCTAAACCCTTTCCCTCCTATAGACTCATTTTGACGCACTCAATAGGTACCACATAAAGCCTGATCTGCAGAAAACCACAGTTAAACCTTACCAAATTTAATTACAAAGTCCTCATTTCCAGACCTCTGAGGAGCAGCGAACAGCATAAAACCTGATCAGCCTGCGAGTTACTCGCAGGCTGATCTGGTTTTATGCTGTTCGCATAAGTCTTTTAATGGTATCTTCTATGAGGGAAAGGGTTAAGCAGCCAGTCAAGGAAGCAAGGTAAAGTGACTGCTTAACAGAGGTGGTCGCTAAATAAATGTATAATATATAACAAAATGCTATAGTTTGGTAACATTACATTTGACCGCTAAATGCAGGATGACTGTTTAATACAGGTGGCCACTAACACAGGTTCAACTGTATACACATATTATTCAAGATTTCCTTTTTTTAGCAATAAAGTCAATAAATGAGAGAGCTCATAGTCTGAGGTGGCCAAGTTGTTAGGGCATGGCTGGCTGTTGTCAGGATATTATTTCACATGGTTACAGCATGATACTGCAGTGTGGAAGCACTTTATCATTCTCAAATAGAATTTATTTCCAAATGAATGCAATTCTGTCATTGGAATGTTAAACCAATTGAAGAAACAAATATGTGAGTTCCAGTCTTCAAGCCAGGTTGTTTATTTTTAACCTTTAAAAATATGATACCTTGCGGAAGATAAAAAGAAGACTTTAAAGAAAATTATCATAAATTACATGCTCTATGAACTGTAATTCAAATCGTCAAGGGTAAGTGAAAGTATCCTTAATTAATTGTAGATAAGTTAATGAGCACACTGACATTGTTTTCAGGTCTATGATGGTGGAATTAATGATTTTTATAGATTTTAAATAGCATATTATGATTTTGAATCTAAAAGTGCAGCTTTACATGCACTTAGGAATGTTTTTTTTTTTTTTACGTGCTTTCATTAAAAAAGACTAATCAAATATTTGTGAATGATAAACCAGATCATATACCACGAGAGACAGATCTGATCATTTTCATTGTGATAAAAGTGTATATCTTTAAGAAACATCACAATCCCATAAATGAAGCTCCCAAGGGGTAATTTCAAATATACACAAGAGAGTCACCTACTGAAGCATGATGGAAAAAGTGTGATGGACAGATGGATGGATGGACGGACGGACAGACAGACGATGGAAAAGTAATCGCTATGTGTCACCTCTACTTACAGCAGGTGACACAACAAAACGAACAAATGAAAAAGTAAAAAAAAACAACAACAAAAACGGAACTACCCGTCTACAATATGCTGAGTGACAAGCAAGGGAGCTATCTCACTCATCTTGTACTTATTATTCAAAGGGATAGAAAAAAATGTTTTAGATTCATATATATTATTTATAAAACATACCAATAATGTATTTTTTTACCTAAATAATATCTAGAAATAATTAATTTTAGGGATTTCTTAATGAAATGTAATGAAGACAATAAGGCCCATTAATCTTTTCATATACAAGAATTTTCTTTGGAACACATGTGTCAACTACTGAAGCATGATGGAAAAAGTGTGATGGACAGACAGACAAGCAGAAGGACAGACAAATGATGGAAAAGTGATCCCTATGTGTCACCTCTGCTTACAGCAGGTGACACAAAAAAACAGGACCTGGAAAGAGGTTTTACCATTTCATTCTCAATCTGGGTGACCTCATCTTCTGACTCCGCCTCTGCTATGTTCTCCATGACAACACCTGTCAGTCCGGTTTCACACGCCTGCACTGGCTGAACAATCTCTGGCCTGGAAAAGTAAATATTGGGAGAAATCATTTAAGTATTTGCTTCCTTGGGAGAAATCATTTAAATGGTGAGAACAATGCTTCAGTCTTCGCTTCCTTGGGAGAAATTATCTAACTCTTGGAAGAACAGTTTCAACCTTTGATTCCTTGAAAGAAAATATTTAACCCCTAGGAGAATTGTTTTAATCTTTATTTTGTTCATTTTTCAACTGATACAAAGACAGCTATGACGTTGATCTCATGCCTGCCTGGCTGTAACCCTAAGGTCACAGGCTTGATCCTCAGCTACAACATACTTAAGTCATAAAAATGGTACTGGTACATGTACATCTTCCTCCTAAAGAGTAATTCCAGGTGTCAGGGATAATGTGACTGGGTGTGGTATCATGCCGCTTGATAAGGCTACAGCATGATACCACAGTGTAACAGCACAATATGCCTGTTGTAGGTACCCAAGATACCAGAATAATGGAAATACTGTTTATGGGATGTTAAGATCTATCAATTTAACCCTTTCCCTCATATAGACTCATTTTGACGCACTCAATAGGTACCACATAAAGCCTGATCTGCAGAAAACCACAGTTGAACCTTACCAAATTTAATTACAAAATCCTCATTTCCAGACCACTGAGGAGCAGCGAACAGCATAAAACCTGATCAGCCTGCGAGTTACTCACAGGCTGATCTGGTTTTATGCTGTTCGCATAGGTCTTTTCATGGTTTCCTCTATGAGGGAAAAGGTTAACAAACACACTCACCTGTCCGTCTCATTGTCTGTGTCCCCGTTCATGGTACCCAGGTCACTGTCAGATTCCACAGGAATGGTGGGCAGCTTCATCTTCTCACCTGTATGTACATAAACATTGAAAGATACTTTAAATTGATGTATGGTGACTCATAGGCCCACTGAACTGAGTTCAATGATATTTATTGTATGTACATGTAACAAATGTCACGATAATAACTTACTTACTTTCTTACTTATTTAAACATAACTTTGTAGAACCTGACGGTGTCTGGTGGTATTTTAGATAAACAAGATATGACAAAGACTTTATCTTATTTAAGTATCAATTAAAACAAACTAAAAACATGAATCAAACTGAAAATAAGGGTGATGGGTACCAGGATAGCAATGCATCCCTGTTTGTGAGGTTTTTCGGTGTAGCTGTCCAGCCTCACTTTTGACCTACTTAGGAATGATGACTTATGACAGTGCTGAATGAGTATTTTAATGATTTTCATTGGTAGATATTCTTATACTCACAGAAATAAAGTTATGCATCATTCATGATTGTTTGTGGATAAGACAACTAGCTGAAAGTCATATTCACGAAATTTAACAGTCCAAATAAATTGCAGTTTCCTTGATAAAAAAGTAGTTATTTCATGAAAACACTTCACTTTGATGTAGAAAGAAAGGCAAAAATATTTTTTTTTTATTTACATGACAAGACAGGATGGAGACAACATGCATGATTCCAGTGCATATAAAATTCACAGGGTGAAGAATTTTGTATATTTTTTTGCTCATTTTGAAATGAAATTGAAGAGAAATTTTGTCTAACATAGTCTCATAGCAAATAATTTTCAAAATATTAGTGAAGTTAAGGTAGGAAAATTTACCATGGAAGTCATGTATAAGGGTCCTGTGGGATGGTGGACCCTCAGTGTGGTCTTGGTTGCCATGGAATCCACGGTCCATCCATTCTTGAGGAGAGTTCAAGGTCAAAGTCCCGAGTTCAGAATCCGTGTCTGGAGCATATCCTGGAAGCAGTTGTCAAAGTTTCATATATATAAACAGTACAGTGATCAGAATTGAGGTAATAAAAAATTGATCATGTAAGAGGAGATAATCAATGTTTCAGTACTATATAAACACAGTCCATTGCTCATTGCTGAAGGACAAGTTAATCATCTTTTGATTAATGTTGTTGTTTTGGAACCCGGATGCAGTCCTCTTTTTTTTTTTATTGTTTACATGACTTTCACGCCTCCACCCTTTTCATTGGTTGATAATTTAATCAATAACTACTGTATTATGACAGTTTGGTTGCCTATTTCCCCTCAGCATGATGTCATGTAATGAAACGGAATAAGTCAGCCGTGGGTATTTGAAGATGGCCAAAGACATGCAGTTGTCCACTTAGCAGCAACATTTGCACAGAAAAATGTCACTGCTGAGAGGTATTGTCTGTACCACGGTAAAACTAATGGGGAAAATGAAACTGTTTCTGTTAAGAGCTAGCCTTTGCTCAGAGGTGCCATTTTGGGAGGTTTTACTGTAACTGCATGGAAACAAGAACTGGCATTCAGCTCATGAACATTTCATAAAACAAGGATTCATAGAGAAGCATATTAAAGATATCCACTCAGACATTATGAATATCTTCAACAGTTTGGGTGCTGCACTTGAACCAAACTGGATGTTCTTGAACTGGAAAAAAAAAACTGATAAAGTATATGTGCCTCCCTGTACATGAACTGCTGTTTAGTTTTAAACATATCTTTTTCATGTTGACAAGTTTTTACAACTTATACTTATTCCTCTAGAATGTTCCTGAGTTGGACAAGTACTTTGTGCCTGGGAAGGTCATTAAAGATTCTTGCCCTCAACAGGGTTAAACCCACATCCTCTGAATCTGTTGTCATGCAGGGTTAGATACCAAGAAATTTGTTTGTTTATTGGGTTTAATGTTCCATAGACAGTATTTCAGTCATTTGGAGATGATGTCTACTTGAGACAGATATAGTGCTGCCACACTGCAGTATCACGCTGCAGACATGTGGCATGATACCATGCCCAGGCATATTATCCCGCCAACGGGCCAACCAGTCCTGGAACTACCCTTATATGCTGAACGCCAAGCAAGGGAGCTATACCAGTACATGTACCTTTTTTTATGACTTTGGTATGTCATGGCTGGGGATCAAACCCACAACCTCCCGATTCCGAGGCAGACGCTCTAACGACTCGGCCACCGGGACCAGTCCAAGAAATGTATCATTAGCGTTCACGATAGTAATCTAAATCATTACATGTTTCCTTTTGAAGTGTAATAACTGCAGAATTCCTATTATCTTTATTATTGCCTGTCAAATATGCATTTATTTTAAGCTCAGATCATGTAGCCTATCTGAATTGACTGAGCCAATAGCTGACTCATGATTTTCAACAAAGCAGCTGAGGTGTAATGTGAAAATCATTACAGAAAGTGCTAAGGGAGAGAATCTTTAGGAGAGTAAAAAGATAGAGAGGATAATGTTTGCACTTAAGAGAAATTCTCGTAGATAGGGGTAAACTGGTGCCAAAATAGCAGTCTGAAATGGATTCTTTTGAAAAGAAAGTGAAGAATACTCGGACAAAATTAGTCCTAAAATGAGCTCTAAAAGGCCTGGAGCATGTTTCACTATCAAACTTTGTACAATTTTTTTCTTAATCGTAAGACGTTGTCATGCATAATGTCTACTAATTTCTTATTTGTGAAAAAACATAAGAAAGGTGACCCATTCCATTGCCTTATACAAACTCATCACATGTCGTGAAGAAACAAGGACACTGCATGAGGATGCCAAGGCTTGATTATTAAGGTTTTTTCTTTTAACCCCTTTCCCTCATAGAGGACACCATGAAAAGACCTATGCGAACTGCATAAAACCAGATCAGCCTGCGAGTAACTCGCAGGCTGATCAGGTTTTATGCTGTTTGCTGCTCCTCAGCGGTCTGGAAAAGATTTTGTAATTAAATTTGGTAAGGTTTAACTGTGGTTTTCTGCAGATCAGGCTTTATGTGGTACCTATTGAGGGCGTCAAAATGAGTCTATATGAGGGAAAGGGTTAAAAAGGAAGAGATAAATTCAATCAAAATGGACCTTAGAGTTATTGCTGTTGAATGTGCCTTGTATAGGAACAAGTTAATTGATTGATGGTTAACCCTTACCTTATAGATTTGATGCTCAGTAGGTACCACATAAAGCTGATGCAGAAAATCACAGTAACCTACAATTAATACAATCCTTACAGACATGAGGGCAGCGACAGATAAACTGATCAGCTGGATTACTCGCAGGCTGATCTTTTTATGCGTCCATAGGTCTTTCATGTTCCTCTATGAGGAAGGTAAAGTTGAAATTAGGCAAGTAAAGTCGTTACATTACACTGACACCTGTGTGATGACAATACCTTAACTTTTTTCTTAAAATCACGTACAAGAATAAAACTATTTTACATAATATGTGAATTAACGTGTACGAAGAAGTCTTTCGTACAAAGTTTAGTGAAACTGGTTACTGGACCTTGACAGGAAAATACAGAGAAACTGATGCCTGGAAACATTGATTTACCAAGAATAAATCAAAACATAGATAACTTTCACTTAAGAGAGAGATAAATGTAATTTGTGAACAGCAACAAAAGCTTCATGTTGGGCAGATCAATACACTAACTGAAGTGGTTCTCCGTACACTAACAAACTTTATAGATTTTTCACCAGGAGGTTTGGTCAACAAGTACATTGTTGTGCGGGGATTTGTTTTATTCAGTGAGCAGCATTTCAAACAATCCTAATGATTAATTAATCCGCTACTTATACAGACGTGTTTTGATGCCTTGGCAAACAGACAAACCCAGATCAGAAGCTGTCTGATAGGGAATCCTCTTTTTGCTACATAAACTGATTTTCAGGATCATTGACCTAAAAGTATGTTCGAACTGCAAAGCTAATACTAGTACCCTGTTATTGTGAATTCTGAATATCATTAATATTTATTTGAAATGTTTGACATGACTTAAAAATTTAAAATCAGTCATAATCATTAATCATTAATCATCACTACTGTAAGTAGTTTACCCATTACTAGGTTCAACATATATATTTTCCAATATTTTCAAATCATCCAATATCATCAGATATCTTTCATGGTATGTGAAAGTTAAACTGGCTTAAATTCCTCATAAATGTGGAAATGTGTTCTACCATTTTTGATTTACGAAACATCCAAGTACATTATTTTCTAAATTGAATTTTACCCTCATGTGACAAAATCTGGTAAAGATCAGTTTATGTTTGTCAGAGAGCAGGCATTGTTAATTTTTCATCAGTTCAAGGGCCATAACTCCAGAGTGTCTGGAACAATCTGATTGGTTATCAAACTTGGCCAAGTTATTGTACCAATATACAATGTGACTAAGTTTGGTAAAGATCCATTCACGTTTATTCAAGTTAGAGAGCAGACAATATCATTGAAAGCCGCCCACCTGCTGCAAGTGAATCCATAATACATCCCGTCATTGATGGACATAAAAGAATAATGATAAAATATGCTTTTAAGTATGTAAGTATTGCTAAGAGCTAAGCATAGATAGTGGAATTTGAGCCTGGCGGTATAAAATTCAATATGAAATATGTTAATATTCTATATATTAACACATACATTAAAAATATAATCAGGGAAGTTATACATATTTTTTGTCATTCCAAGATTGGAAACTGCTGTTTTGACATTGCACCTTCCAAATCAAATCTATGAGGAGATTTCAGCAACAAAATTTTTTCCTTAAACAAAAAAATTTAATCTTTGCAAATATTTATTAAAGTTTGAAATTAACCAATATCGACTCCCTCCTTTGTGTCAGAAAACCATGGATTGATAAAAAAAAATCTAATCATTAAGAAGTGATGCAGGTATGCGCAGATCCTTCAGAAATGGTTTGAAAACTCCTAAGAGGTAGTTGATTAAATTTGTCTCCCCTAGGAATCCCCAATCCCAGAAGCCTGGTCTATGTTTTGCCATGGTGGGGTTGATGAATGAGATAGTTGATTAAAAGTGTGTCTTCACATGATGGGTATCTCCATAGTGACTGATATTATGAGAGAGGGAAAGATTGAGAGAAAAGCAAAGGAGAGAGAGAAGGGGGAAGTGAGAGGGAGGGAAAAGGGGGGAGAGAAATTGGAGAGAAATTAAGGGAGAAGGAAAAGTGAGAGAGAGATGATTGAGTGAGAAAGTTAGAACGAGAGAATGAATAAATAGATATTAAAGGTAAAGATTTTAAGACAGAATCTTGAGAAGGAAAATGTGTCCTCTAAAGGTTATGACAATATGATTCCAAGATTAGCATTAAAAATCATTTCTCGAAATATTCCCTGAGAAGGTAATAAAATAATATTTACCAATACTGAAATCTACTTTTTTTCATGTCATTAAGACTTGCATGAACATTTAAACTGTCCTGTAAAATAGAGTTTTTTGGGGGGATCTAGAGATTATAACTAGATTTTCAGTATCACATCATCAACATGTGGCATGATATTACAGATGGTCTCATTTATGATCCTACCACTGGGCCAGCCAGACTTGGTACAATCTTCTTGATATATGAAGGTTGTGGGTTCAGACTCTGATGAGAGGCAAGGATTTTCAGCGACCTTCCAAGGCACCAAATACTGCACCCAGGAACCATCGAAAGGGATTTATCCATAAGTTGTAAGAACTTGTTTTCCAACTGACATTAGTAAGCTTCATACTTCATAATAGACTCTGACACACAGACAAACAAAGCAGATCCCTGTAGGAGCTATCTGATCGGGGTCTCCACTGCGTGCTCATACAATATTGTAGCTCAGTTTCTACACAGACATCGGTGCAAAGAAAAATCCATTACTTGATAAACCATTTAAAGATCAATCAATTAACATGATGTCAATCTGCTCAAATGAATATACATATTGGTTTAACCTGTGAAAAGCAAACTCCGACAAACAAATGCATGTGAAACTTGCATTCAGTAAAAACCTTTGTTCAACAACCTATGATAAACATTCGGGGTGGAGATATACCTGTTTTGGCACCATGTTAACCCTTTCCCTCATAGAGGAAACCATGAAAAGACCTATGCAAACAGCATAAAACCAGATCAGCCTGCGAGTAACTCGAGTTCGCTGCTCCTCAGTGGTCTGGAAATGAGGATTTTGTGATTAAATTTGGTAAGGTTTAATTGTGGCTTTCTGCAGACCAGGCTTTATGTGGTACCTATTGAGTGTGTCAAAATGAGTCTATATGAGGGAAAGGGTTAATTCATAGTCATCAAGTTGTATATTTACATATTCATGAGGTTAAGGTAAATAAGTGATAGTTTCAACACTCAACCTCGTCCTCAATTCCTTACTAACAGAGAGACCCCTTTCATTATTCTCCATTATCATGTCCTGCTCTTTATTACTTGTTGGCCATGTTTTGCACCTGGCCCTTCATTTTCAGTGGGGACGCCTTTGACTTAAGGAAGGGTGATAACTCTGAACCAGCCACTACCTATACTAAAGTTATGTAACATTATATAAATCAAGAGAGAAAGTTGTTTTACCATCAATGTTTAAATAAAGTTTTATCTGTTTTTAAACAAAACATCTCTATGAAAAAAAAAACACAAAAGAAACAAGAAATATTATATAAACCAATCAACCATCTAAATAAACAGAAAATTTAAATTTGTTCATACTTTAGATTATCACTTGGCAATTACCCCCATGCAGCACTCAGACAAAAACTTAAATGTTCTTGCCACAGGGCATTTAATGCCAAGAAAATATATCCTCCATAGAAATCAATAGATGGCATATCCCATGGTAATCGCTAACTTACCACTTACATCAAATATTCATGATGATTGATATCAAACTCAAATTCTGTGTTTACTGTACTGAATTTATTATCCAGCTACTCATTCTTTTCAGTAAATTCATCCAGGGTGTAAACTTATGTATCATTAAGTTTTGAGATGTTTTGGGCCTGGCATGAATCCAACCCACAAGACTTAACACTGATGTAATACTTAAAATATTTCCACTATTCTTATTTCACGAAATATTCAAATATGTGACTAAGTTTATCTAAATTTTTACCTTAATATAACTAACAATATTTTGTTTCAAAATAAAATATTTGGATATTTTTATTATAAAGACAAGAATGACCGAAGTTTGCCCATAAATATTTAAATATGACATAGCTTTAAGTGTTGTTCATAGAATCACTTTGTATGCCTTTAGAATTCCTAACCTGAGAACTTAATAATATTTAACATTTTGTTTTCTTCAAAGCCTGTGAAGTATATCAGTTTTAAAAGTAGTTAGCACTAAATATGGGTGGCGAAATTCCAGCCTGTCATCATTTGATTTAACCCTTTCCCTCATATAAACTCATTTTGACGCCCTCAATAGGTACCACATAAAGCAGGGTTCGACATTAACCTACGACCGAACGACATTGTCTAGTACACAGTGGGTCCAGTCTTGCAAAACCTACGAGTAATTGGCCCAACTGGTCTAGTTAAAAAAGATCCAGTAATAGCTTATTATCTTAATTTACGATTTTTTCATTTGCGTAAGAATAAAAATGATTAAAAATCGATCTGTTAACTCCTAACATTTAATTCTTATATTGATTACCGATGTTTTTTTCATTCAAGTTTGGAAAACCCATTTTTAGCATCTCGCAACTTAATTTTTGAACGGCATTTTGATTGGCTGTTGATGCATCGCAAGCGGGCACCTGTACTATCGTTTACTGCAGCATGTCTAACATATAGTAAGCTGTCAAAATCATTCAAATATACATTAGATTTTTGGATTTTAATGTCGTTTCTCTTCTTCACTAGTAGATTGATGGTCAGGTCCAGCTAGGTTCTAGGCTAACACGACCGACTGGTCGTGTTCTAAATTGATCAAAGTTCGCAGATTTTTTATCTATTGACACATCAAACGCCCAAAGAATAACTGTAATGGCTAAACTTTTGACCCTTGTTGAAACAGTTTCTCCACGTGTGCTATATTTAGCGGCATTTTCAGTAACAACCTTGACACGCGTTCACTCATTGGTTTGTGTATTCAGAACGAGGCTCCCCGCCCCCCACGCACAATGTTCAATGTCGTAATACTAAACTAAGGATGCTTATTTCTTCATCTAACTTTTCATTTTATAATGTTTACAAAATCTTTGTATTATAATGAATAAAATTTAATTTAAATGCTAGAGATGCAAGTTAATGCATGAACGCTAATCTATTTATTATGCTGGGATCCCATGTATTACGACAATAGACCTTTTTACGATTTGTTTTTACCACAATGTGCAGCCGATACAAAAAATGTCAAATAGTCTTTTCATCCGACAAAATGACAACGTCAGTAATGAATGAAAAAGTTAAAAAGGAATCAAAGAAACTATGAATAGATGCCAAGAAACAGGTTGTTTTGCTTTAAATGGAATTGCTTGAAAATCATTAAACAATAGACATTATCCGGAACTCGCATATATGGGGATTTCCATGTAAGTCAATCCAAGTGTTCATGCAATGTTAATGAAAAGCATGTAACACAAGAGTAATTCTAGTATCATCTTTGTAGACCTATATTATTTTTTAAAGGTAAACATGGAACAAAACAGTTAGGTATTCCAAAGTAAGTATTTTGATCTAAATATGACATGTATGTCTTTTACACTTCGGTCTAGTTCAGTTAAGGTCAGGTCTAGTAGGTTTTCTAAGTTACTGGACCACTGGTCCAGCTCTCAAAAAAGTTAATGTCGAACCCTGTAAAGCCTGATCTGCAGAAAACCACAGTTAAACCTTACCAAATTTAAATGTAAAATCCTCATTTCCAGACCACCGAGGAGCAGCGAACAGCATAAAACCTGATCAGCCTGCGAGTTACTCGCAGGCTGATCTGGTTTTATGCTGTTCGCATAGGTCTTTTCATGGTTTCCTCTATGAGGGAAAGGGTTGATTGGATCTGAAATTGGGAGTTACATGGTCCTGAGCAGTAGCATACGTGACTGTACATTCAAAGAGAACCTAAAATGGCCCCCCGCTTTGTAAATTAATGCATGGTATAATGCCACTTCATATGTGGTATACAGCAAGGTGCTAGAGTGTGGTATCAAGCCATTTGTCTCCTACATCAGGATGCTACAGTGTGGTATCAAGCCTTTTGTCTCCTTCAGCATGGGAAAAGTGGGGTATTCCAGATGTCAAATACACTGCGGGGTGGTTTGAGTAAGTGTACCAGTGTGGTACCATGCCACATGTCTCCTACAGTAAGGCTATGCAGTGTGGTATCATGCTACATGTCTCCTACAGTAAGTTTATGCAGAGTGGTATCATGCCACATGTCTCCTACAGTAAGGTTACGCAGTGTGGTATCATGCTACATTTCTCCTACAGCATGGTGCTGCAGAAAAATACTTAACCCTGGATGTTATGTGTATGTGTGGTTACATGCCTCACATATACTCAGGCCTGATCCCTTTGAGTATGACAGGCCACTTTATCAGTGTATAAACAGTCTCTAAACAGGTGGAAAATAAGCTGATGTGACAGAAAGTGACAGAAAAAACAATGGCCAAGGCTGATGAATCAAAAGTGGGTGGGGTAAGAAAAAATACAACAATCATTTTGTCAGTTAGACTATTTGTTCTCATCTTTCTCTGGACATTCTGCAATCGCATGATCAACTCAGCAATATTCCGGTGTCTATTGAAAAGTATTGATTCTAGCTTGGCTGTGGTACAACATGGGCAAACATTGTCGATTATTTCCCCATACAAACGTCTGCTGGAAATGATGGGACCATCCAACAATCCTTAGCTACACCAGATCATTCCCGAAGTTTTATCCATCTCAATTTCACTTCACATAATGCAAGCCAAGCAGTTTCTATATTTAACTGCCTTATTTGTCTGAATTTTGGATCGAAATGATGATTAACTGCAAAATATTGTTCCCGGAATTTCCTCTGAAAGAAACACCATCTTACAAGAACTTCTAATCTTCAAAATTGTCATTTCTTGTGAATTTTCTCAACTTAATTTTGAAATCAATTCAGTTTCCGCTTGCTGATCATGGGTTCTAGTTACAATAGAAGGAAATTCACATCATCTTTAAAAGATGATTAATTACTGGATACATAATGATATGAAATTTGTAATGGACATTGTCTGAGAAGTTGGCAGCTAACCTTTTGTAAGGTATCAAATTTTCTGATTAAAATAATTGAATGTACACAATGACTTCTGATCCAAAGTTGCTGGTTCAATATTCCTTATGGAGGGCCTTCTTTTTTTCTTTTTTTTTTTTACCTTCATTAAGGCAATAAATCCATCATTAAATTATAATCATGGTCCTTCAAATGCTTAAAAAGATGCAAGCATCCACTGACTTAGTGCTATAGGATCTTCTGCTCAAAGTTTATAAAGGCTTCCATTTTCAATAAAATTCAGTCACTTGATAGACCATGATTCCAATTTATTGATGGGCGGATTACCTTAAGGGTGCCTATATAAGGGGCAATATAATATAAATAGAAAAAACATCATATCATTCATATAGTTGTTTTTTTTATTCCATTTCTCCTAATTTTGAAGTAGCCACAACACAAGTAATGTGATTCGTCCAAGAAGTTCTTGTATTGAAATATATAAGATGATTAAATACAGCAAAATAAAAAATTTGAGAAATTTATTTATAAATCAATAAGTTCAGATTTCCATCAGCTCTATTAATTATAGACCAACAGTTTCACTGTTGAAATTTCATATTGTTAAGGAATGGATGGCAGTGTTTGTATTTTGTTATGTAGTGTTTTTATTTTATTTATTTAATTTTTATTCATTTCTCCTACACCAATGTTCCCTGCATCCTGACTGTCTGTACAACAAAGAATGAAAGGTAAAAGTTGCTAGTCTAAGCTTCAAAGGTTTTAGTTTATTTTTCAAGAAATGTAGGTCCCAAAGCCAAGATCAAAATCATTGACCTAAGTTATCATATAAGGGTAATTATATATATATATATACCATTATGACTTTCCTTCTGTAATTAAATCTTAACAATGCATTTTAGGTATATCTTGCCTCTAGATGGAAGTATTTCTATGAAACTTTGTCACTTTGAAGATGTATTTCAGTTAACATTGAAGTCTATGGGAAATATACATTTTCTGTGAATATGAAAAGCTGAATTTGATTTTCAAGGAAAACTCACGGTAGAAAGATGCATTATATGATTCTGATTCAAATTACATGAACACATTGAAATTTAACCATAGGAAAATGGAGACAATCACATTTTTGTAGTTTTCAGGAAAGATAACTCATGACAACAAAATTATAAAGGGGAGGTAATAAAAGAATTTCTACCATATGTCATAACATGTCAATTTGCCATTAAGATTTCCATGGTTTGACATTGTAAAAGCTATATTGGGAAGTTATATGCATAGCTTTGATTGTTATTATGGGGCATTTACCTTTATTAAACCGGAAGTGAATTACAGGGTATAAACT
>CM037777.1:85250920-85300920 GCA_021229015.1 Solen grandis
ACTCTCCATATGAATAATTGTCAAGCTTTTATTGTCAGCCTGTAAATATTTAATTAAAATCACAATGAACAGTCATTGTTAAGTTAAAATATGTCAACATGTACTAGCATTAAATGTCAACCTCAGTGTATTCAAACTGTACCATTAATTGTCAACTTGTAGCATTAATTGTCAGGCTCATGTGTAGTCAACCATTCAACCTGTAGCATTAATTGTCAAACTCATGTGTATTCAACAATTCAACCTGTAGCATTAATTGTCAAGCTAATGTGTATTCAACAATTCAACCAGTAGCATTTATTGTCAAACTAAAGTGTTTTCAACCTGTAGCATGAATTGTCAACCTCTAGCATTAATTGTCAACCTGTAGCATTAATTGTCAACCTCTAGCATTAATTGTCAAACTCAAGTGTATTCAACCATTCAACCTGTAGCATTACGATACGATACAATACAATTCTTTTATTGCATAAAACATTAAACAATGCTTATAGCAAGGAACATATAAACAATGAATGAAGAGTGAATATTTAACATTTAACAGGGGCAATATAGGAAATTTTGGTTTCAAATTTCCTCATCATAGCATATATATTTATCAACAGATTATCAGTCAGCAAAAAGAGATATAAAACATATAATCAACGAATTGGAAGGATACAGAATTTTTTAGCATGAATTGTCAAACTCGGGTGTATTTAACCGGAAGCATTGTCAACCTGTAGCAGCAAACCATCATTGACAATGTTTGTTGTATATAGGAATACTATACATTTTCATATTATATTCTGAGGCAAATATTCACTATTCTTTGCAAAAACGTTACGTAAAATGCTAATTTCAAGACAACAAAGAAGTCACTAAAATATGTCAGTATCAAAATAGAAAATTAAAAAAAAAAAAGGATTGGAAATATCTGATATATAGAGGGGGAGTTAATAACCATCTATTTTAGGATTTGTTTATTGTTTCTTAATATTTCTGCAAGATACCAGAACAGCAGCCTTGTGTGGGAGTGGAACATGGTTGGATAAATTATCTCCTGCTTCATTTGATACTCTTGGGATAGCATGCAACCTTTCTTGTATAACGGCAGCTTTTTTTTATTATTATTATTTTTTTTTTTTTTTTTTATGGTGCACTAGCTGTCTAACTTCACTTTTGACTAGGTACTGAAGGATTAGGACATATAACAATGCCAAATGAATAACTTAAAAATTTTCATTTGGTACATAAATTATTCCTGTACTTACAGAAAAAGTTAATCACCATATATTGTTGCGATGACAACAAGCTGAAATATATACTTTTTATTCAGAAATTTTTATAAAGCATTCTGACTGAAGTACAGTTTCTTTGATAAAAAAATAGTTGTTTTATCAAAACACTTCTTTATGATGCACACTGAGACCTGTTTCGGGCTGAACAACATAAATATCTGCAATAATTACTATAGTTTGTTTCACTGTATCCATAAGATGGAAAGACATTTATAGTCTGTTTTATTACAATAAAGATACTTCACTAATTGCAGTGTAGGGGACACTTTACCAACTTAGTTTTTATAAATGCTTCACAGTAAGTAATTTGAACATCATAATTATAATGGACTGGTCCCTGTGGCCGTGTGGTTAGAGCATATCTGCCCCGTAATGGAGAGGTCATGGGTTCAATCCCTAGCCGCGACATAACTAGGTCATAGATATTGGTACTGATATAGCTCCCTGCTTTGCTCTCAGCATGTAAGGGTAGTTCCAGGACAGGTTAGTCCAGTGTCAGGATAATGTGACTGAGTGTGGTATCATGCCATCATGGTGTGATACTGCAGTGTGGCAGCACTATATCTGGCTCAAGTTAACCCTTTCCCTCATATAGACTCATTTTGACGCACTCAATAGGTACCACATAAAGCCTGATCTGCAGAAAACCACAGTTAAACCTTACCAAATTTAATTATAAAGTCCTCATTTCCAGACCACTGAGGAGCAGCGAACAGCATAAAACCTGATCAGCCTGCGAGTTACTCGCAGGCTGATCTGGTTTTATGTTGTTCGCATAGGTCTTTTCATGGTTTCCTCTATGAGGGAAAGGGTTAAAAAACATAAATGATTGTCTCCATATGACTGAAATACTGTTGGTTGGACGTTAAACCCAACAAACAAACAGGCATTATATAATCATTCTAAATTCTTCATTACTTCAATCCCCATCAATCCCACATATCAAAAGATATTTCTCATTTCAGATATAGCTGGATAGGGCTGGTATTTAGAATATGTTACAAATATTGCCATGATTACACTATCTCATAGCAAATATTGAATATTTTCCACCCTTATTTTTAAGATTTCTTTACCATAAGAAATGAAAATGTGTGCAAGTTGTCTTATCATCATGGCAAATAATTCCTGCGGAATGTAACCAGAAGCGAAATAGATTGGTAATTTATCGCAGATCCAACGTGTTCATGTTCTGTAGCAGTTATGCAGAAAGATACCATTTAATTACATGTTTTTATTAAGAGAAACATTGTTTCATAGTAAAATTATTGTGTTTTTTTTCTTTAATCAAAGCCATAATTTTGTATTGTCTCATTTTAAATACATTGAGATTCCTCAGTATTGTTGCTTCCGTGTTTTTTTTTTCTCGCTTGTCATTATTATCCAAAATGCTTAATAATGACAGGAAAGAATTTTAGAGCTTTTGAATTTTTTTTTTTTGTCTATATAAAAGTTCAAAACAATAAGGCCATTGTTATGCAAATTTAGGTTCAATTAAGGTATAATGTAGAAAACCTTGGGAAATTCCTTATCATTATGGTGAACGTTCTTCATGGCTTGACTTTTGTAACAATCTGAGTTTGCAAAGATTCACATCGGTTGTGTCAATAACTCTACCATAAAATGCATGACATCATTTGCAGTTTTACGGTTTATAACAGCTTTTTCTTGCATGCGTATGATGAATTTTGGATTATATTGGATATAATGCATGCTTTGTTTCCATTATGGAATTAATCCAATATTCCATTGTGGCGATTTTCTTCATGACATGTTGCTGTTGTTGCCCAAAATAATTGTATTGTACTACAAACAAGGAGATCTTTTAATTTTGTCCTTTGCATCTGAAAAATATCCATAGTCCCTGAGCACATGTTGCTGACAAGTTTCAATGGGTGTCTCTGTTCAATGGCAGACCAGAGAAGCTTGTAAATGGAGCAGTCATGTGGTAAGGGCCTTTCACACCTGCGACACATCCTGCGATCTGCCGCAGAATTTGAAATATTGCATCGCCATTGATCTCCATTGATTTACCTGCATTTAGGTCTCCCGCAATTTGAGAGAAAAATTGGCATAGCACAGGAAATGCTACAAAATGGAAAATGAGAAATGATACATTTGTCACAGGTTGTTGATTAAGAAAGCAGACGACACCCACATGGTGTGATATTAATATTGGATGATGAATTGAAAAATCAGTAGTCAATTTTGAAATTAAAGCAAACTTGCTGTTCTTTAATCTTCTCTATTCAAAGGAATTGAAAACAAATTAATATCACTAGTGTTCAGTAAGATAGTAATATCAATGAGTGGCGCATGTTTTACTGTGGCAGGAATTCTCCACGTTGTTTGCGGGGGGAATTTTTTGTTGTTGTATTGGTGTGTGCTTGGTCTTCAAGGTTTCAGTGAACCATGTTGGAAGGGAAAATAACTTTCCAACTAAAAATAAGGTATTTGTCTAAATTTCCAACCCCAGACGGAAAATTAGGTCTGATATATATCAGGTGAAAATATTTATTTCTCCTAATTTTTGGTAAAGATATTTTACAGCGCATTCTAATGCCAGGTTTTGTCAACAATTTTTCAAAATATCTTACCTCTGGCATGGCAAAATAAGCTGTCAAGTTACAGGGCACCTGTCTTATCTCTATAGCACTGCTACATTCCAGGAAAACCGGATTAAATTCCAGATTTAACATCTTTTGGAAAATAAATTTGCTCAAACAAACACTAATTTTCTTGATGGTTCCTGAGTTGGACTAGCACTTTGAGCATGGGAAGATTAAAAAAAGCTTTGCTTTCAGCTGGGATTAAACTTACAATCATTAAATCCTTACCAATGAACAATGGCACAGAACTAGAAATACTCACAGTCAATGATTTGCCAAATTTCCTGTAAAACAATATTGAATCACCTAAAAAATAAAAATATCAACATCAAGATATTTTGGGTTTAGGTTGTCCTACTGGGACATTTTTTGTCAGTCTTATAAAAGACAGGGGAGTCATTCAGACATTATATTGTGTCTCATCATTGATAAAAAAAATATGGTAATGTGTTTTTAATGGCGCACAGTCTGTAGAGAAGGCTAAAAAGTAACTTTTTTTTTTCACTGCTCTAATGTTAATGTTATATGAAATATGCGGTAGAAATGAAGTGCATCATTAACAGTGTAAGTCGTAAGAAATAAATACCTATTAACAACTGCTATTGACTTGTTTATCATCTGATAGACAAGCTGGTTGAATTAAAACACTATGAAAAAATTAAGTGCAGTACATTGTATCAGATTATTTGAACGTAAATTGTCGTTACATTCTGTTAGATCATATCTTTTCAGTAGCGTAACGTTGATACATATCTGATATAGACGCAGGGTGACCTGTGTCATACTTAATACAGACACAGTGGTTTCACTTTATGGTTTTAGTCTGTATTTTGTCATCGTTCGTAAAATAGTTACATAGTTGCACCAGGACACCAGCTAAAAGCCTGAACTTTGATATCAGGTCAAAGGTCATAGTGTTAGTAAGCATCCATAGCATAGAAATGAAAATGTTTTACAGAAATCTTGATTATTCATGTCATAATTTGACAAAAATTTGGCAGAAAAATTTGAAATGGACCTCTGTGGTACAGTGGTTATATTAACTGACTCACTGTCACATGTTCACTTAGATTTGGGTTTATGTAGAATTCGCCTTCCTGAAGCTGGTTTGTGGTTGGTCAACGGTAATATACAGTTCCCTCTCATCCCTGAAATATTGTAAATAACACCATTCTCCACCCACTACTCGGTCTTCCTTTACGTGCAGTTAGCTGGATATCGCTGTAAATATAAGAATGAAATACTATTGCAAGGATATTAAATGCCAAAACAACAGCGAAAAAAAAATGGTAGGAAATGACTAGTAAGAAAAGGTTGAATTATCCAAACTTAAAATGCAGTGTAAAATTTCATCTGACTTGAAATAAATTTGGCAGATAAAAACATTTGTATCTGAGTAGATACTCAAGGGTAAGCCTCAGATTAGAGTAAAATACTGTATAATTATAGTTTAACCTTTTACCTCATGAATATTCATGTACAGATTTCTCACATCATGAATATTAATTTACTGTACAAATTACTTAAAAAGTTGTATGGAATCATGAATTCTTTTTTTGCCACACAGACTGTGTAGAAAGTTATATACAGTATTGTATGAGCAAATAGATGAGAACCTGATCAGACAGCTCCTATAGGATGTGAAAGGGTTAATTGATGAAGTAAATATGTTTAAAGTAAAGATTTAATGTGACTTGTTAATGATTTCATTTTGATATATTCCTTTCAGTGGTCCAACACCATGTAAAATGGAGGTCCACTTTTCATGTGACTTTTTTTATTGACATGAATCTTTATCGTAATTCTCTGATTTCAGTTTTTTGCAAAATTCATTTATTTTCATTATTCCATTAAATTGCTGAGTAACATCTTGTATTTTTTTATTTGATTGTTCTTTCTGCATTGGATCTCTTTTTGTGAAATAACATCCCCAGTAATTCTTAACATTGCAATGGATTAGAATCAACATTTGTATTCAACAAAACTAAATTCCCACAGATGAAGGAAGGCCAAATTTTAAATTGGTTAAAAAGAAAATCATTTTTTTTCTGTTCTTTTTTTTTCCTTCTACTCCAAAGATAAAAGGTTACATTGAGCAAAATGTTGATCTGCTATCACGTCAAGAGTATCATGCTATTATTTTTTTTTCTGTTACTGTTTCATTTTTACTGGTTCCCAAACTCAAGGATGTGATTGGTTCCTTTATAAAAGAAATATGGCTGGTTCCTGTTTTTGTGACAACCTGCATGCCTTGAGGGCATGCTTGGAATGTTGCTACGGTTACCAGGCAGTAACCAGCATCTTCACCACTAATCAGATCCACTCCGCCAGGGATTTCATCTGTGCTTCGTCATTAGTCACTAATTAAACATGAACAATATGACGGAATTTCAAAATTGAATGTCAAACAATAAAGAAATTTTAAATAAAATGTCAAACAGTATTTAATTTTAAAATGTTCAAAATAATGAAATGAACCTTTTCAAAATACAAGAATAGAATCAAAGATTAAACATGCAAAAGGTAAATTATATTAGGAAAGGAAAATTTGAAGTTTGAGAGTTAATTTCTCTGATAGTTTAACAACAGTTAAAATATTTACAGTAAATGCTTAAAGGACTATTAAGCAGCACACAATTAAATATGTTCACAATACTGCAGAAGTATCTACTGATCAACTATATAGGGGAACTCTATGGCAGAGTGCTTAATCCTTTCCCTCATAGGGGAAACCATGAAAAGACCTATGCGAACAACATAAAACCAGATCAGCCTGCGAGTTAGGCTGACTGGGTTTTTTTGCTGTTCGCTGCTCCTCATTGGTCTGGAAATGAGGATTTTGTAATTAAATTTGGTAAGGTTTAACTGTGGTTTTCTGCAGATCAGGCTTTATGTGGTACCTATTGAGTGTGTCAAAATGAGTCTATATGAGGGAAAGGGTTAATACCATTTCTGACCCTATATTACTGAGCTGTCACCACTATCGGTTCAGATCCTGGTCCTGTTTTCTTGAAAATAAAAATGGTATCGGTACTCAAGTATGATTTTCATACTCAGACTCAAACAATGCCCATTAGTTTCTAATAGGGATTTGAATATGGTGAAATCATTAATTTTTGTGGTGGGTTGTATCCACAAATATTAATCCCCATGAAAACTTGTCACTTTTTTCCAGCTGGTTTGTGGTAGGTCATTGTTCAATCCTCAGGTGCTTAGTCTTCCGTCAAAGGTAATTAGCTGGGCATTTCTGTATGACTGAATTACTTTCAGGGCAACAGGAAACCCATAACAAAAACAAGATTAACTCTAGTTGGTTTAGGGAGGTATATTTTATGAGGAGCAGGTTCTTGTCATGTTTTTATTCTTTTGTTGATAAACTCTATCCCACACATAATTATATAGGTGTAAGATTCTAAAAGGTTGACTTCCAATTGCTTTGTAGATGGTTCCATAATGAACCCATCTGTGGGTGGGGCGTGATCATGCCAGGCGCTATACTGGCTAGATAAAACCACTGAAAGCCTACCAGATGACTGTGTTCTGGTGTCATGTTTTATCTTCCTCAACTTGTCAGGAAATATCTCATATTGTCAGAAACACATTTTTCATGAAATACCTGGGTAACTTAAATTATTCCACAAGATTACTAGCCCCGGTATCTGAAATAGCTGTTCACACTGATTTTAGGTTTTCTAATTCCTTATCACACAACTAAAAAAGTTATTCTTGTGTTATGTTTCAAAGTGTTTTTTACCCATCAGGATGTTGTAAAACTTTTTTCAGATTATTTTGATTTAGATGAATATATATTTAATTTTGGATTAGATGGAGAGAAAATTCTGGCTACGGCCTCATCCAAGCCAGGTAGGGTAGAGATTAAATAATCTTTACAGATAGCTCTTGTGAAATTCCTGTAATAGGGCTGTGGAAGATGTCCTGGCACAGACAACATAATTTTTGTTCAAGTTTTCAACGCTGTTCTTGAATAAGATGTGTCGCTAGGTATCAAAGCCCTATTCTACACATCAGTCTCTTTAGCAGTTAATGTTCTTCATTTCATCATGCAGTTCAGAATCATATGAGGTTTGAAAAAAAACAGTACACACACACTTTTGTGAAGGAGGTAATGTCAAACATAATTGTGGAATATAAAAATGAGTATTATGAAGGACAAATATTTATGTAACTTACAAAGACATTTTCTTTTTTTTTATGTGTGAAATGAGTTTATAAAAAATAAAACCAATGCTATGAAATTCTTGCTTGACAGAACCTGACTCATGTTTCAGTGTCTAATTTAATAATCATGTTAGATATACTGGGCACCAGCTGAGATCCAGTTATGCATGTTCTTATAATGTCAGACATGCAGGGCACCAGCTGTGTTCCAGTCTTCAAGTTAGACTTTTTTAATAAGACACCAACTGAGTCCCAGTTTTGGTCCTTCATGGACATCAACTGAGTCCCAGTTTTGGTCCTTCATGGACATCAACTGAGTCCAGTTTTGGTCCTTCATGGACATCAACTGAGTCCCAGTTTTGGTCCTTCATGGGCATCAACTGAGTCCCAGTTTTGCACAACTGAGTCCAAGTTTTGGTCCTTCATGGACATCAACTGAGTCCAAGTTTTGGTCCTTCATGGACATCAACTGAGTACCAGTTTTGGTCCTTCATGGACATCAACTTGGTCCCCAGTTTGGCTCTTCATGGGCATCAACTGTCCAGTTGCTCATGGCCAGTAGAATTTTTGGTCCTTCATGATCACTAGTTTGGTCAAAGCATATGTTTTTAGCTCACCTTTCCAAAGGTGAACTATTGTAACTGATGAATGTCAAGTGTCCACCATCCATCATAAACACTGAACTTAAACAACATCTCCTCCTAAACTACTGGACAATTTTTCATAAAACTTTACAGGAATGTTCCTTGGGTGGTCCTCTTCCGAAGTTGTTCAAAGAATTAAATCCCATGCCATAATCTGGTTGACATGGCAACTATAAGGGTAACAAATGTGAAAACTTCAAAAAATCTTCTTGTCCAAAAGTACTGGCTGGATTTCAAAGCTGTTTTTTTTCAGCCCTGATGTTCCTTGGGTCACTCTTTATCATGTCTGTAATGATTATTTGGATGACAGGGACAGAGCCCATTTCCCATAATATTTATCATAAGCTATTTGCTGTTTCTTTTTCTCCCACAAATACCTGGTTCTCAGGTGAACGATTCCAGAGCCTTCATGGCCCTTTTGTTCTTTATCAAGTTGAATTATCATATTGTATAGAAAAATAAAGTCGGGATTGCTCTAAATACTTATTCAGTGACTGATTTTTAAACTTTTCACCTACATCATTTGCCTTGGTAGCTCTTTTTTATGGTAATGAGCTTAAACTAACCACAGGAATAACTTAAAATATTGCACTTGTTTGCACAGCATAAAAGGATTTTGTTTTTAAACAAATTAATTTAACAGTGATCCAGTCATTTGAATAAGAACATAATTTAAATGTGGAAATAAAACTTTTTTTATAACAATTATTTCATTTGTTGCAAAATTTATAGTTACATTGAAATATTTAGTGTGATACATAATGTAATGTTATGGAGGGAAAATGTCCCATGAACAAGAAATTTGGATAGCAAAACTTTGATTTTTTACATAATTCAGATTGTATACAATTTGATGACGGAACTGTGAGCAGCCTCATTAGCACCTTGATGTTCAGCTGTTGGTGTTTTAATCACCTGTAGATCCTCATTAGTATTCAGACGGAGGTTTCTTTGCAGCGCTACAATCTTCTTATTGTTGCCAATGGTAACATGTACTTACAATCTGTTCCTCACCGAAATATATTCATTGTATTGGTCTTGCTATCAGGTGTAAAATTATAAGAATTGAAATATTTCAAAGTGAAAAGCACTCTTCCATACAGTTTGTATGTAGGTCAGCCAGCACTGGGGAACCTTGCATTCTTGCTTTGTGATTCAAGATTAACAATACCCAGAAAAATGGAATTATGAATCTGGGCATTATTTATTGAACTTTTCCATCTTTGTTTTGTGATCAGCAATATTTTACTTTGAACAGTGTGAAACTTTTATCAGCATGTCTTACAGTAAACAAATATATGTCCTTTTATAGACACATAGATATTTGGTAGGTTTCTAGGATTGTTAATTCAGTCTTAGTTTAGTGATTCAGCTGGTCTAATTAACAGTTTTCTAGCATTATATTCAGTCTTACACAGTTTAGTGATTCAGCTGGTCTAATTAACAGTTTTCTAGCATTATATTCAGTCTTACACAGTTTAGTTATTCAGCCGGTCTAGCTTATTTTTCAAGCATTATATTCAGTCTTACATAGTTTAGTTATTCAGCTGGTCTAATTAACAGTTTTTAGCTCACCTGAGCACAAAGTGCTCAAGGTGAGCTTTTGTGATCGCCCGGCGTCCGTCGTCGTCCGTCGTGCGTCGTCCGTCGTCAACAATTTGCTTTAAACGACATCTCCTCTGAAACCGCTGGACAGAATTTAATGAAACTTGGCAGGAATGTTCCTTGGGTGAGGCTCTACAAAAGTTGCTAAAATAAAGTTGATCCATGAAGAACTCTGGTTGCCATGGCAACAAAAAGAAAAATAATTTGAAAACTTTAAAAATCATCTCCTTCAAAACTACTGGGCAGATTTCAAAATAATTTGGTACAGATGTTCCTTGGGTCAACCTCTACCAAAGTTGCTAAAATTATTCCGATCCGTAAAAAAACATGGCCGCCAGGGGCGGGGCTTATTTGCCTTATATTTATATAGAGAAACCTTTAAACAACATCTCCTCTGAAACCACTGGACAGAATTTGATTAAACTTGGCAGGGATGATCCTTGGGTCAACCTTAACAAAAGTTGCTAAAATAAACTTGATCCATGTAGAACTCTGGTTGCCATGTCAACAAAAAAAAGAAAAAGAAAGAAAACTTTAAAAATCATCTTCTTCAAAACTACTGGCCAGATTTTAAAATAAATTGGTACAGATGTTCCTTGGGTCAACCTCTACCAAAGTTGCTAAAATTATTCCGATCCGTAAAAAAACATGGCCACCAGGGGCGGGGCTTATTTGCCTTATATGTATATAGGGAAAACTTTAAACAACATCTTCTCTGAAACCACTGGACAGAATTTGATTAAACTTGGCAGGGATGATCCTTGGGTCAATTTTCACAAAAGTTGCTAAAATAAACTTGATCCATGTAGAACTCTGGTTGCCATGTCAACAAAAAAAAGAAAAAGAAAGAAAACTTTAAAAATCATCTTCTTCAAAACTACTGGCCAGATTTTAAAATAAATTGGTACAGATGTTCCTTGGGTCAACCTCTACCAAAGTTGCTAAAATTATTCCGATCCGTAAAAAAACATGGCCGCCAGGGGCGGGGCTTATTTGCCTTATATGTATATAGAGAAACCTTTAAACGACATCTCCTCTGAAACCACTGGACAGATTTAGATTAAACTTGGCAGGGATGATCCTTGGGTCAACCTTCACAAAATTTGCTAAAATAAACTTGATCCATGTAGAACTCTGGTTGCCATGGCAACAAAAAGAAAAAAAAATATGAAAACTTTAAAAATCATCTTCTTCAAAACTACTGGCCAGATTTTAAAATAAATTGGTACAGATGTTCCTTGGGTCAACCTATTTATCTCAGGTGAGCGATTTAGGGCCATCATGGGCCTCTTGTTTAGCATTATATTTAGTCTTACACAGTTTTGTTATTCAGCTGGTCTAGTTAACAGTTTTCTAGCATTATATTTAGTCTTACATAGTTTAGTTATTCAGCTGGTCTAGTTAACAGTTTTCTAGCATTATATTCAGTCTCACACAGTTTAGTGATTCAGCTGGTCTAATTAACAGTTTTCTAGCATTATATTCAGTCTTACACAGTTAAGTTATTCAGCTGGTCTAATTAACAGTTTTCTAGCATTATATTCAGTCTTACACAGTTTAGTTATTCAGCTGGTCTAGTTAACAGTTTTCTAGCATTATATTTAGTCTTACACAGTTTAGTTATTCAGCTGGTCTAGTTAACAGTTTTCTAGCATTATATTCTGTCTTATACAGTTTAGTTATTTTAATAGCTGATCTTGTTACAGTTTCCAAGCTATTTTTTATAAACAAATATTTTTTTTATCATGATGAAATCTGATTTTATCTACTTTACTGTGAATGAATATCTATAGCAATAATTAGTAAAACCTGATCATACTGAAAAGCTTAAGATGTGGAAGAAAAAGGCCCTGGTACCAGCTTATGAGTTGAATTTACCCAGCAGTGCCTTGATACTCATAGTTGCCCTGGATATGAATGTTCCTGTCTATGCTGCTTACACATGAAGGTTATTTATGGTTAAAGGTTTGAATCTAGAACCATTTATCGGAATGCCAAGATGATTATGTCAACATTGGTAAAAAAAAATTGCAGACACTTGAAGTTTCATTGATATTAGTCAGAATGAAGACTCCTTGTTTGAAAAGGGACCAGTCTTTGCTGGCAGTGCTGAAGGTAAGCTGAGTCAGATAACAGATAGACTGGTTTGAAAAAGAGATTAAGATGCAAGATTGCAACCAGGATGCTGTGCAACTTCCGC
Organism: Solen grandis; assembly: GCA_021229015.1. Classification (NCBI taxonomy): domain Eukaryota; kingdom Metazoa; phylum Mollusca; class Bivalvia; order Adapedonta; family Solenidae; genus Solen; species Solen grandis. The sequence goes on from CM037777.1 coordinate 85,263,438, forward strand.
AGATAAAAACAATTGTTGAAAAGTAAGAGATTGGAAAGATAGATCATGTTGAAATGCAAGATTATGCAGCTATCACACATGATACCGAAGATGAAAAAAATGGGACAGGAGCAAAAGTTTGGTCGCAGATGGTAGGTTTTTTATTCCCTAATTGCTGAGAATTAGGCCGTAGGATTAACTTCACAAATTAGTGAATGATGATCCAAGTGTGTGTTAAAGATGTAGCTGTTTATTGCCATAAGCTGTTAAAAACTGATTGGCTATAAAATAATACAGTCTCTGGGAGGATAAAACCCTTTGAATTATTTGACGATAGACCATAGGTGTTGATAAGAGACTACTTTATGATGGCTTTATGACTGGAACTGTGTTGCTATCGGAGGTGGTCCAGTTATGAGAAAGGCAGGTTTCTGGGTTCCTGCAAGCTCTTTGTTGTGAAATGCTGCAGTCTTCTGACCTTGTGTAGGACTGCTCTTAACTCTTTTAGCATGAAAATGCGCCATTTTCCACCATGTCAGACAATTAAAAACAAGATCAGAGTGAAGGCAGATTTTACAGTAGGCCTGTTTTCCTCCTAATCTAAAAGACTAATGATTTATTTGTAGGGTGATCTTGTTTTATTCTCCTTTCATGGTTCTTTCTTATTCCTGGACTACTGTAATGCAGTTGAAAGTAATAAGCATATATCTCTTTACAGAGACTTCCTTCTTCTTTTCAGTTGAATTTTTTTTAATGAAATCATCTCTATTGAACAGCAGTCTCTCTAAATTCATCAAGTATTTTTATATTTCCCAAATATGTGTTATTTGTTGTTCCTCAGAGGTTGTGTATCTTGCCTCTTTACTCTGTTCTTCATGATAATTGTCCTTCATGTGGTACTTACAATTCCTATCTATCCATTCAGCATGACATACATGCTCTCTTTTATTCTAATCAATCTCCATTCACTGAAGAGCTGACTGCCTTCTATTACCTACAGATAGCCTATAGTATAGCGGTGTCTATAATCTGCCCTCACACTTCAATAGATAACGAATATGGCTGAACCATCACAGGTGTATAATCAATTTAAAAAGTGGCGTTTGTGAAATTACTTTTTCATTTAAAAGTAATCACTATACTGTTGAGATTTATATTGACTCGTTTCTCATTTAATTTAGATGCAGGAGACAGATGAAGGGAAGAATGTAAATATTTGAAAATTAAATTAATTTTGTGCAAATACTTTCCTGGGAGGCACATAATCAAATGTGTTTATTTGTCAGCTTCGAGATTGGATTGATTGTGTGCTGATTTGCTAGTTTTTCCCCTATTTCTGGTTTAGCACAAATTATATGATATCCAAATTTGAATTAATCTCAATTAATAAGGTAAAAACAGTCCTGAAATGTTATTTCGAAAACTAAAAAAAATGCAATTAATTTATGTGATTTGCATTTGTTTGTACTGTATTAGAAATATTTGCATTTAAAATATGTTATTAGTTATAAACACGAATCTGGTTGTTGATGAGGTCCTGTTTGTATTTTACTCATTACTGGCTTTTTTTGTTGTTACTAAAGTTTCTATATCATCATTTGATATTCACAATCAAACAGTATTAAAATAACTGTTTTGGAACTGGGAATAATATATGTTATGAAATATTAAGTTTGCAGATTTAAACATTTGGAAAGGCTGTAAAAATTGCCAACATGGAATGCACAAAATCATTTGTAGTTTTACAGCATAAAGAATTCAGATTTGACTTGCAGACTGTAGGATGGTTGCAATTAATTATGATGTGAGAGAAACCTTGTCGTATTGTGAGCCTAACAATATTAGTCACCTCATGAATATTTATATGCTATCCATTGCCCAGTGTCTGCGATCTGTCTGAATTATATTTTTCCAGTCATTTGTCAACGCTGCTGATTTTAAATCCTTTCCTGCATAAAGTAAAATTGCATTCTGGTCTCAAAGCTCACACTGGCTTATGGTACCTTATATAAGCCCTGTATTTAAATGAATATTTAATTTTCACTATATTTGCTTTGTTTTCACAAATCTGCAGATTAACCCAGCAGCAAGTATTTGGAAACTAAACTGAAAGTCATATAATTTATTTTACATCATAAGAAGAGTAGTGAAAGTGTAAAATTCAGAAAAATACTGGTACACAGCTCATATTGGGTAAAAAAATCACATACATGAAAGACTTAACCCTATCCCTCATAGAGGAAACCCTGAAAAGACCTATGCGAACAACATAAAACCAGATCAGCCTGCGAGTAACTCGCAGGCTGATCAGGTTTTATGCTGTTCGCTGCTCCTCAGTGGTCTGGAAATGAGGACTTTATAATTAAATTTGGTAAGGTTTAACTTTGGTTTTCTGCAGATCAGGCTTTATGTGGTACCTATTGAGTGCGTCAAAATGAGTCTATATGAGGGAAAGGGTTAAGCACCAGTGAAATCAAATTAGCCTAATTATAATACTTTTTAGTCCCCTACATGTGTTTACTGTCCGTTTGCCTGTCCAGAAATCTGGATCCCTTGATAACTTAAAAATTGTTTAAGATAATATTATGAAACTTGGGATATGAATAGATGGCAGTATGGAGATTCTGCATGTCACTTTGTTTTTTTTCTCAGACATAAATTTTGGTTGCTATGGTAATGAAGAATTCTTGCACCTCATCTTGCAACACCAGTTACTTGTTTTTTTATCAAAAGTGAATGGAATATGAAGACTCTTCTTAAGAGTGTCATACTGGTTTGATATACAGTCATGTAACTTATTTACTGTTGGTGGGACGTTAAACCCAACAAACACTCAAACACAATAATTATTATTACCTAATTCATTATTTTGTGTCCTTATAGTAACTTTAACATGTTTGTTATACATTTAAAAACATTTAAAACTGACCCCCCATCCCCATATGTTCAGATCTTTGTTTCACACATTTGTTTTTCCCACGCTAAACATGATTTTCCCTATGGTTTTAGGTTAGCCAAAAATTCCTTCCTGGCACCTCCTGTTCAAGACAGTTCACATTGTGTGACATCACAACTTTCTGAACCAATCAAAGGAAACCATAGTCAACTACTATTCTTCTATAAAGAAGGTAGTTCTAGGTTTTATCCCATATTAAAGATTATGCTCCACACACAAATGGATATAAATATTTGAAAAGCTTAAGAATGATGTCAAGAAAAAGTTCTGGTACCAGCTTCTGGGGGAAAACTGAGCAGTTATACCTCATTCCCATCTACAAGCAAATGTCCTATTCCCATTCACAAGCATGTGCCCTCATTTCCATCCACAAGTAGGTGCCCTCATTTCTATAAACAAGCAGGTGCCTCATTTCCATGCACAAGCAGGTGCCCTCATTTCCATCCACAAGTAGGTGCCCTCATTTCCATCCACAAGTAGGTGCCCTCATTATAAATCTTCCTGTTCATACCATAAACATGTGAAGCTATTTATAGTTTCGGGTTTGAATCCAGAACCTGAAGATCAGTACTCATATGATCCATAATTACACCTTTTAACTGCACAATTCAATAATACCTTGCATTTTACAATTTACCAGAAAAATCAAATACCAATTAACTTTCTTAAATGTTCTGAAATTTATTTTCACTTTTGCAAAACCAAGGCATCTGATTTTTTGGCATATTAATCATTTAATTTGTCTATATAATTGATGCTGATTTGATAAACAGAGACAGTTTGCCATGAATGTTTTGCCTTTGGTTGCAGAACTTATTGGACATGGATGAGCCATCTGGAATATTGAAACAGGTTTATCTGTTTATCTTTACAGCTCCAGTTTTTGTTGAGGCGGGCTTTGCATCCTTTGAAAATTAATTAACAAATTTATTATTCTAATGGGTTGTTTTAATTATTTTTATCTTTTTCATTGCATTATTTCTAGGAAAAACCCCAAGCTTTAACAATTACTTGATTTTTTGGTTTTTAATTTAAGATTCAAGCTTATTTATCTTACCTCTATGAGAAACAATTTAATAAAGTTTTTGATCAACTTCTGAATTTTGGCTTATATAACAGTTGAGCGCATATTCTATCCTCACTGAAGTATTAATTAAATAACACAAAAATATAAGTCAATATTTGTTTTATATGTTATTTTATAAAAAACAACAACAAAATAATATAAATATGAGAACTTGGTTGCCTACATGCAATTATATAATTCTATAGGGAAATTTGACAGAACATCCATGAAATATACAATTGCCCTTTGCCTAACAAGTTCATAACCAAGCCATGTATCAGTCTGAAATTGTATTCAGTTCTAATTTGCCTTTGGAATAAGTTATTTGTCATTATTATTCACAATAATTATCTAAAATGTCCTTTATTTAATCAAATTACCCAAACTTATGAATAATTCTAGCCAATCAATCACTGTGGAAACCCATTCTTTAATAATTAGAATTTTTTATTTTCCCTTTTTCGGCATAGCTGTTAAAATTCACTTTTGACTTTTTTACCGAATGATGGCGTAAAATATTTTGAATGTTATCATTGACTATGGATTGAGAGGTTTGAAGTTTGATTCTGAGAGGGATGAGGATTTTTCAAAACGCTCCCATCTGTAAAAGTACTAGTCCAACCCAAGAACTGTCTGATGGGATTAATATTAGTCATAGAAACTTATTTTCCATTTTCTATTTTGAATAATAGAGATATGTTTTGATTTAAAATAATATCAGAAATGCCAGATCTTAACAGTTTTGTTAATACCATCTTGTTTCCATAAGAAATCAGATAAAACAAGAACAGGTGCAAATTATCCTGGTATCTGTAAGGTATGGGATATGTCCAAATATTTATCCATAATGATTTTGAAAAGTGGGCGCGCCTTTGAAATACTGAATAGATATAAATTTTGTCCCTTTGTTCTTGATAAACTCCCCTCCCCCTTCCACACACACACACATACAAAAATAAGGACTTTATCTGTTTGTTGTAAAAACTCCTTTAGCCAGCTGAGGTGCTAACTTGGTGTTGATACAAATATTTTGCCTCTCTCTGTCTCAGAAGATCATCTGCACGATTACTCTATCAACGGGGTAAAATCTAATGTAAATAAACATAAAAAAGTATACAAACGTTTGATGGACAAATTTATGTTGGTTAAAAAAGAGGTTGATTGGCCACGACAGAACGGACTGTTGGTTCCAAAGGAGATAAGATAAGCCTGCTATGCCGTCTGCTGTTAGCCTGGTGTACGTCTGCTGTTAGAGTAGAGCCACCTGGTGGCTGGCACAATGTCATGATGGTGCTCTCTCGATAACCTGTTGACACTGGGATGACAGACTGGGCCCTGATAAGCCACCCTGGCAGGGCATGTTTGTGAGAAGGCCACACACTCATATCTGTGATCACACCTGTTCATACCAGACAATATGTCATAAGAGAGGCACGTGGCATGTCATACCCACATGGGTTCCAGGGACCTCACTCCTGAGTCTTCCATCACAAGCCTCAGGCTGGGGCTGTGAACAAACTCTTCTGTATATAGTTGACAAAGATCCTCAGTTTGTTCTGTATTGTATTGTGTGCTGCCAGTGCTAGTCTTGATTAGGGCTGAAACTATATGAGACTGTACAACTGTACCACGATACTTTGTCTTTCTGTTGGTACCCAGTACATTACATTGTAGTCTCAGCATGCACCCACTTCTGATTACAAATAGGTATAAGCCGAGTTTCATCTGTCTATTGCTGCTCTGTATCCAATAAAATGTGACGTCCTGTTTCACTTTCATTACTTCTAGATACAAACTAAAATAGCAAAAGAATTATAAACGCTCATTGCTTCTGCATGTTTTTAGGAGTATTTCAGGGCACCACAAGGTATCACAGTTTGCAAGCTTTGACAGGTTGACATGCAAATCGTAAACACAAATTTGTATTGTACCATATCAAAGACCATGTACCATATACCATACTGTGAGGTACTGTACCGTTTTACCACTAGTCCTGATTTTCCCTAGAAAAAGGTTCAAAGTTTTAGGATAGCATGTCATAATGTATCATCCTGGGTCTTGAAATGCCCCATCTCAATAATTGATTTGCACTATTTCAAAACATCTTCATGAATGCTGAAGTGAAATGAACTACATTCAGAGCTCAATGTCATTTAAAACTGGCCCATTACTATGAATTTATTGAAAATGTTTTGTACTGGAACTATCCTTGAATCATTTTGTCCCACTGCAGTTGAAATTTAGCCATAACAGTTTAAAATGTTTTATATTTAAGGACTATCCATGAATCATAATGTTGTTATAGCCTGTTAATGATATAAACACTCCGTCTGCTTCAAGAGATAAGATCATCAAGTACTTCTGATGTATTGTTACCATGGCATCCAGTGCACCATTCTCAGGATGTATCTACATCTCAACCATGCTAATAACCTGTTGATATGGTTAAATATAAGCTTTCATTATTTTCTTGGCACACCAGACATTTCTTGAATCATTGTAACTCAAAATAAGCAATGTTTACCCTGTGGGTTGGTGGGAAGGGTGGTGGAGCCCTGGGGGTTAATGATGTGTAGCTCCCTTTTTACTTCATGTGTACAAACATTCTCTCACTTCTTGACAGTCCAGCTTCCTGCAGACCGGTTCCAGGCCCTGGACTCTGTAATTATGGGCTTGTTTTACAGTGTGCAGCTGTGAAAGGAGAACCAGACATGCAGGGAAAATCCAGGTGGTTACATCTGCGATGTCACCAGGACTAAAACTCCTTCTCTGAGTGTGTCAGTCTGCCATGTCAAAATCTTGTCAGTTTTTTTTTTATTTATGATTTATGTTTTGACAACCTTAAAGAATTCACTTTGTTATGATATGTATATCCTATTTTATCTCTTATTGGCATTAGAATTTGTAAATTTCCTTTCTTTTGGAATAGTCTGTATTTTTTTATTCATCTTTTTGGACAAAAAAACTGTGACCTTGACCTTCATCCTGAACATTATCAAAGATTCAGACAATTATCTTCTTCTGCTAATAATTATATCCTTTGCATCCTGGTCCCATGTTCTAGAAATAAGAATGATACTGAAGCATGATTTTTATGCTCAAACTCAAGCTATGCCCACTAGTGTCAAAAGAGATTTGAGTATGATAACTAAAATTTCAGCCTGAAATTATAACTCCTGTTTTTAACCCTTTCCCTCATAAAGGAAACCATGAAAAGACCTATGCGAACAACATAAAACCAGATCAGCCTGCGAGTAACTCGCAGGCTGATCAGGTTTTATGCTGTTCACTGCTCCTCAGTGGTCTGGAAATGAGGACTTTATAATTAAATTTGGTAAGGTTTAACTGTGGTTTTCTGCAGATCAGGCTTTATGTGGTACCTATTGAGTGCGTCAAAATGAGTCTATATGAGGGAAAGGGTTAATTATGACTTTCATTATTTTCAAGCAATAAATTTGACCATTCAAAACAAAAGATAATTTTGAAAAGTTTTTTTTGTTCCTTTAGATAAGTGTATGCATGTAAATCCATTTAAATTCCATATAAAATTTGTTAAAAATTTTAACAAAAAAAGTTTGATATGTCCACTGTGCATATACAATTTACTAGTATTATTGTTTTTGTTTTTTTGATATTGACTTGTCCCAAGGGTCAGTTAAGTATTCCACATTAAAGATATGAAATCAGAATGACTATCCTGCAGAGCTAATTCTACTTCATCAATGTGGCATATTTTACTCTGGGCAGATACAGTGCTTAATTAACTTGGAAAAATTCACTTCAGGCAGAAGCAGTGCTTATTTTAGGTTTATGAATTTTTCGGAAGTTTCATCCAGAACAATGATCAGGAAGTATGGTTTCTGTATACTGTACCCAGAAACACTGTTTCGGTGAGTTTTTAGATGCAATTATTGCTCCTGATAAAAATATGCACACTTTAATGAAATATTCATCAACACCGAAAAGGAAAACTCTGTGTATGCCAGAAAATTGTTTTTCTTGCTGAGTTAAACATGGGAAAAAATGCTCATCTTGACATGCAACATAGATCACAAATGATGCTGATGGGTATTGGTTGCTGTGTGACACGTGTCTGTTGCGTCTGCTGGTGTGTGGGGGAGCTGCTGGCGGGGAGGAGGAATTGTGTCAAAGTTAGGGAGCAGCCATTATCCCCTCCCTCATTTATGTCTTTTGGCAAATTTTCTGACAATGGATACTGGCATTTGCAGAGAGAGAGAGAGAGAAACAGACAGACTGCTGCAGTTCTTTGACCATGAAGCCTCCATTATTAAAGATCTTTGAAAAATATTGTTAGAATTATTGATAGCATATCTTGCATTACAATGTAAGATTTTGTGATTTACTTATTTGAAAAACAAATGCACTGTGTGGGTGCGCGAAGTGAATGCATTGTCTGACTATAAGTTGAATATTACTGAGTCATACCATGTTTGAGAAAAGGGTGCAGTCTGTAGTTATCTCCCTTGTGAGAGGTACATACCAAACATCATGCCATGGTTGCCCTGATATTTATTGCACTATTCCCTGCTGTATGGAGAAATTGCATGTCTGATGTGCCAGTCTCTGCCCATCCTCTTCAGCAAATTTAATTCACGACGATCGCAAAATGTCATTTGTATGGCAAGAAAGTAAAAAAAAAAATGAGCAGAAAAAAAAGAACATAAAAACAAAGGCAGACTGTGATCTGTCTTTCTATTTATTTTAATTGATTGATCATATATTAAATGATGTATGTGGGGGTCACATTTAGAAAAACAGGGTCCCAAAGGAAATTTCACCACTGACTTCTAAATGAACCGATAATTGATTTCAAATTCATTTGTAATGTTTTTAGGGGGTTCAATTTTTTTATTTTTTTATTTTTTTTTTTTTATTTGCGGGTGGGGGGGAGGGGGGAGCATGTTTTTCATAATGGAGTAAATAAGATAAAAGCTTTGATAAACTCTTTTACAAACAAAGCCATTTTTCATACCAAACCTTTAAGTTGCATGGAATAGACTTGAATTCTTCCATGATAGACCCTATACTATGCCTTGGAAAACAGGAGAACCCTTGATCAGACAGCTCCTTGAAGTCTGATCATAGTTCTCTGCTCATACAATATTCTCCTTTGTTTGCTCATACAATATTGTACTTTGTTTGCTCATACAATATTGTCCTCTGTGTGCTCATACAATATTGTCCTCTGTTTGCCCATACATATTGTCCTTTGTTTGCACATACATTATAGATCTGCATAGCAAAGAAAAGTCCATTGTTCCATTTAACATTAAGTGCAAATTGATATTTATCTGGTCACAAATGTGTACATTAATATTCATGAGGTAAAAGGTTAAGACCCCTTCAAAGTTTTAGATTTTGGACAAAATCTTTATTACATATGGTATGATTTTGGAAAGAAAAAAAATCAGTTTCTGCATCTCTTTGCAGACAACATTATATCATAATCTACCTTTACAGAACTTTTTTTATTTGCCAAGATAACAATGTTTTGTCTCGCCACATGTTTCATTATCTTGTCAAAAGTTAGGGTTATACATATTGGAATGCCTACTTGATTGAACTAGAATCCGAAATTTAAATATAGAAAACTATGCCAAATATTGTACAAGAATTTTAAGTCTAGACCAATTAGAAAATGAAATTCAGGTAATTACTTTTTTCTTTCTATTTTAGTTTTCTCAGTTTCACTTCCGCGTTCTAAACCTTGTAGAAATCCCGAATGCTTTATTTTGATTTTGTTTGGTTTCTGTATCTAATGCATAAGTCATACGCACTTTGGGATGCGCCATGCATTATTTCTCCGATTTCCTGCATTGTAAAGATCTCGGAAGACAGGAAGTGTGAGGAAATGCAATATTTATTCACATTCCTTGTTTTAAATGTAAAGCACATAGATGTTGGATACAGAATTGTTTTTTTATCATCTACATACATAATTTATGATTTCTTGTATTACTTTATGTCATATGTTTAACATTCCTTGCTTCAGATGATTATAAAGCTCATATAGAAAGACATGTCAGAAGAAGTTATACAGAATGATTTTTATCGCCAACATTTGTTTCTTGGATTTGGCCATATAGAAATATTATTTTGAATATATGTGATTCAAAAATCATTTTAAAACCATAAAATATGTTTGATTTACAGATTATCATACTAAAGACTTAATCATAAATAAATGCTGGCCTTTTAGCTTCTATATTTCTTTGATTTATAACTCTGTATTATTATAATGCTAAGATAATTTTGTTTGGATTTCAGATTCAATGCTTAAAAGCAACTTTGCAAAATAATGGTTTTAAGGAATAATTATACAGTTATGCAGTTAGATTTTGCATTTGAATATTGGATCATATTTTGATTACACAGCTTGTTACACTGTTTTGTGTAGAGGGAATGTTTTCAAAGATTCTGCTCAGTCTTCATTTACATTAAGAGTACATGAAGAGTACAATAACGATTCATTCTATTGCAGTAAATCGGGGCAAAATCAAGATGCTATGTTTGTTTGGATCTTTGAAAATGTATGAAAAATATTAACGAACGTGGTATATGGACATTTGTATGATATTTGATTATAGTGTAAATATATTTGAATCTGTCCCAGTACTGGGTTTTACACAATGGAATATAGGGCTCATATATGACTTTTATTAACAAAATCATGATTCATATGTGGTATATCAGCTTGATATGGGCTTGATATGTGATATATCAAATTTATATGTGGTATGTCAGCTTGATATGGGCTTGATATGTGGTATATCAGCTTGATATGGGCTTGATATGTGGTATATCAGCTTGATATGGGTCTGATATGTGGTATATCAGCTTGATATGTGGTATGTCAGCTTGATATGGACTTGATAGGTGGTATATCAGCTTTGAATGTGGAAAATCAGCTATGTAGTAAATCAGCTATGCAGAAAATCAAGCTTGATATTTGGTATATCAGTTTGATATGGGCTTGATATGTGGTATATCAGCTTGATATGTGGTATATCAGTTTGATATGGGCTTGATATGTGGTATATCAGCTTGATATGTGGTATATCAGTTTGATATGAGCTTGATATGTGGTATATCAGCTTGATATGGGCTTGATATGTGGTATATCAGCTTGATATGTGGTATATCAGCTTGATATGGGCTTGATATGTGGTATATCAGCTTGATATATGGTATATCAGCTTGATATGGGTCTGATATGTGGTATATCAGCTTGATATGGGCTTGATATGTGGTAAATCAGCTTGATATGTGCTATATCAGCTTGATATGTGCTATATCAGCTTGATATGGGCTATATCAGCTTGATATGTGCTATATCAGCTTGATATGGGCTTGATATGTGCTATATTTTTGTAATTAAATTGGAAAAACTGTTAACAAAATCAAGTTAATATGTGGTATATCAGCTTGATATGTGGTATATCAGCCTTGTGATAAATCATGCTTGATACATGTTATATCAGCTTGATATGTGGTATATTGGCTATGTGGTAGATTATGCTTGATACATGGTATATCAGCTTGATATGTGGTATATCAGCGTAACATATTCTATATTGACATTGTAATTATATTGGATCACATCACAAATATAAGTAAGATAACTATAAACAAAACCAAGTATATTGGCATCGGATTCATGATGGAGCACTGTATAGTATGTCTTTACTTTATCTGAACAAGACAAAGCCATAAATAAAGTCAGCACTACAGTTGATGAATTAAACTGCTCACTGAATACAAAAGACTAATGGAAGGTACAGCTTTTTGCAGCATAAAAACAGCCGGAAATCAGGCAGAGTTGGTCTAAAGGGAACCAGTACATTGTTTTGATGCTTTCATGGTATCTTCACTCCCAAGGCTTAAGACAAAAAAATGGCCCTTTTGGGAGACATATTTGGTCCAGAGGATAGTGACATGACTCTTTTGAATAGATTAATGGTCACGCTTGGTTCAACTAGATTCAATTTGATCTTCAAAAAAGTTGCCAATTAGCGATGGTATTTCAGTTGTCTCTTCTTGTCTTTCAATGTTTGATCCCTACCTTGAAGACCAGTGGGAAATGTTTATTTCTGGGCAAGTGTGGAAAGTTCATTCCTGTCCATTATTCATGTTTGTTTAGACATGGTCCAGTGAACAGCCATGGTTCAGCAACTCCGGACATGATATCTGTAACCAGCAGCTTGTTTCAGCATCCTTCCATTGGCAGCCATTGGGAAATAGAAGGACTGAAGCCTTCTAATGGCAGAGAGATGTTTTGACATTCGTTGTTTGTTTTTGTTCCATGGGTCGTTACTTGTGTATCAGCACAACATATGACTTTAACAGCAGGTTTATGATATTTGGCACGAGATGTCCGTGCCTCTCTCCCAAACATCTGTACTGATGGATGCTGCTTTTGCTGTCAGTATCTGATTACTCGGATATAAGCCCTGTGTCCTGAAACAGACGTTGATTTAAGTCTCAGGTTCATGCAAATATTTTGGACTTGAATATTTTGCAGTCAAACTTAAGATTGTACTTAAGTGTTTTTTAAACTCAAGCTAAATATAATGCTCTTTTAATCTTGATAGGTAAATTAACCCTTTACCTCAAGAATATTCATGTACAAATTTATGACTCGATGAATATTAATTAACTAAACTTGCAATGGTATATGAAATCATTAATTTTTCTTTGCCACAAAGATTGTGTAGAGACTGAGCTACAATATTGTATGGGCAAACAGAGGAGACCCTGATCAGACACTGTAGAAACTGAGCTACAAATATTGTATGGGCAAACAGAGGAGACCCTGATCAGACACTGTAGAAACTGAGCTACAATATTATATGGGCAAACAGAGGAGACCCTGATAGACAGCTTCTGTCAGAATCAGGGTCTCCTCTGTATGCTCATACAATATTGTAGCTTAATTAGATTCTAAACAGTCTGCATGGCAAAAAGAAATCCATTGCTTCATTTACCATTTACAGTTTAATAATTAATATTCATCAAGTCTTAAATTTGAAGGTGAATATTCATGAGGTAAAGGGTTAAGTGACATTTTGAGAGAAAGTCAGATGATGTTCGCTTAATAAGAAATAATTATGTGTCTAAAAATGTGCAATGTATGTGTGGATGACAAAATGTGTTTCCCAGAGAAGTTTACCTACAGATTTTAAGGAGAATTTGATTATGAATTGATCAGATAAGATGCCTGAAAGGTCATGCCTATATCTTATAGAGCTTGATATGGAATCCAATAATCAGTTTGTACTTGTATGTAATCCCTTGTTGGTATATACATACAATTTGTCACAGGGTGACTTAGAGGGGCATATTTCTATGTCCACCTTTAAAGAAGAGGTCACGCATATTGTTTGGTTGGTTGGTCAGTTGGTCGGTTAGTCTGTCAGTAGACCACTTTGTTTTCGATCAATAACTGGAGAACACTTGGGCCTACATTCTTCAAACTTCATAGGGTGATTGGTCAGGACTAATAGATGACCCCTATTGATTTTGGGCTCACTTGGTCAAAGGTCAAGGTCACAGTGACCTTGAATGTGAAAATTGTTTCTGATCAATTTCCCTATTGATTTTAGGGTCACTTGGTCAAAGGTCAAGGTCACAGTGACCTCGATGGGAGTGTGTGGAACATAGGGGGGTATATGTGTCACGACAACTCTTGTTTTTTCTTGCTTTGAAGTCTTAAAAAATTAAAAAGCTGCATATTCTTCTAAGGTTTTTATACTGGTTTTTTAAAGTACTACCAAAGCAATGCACACAACTTTCTTCTGAATATATCAAGCCTAAAGGCTTCAATACTACCTTCAGCTATTTTTCTAAATTGCTGAGTCAAAACATTGTTACATAGGGGCATTTACTTATCTTGTTTAGATGTGTTTTGACAATATTGCAGAGTTTTTGATGACACACAAATTTGTGCGTTTTGAGGCATTTTAAGATGAAATGACTCCAAAATTTTATACCAGTGTGCCATCAATGGCGCAATTTTAAAAACTTGTTTGAACATTTTTGTTTTCAGAAAATTGAATACTAAAAGATAGCATGCTTAGAATAGCAGACTACTGTAATCATCCATGTATAGTTGCTCTCCAATTTTCTTACCTGATTAGTAGGCCTCCTTTACAAATCTTCTTATAAACAGCACCTAATTATTATACATAGTAATAAGTATTAAAACTAAGCATGTCCCCCAAAAATTTCAAATGACACACAAATTCTAACCATAAGGGGACACATGTCCCCAAAATAAAAAAGTCAATATTAAACAATTCTATTAGAGCTCAGTATCTACATTGTCTACATAAAGAATACCAATCAATTTAGTTCAGTAAATTAAAGTTTCAATGAGGTAAAAGGGTTAGCTGTAATATATAAGCAAACAGAAGCTATTAAAGATGAGTTGATAAATAAAACAAGCAAAGTAGTAGTATCTTGTCAGGAAAGTTCAGCACTTCTTTTAAACACATGACCCCAAGGTAAATGTTAGTTTCAATTTTTACATTGTCCATTTGCAAGAGAAAATATACAGTCCGGACAACTTGAGTTTCACCTCATCATCAGTTTATGTCCAGAATCTGTTGATTTATGTTATTTGTAGCAGCTGTATCAACATTTATATAACACAACTGATATGTTTATTAACACTTGATGGTGTTACTGGATGTTTTAATGATATATATCACTGACATGACTGTTTAATGGTTGATGTGTTTGTTTGGCCGAGTTTTTATATAGGGTATTTTAATCTGAGGCTGATTGTATGTACGAAGGTCGGTGTTTTGACCCTGTAGAGACTCATTTTGATGAATTGGCAAACAGAGCAGGTGCTGTCTGATCAGGGGCTTCTCTGTTTTGGTCATACTATACTGTAGCTCGGATTCTACACAGTCTGCACAGTAAAGAACAATCTTGTTGTTTTTTTTCATTAACCATTTAAAGGTTAGTAAATTAATATTGTAGTCATAAATTAATAAATACATGAATATTCATGGGGGATAGGGTTAAATCTATATCACTGAAGAGTCATTTTCTTACTGTGTTAATCCTTTAAAAAACCAAATCTGACAGATTCAAAGCAACTACCGGTACATATTGGAAAAGTTTTTTTTTTCTGTATGTCATCTCATATACTGGTGAGTATAGAGGCCTCTGTGGCTGAGTGGTTAGATTTGTTGACTTACTTTCTCAACATTGTGGGTTCGAGTTCTAATATTGTCACTCAGAATTTTCTAATGAGAAAGCCTTCCTGAGTTTTTTTGTTATAGGTTGGTGGTTCTCTGTGGATATCTAATGCTCTCTTGGATTTCCTCAAGGAGCCTTTGTGGGTCTATGATATTATTTTATACTCATTAGCACTCTCTCAGCCCCTCACTGTGTGAGTTCAAGTCCTGGCGGGGTTGGATTTTCATGTGAGGAAGCCTTCCAGCTTGCTTGCAGTAGATCAATAGATCTACCCGGATGCCTCAGTGTATTCGGACAGTCTTCCTCCACCTGTAATTTACTGGACATCGCTATATGACTGAAATAATGTCACAGGAACGGTAAACTAAAGAAATCAATCATTCATTTTATACTGGTCACAATTTTTGGTCCATCTGTATGGGAAAGGGTAAAAAACAGTGATAAAAAAAAAAGATTATGACAATTTGAAGGTCTGAAAAAATATTTCATGAATGAATAAAATTATTGGTCCTAAATATCTAAATGATGACATATTGGCGCCTGTTTTGTCCATTCATAATCTATGAATGTATGTGTATATAATATTCAAGCGCAGCAATATCATAAACCAAGCTTAACAGGTTCAAATTTTTTTTTTTTTACCAACTAATAGCAGTTTGGCAGCTAATAACGCTTGCGCATTTCAATCTGATGAACGAATAATTATCAACAACTAATGGGCTTGGTGCAATATCAGGATGTCAGAAGTTGAAATATATGTTTACTTAAAAAGTGCAAAATCATTAATTTTGTAGTTTTACAGTTCTATTTAGAGCCATATAGGACTGAAAGCAAATCTTAGTCGTCATGGTTTTTAATTAACCCTTTCCCTCATATAGACTCATTTTGCCGCACTCAGTAGGTACCACATATAGCCTGATCTGCAGAAAACCACAGTTAAACCTTACCAAATTTAATTATAAAGTCCTCATTTCCAGACCACTGAGGATCAGCGAACAGCATAAAACCTGATCAGCCTACTCGCAGGCTGATCTGGTTTTATGCTGTTGGCATAGGTCTTTTCATGGTTTTCTCTATGAGGGAAAGGGTTAAGACAGCCATGGTCTAGGGTCAAGGTACACGACTTTTGATTCAAAGGTTGTTGGTTCAAATCGCAATTGGGGCAAGGATTTCTTGGACTTCCCAGACACAAAGTACTGGTCCAATCCCAGAAACTGTGGAGAGGAATTAGCATTAGTTTGAAGAACTTGCTCCATAATCAACTTTAACTAAAAGATGGATTGATTTAACATGTTTATAATGGCTTTTGAATTTTCATTCTCAACAGTATAGAAATGGTTTCTAATCTTGATTGAAAACATGCAAAGAAAGTTGATGTTTGTTCAGCTGAAAAAAAAAAAAATCAACCCCTATCTTTGTAGAAATCATTGCATTAACTTCTGTGACATTAAATTTCTGATTTTGCGTAGGATTTCGAACTTCAGCACTAATAGCAACTTAAGACATTTTGTTCTCTCTGATTTGCTTGATTATTTTAAGTTTTATTTAAAACCTTTAAATTTAATTCTGCATGCATGTTATATTTTTTTAAATGAAAGATTAGATTTAAATATTGGATTTTAGGGCTATTTATTCATTTTCTTCCTGATTTATACTTAAAAGGAAAAATCAGTCTCAGAGAGATGGATTAATTTGTCACCTTTGAGGACATTTTAATTTTTGTTGTACTGTTGTTATTAGGTTTAATTAAAAGGACACATGGCAAAAAAGTATAGAAACAGGGCATTTTTCTAAAACTGTCCCCAAGTGATTCAGTCAGTTAGTTCTTTTAACAATTAGAAATTGTTGATTAGTTCATAAAGCAGCTATAAATGGCCCCCTCAAGTATTGCTGAAGCCCAATTCGTTGAGTTCCCAGCCTGTGCTTCTCAAAAACAATGTTTTACGATCTTAAATGTTCTTTATTCATCAATGCAGAGAATGTCAGCTTTAAGGTATGATTTTGTGGAAGAGGACTTGATTATTTCACTATTGCTAGTGTGAAATGATGTCATTTAATATTTCACTGTTATTTTATCTATTTGCTTGGTTCTTGTGTGTATGTTTCTTAGAATCTGTTTTAATGTGATGTCTATTAAACTTAAGTAGGGTTAAAATGCTTAACTGATGTCTCAGTGATGATGATGATGATGATGATGATGATTGATAAGTGCATTGTCAAGGGCAAGTGGATGTGGTTAAATAAGGACAGAAAATGTGATGAAATGAAATCGTGGAGTAATTAAGAAGTTATTTGTTAATTCATTTTGAAATCATATTTCATTTCATGAATGATTATGCATAATAATCTTGGGTCATAAATACTTTAAATGATCTTACACTTTATGATTCATAGATTTAAGAAGTTGAGATTTGCTACTGTAGAATCATTTAATTTTTAGGTTTTCATGGGGGACTATTTTTTGTTGATTTTGTGGACAGCTTTATCCATGAATATTAACCCTTTCCCTCATAGAGGACACCATGAAAAGACCTAACTCGCAGGCTGATCAGGTTTTATGCTGTTCGCTGCTCCTCAGTGGTCTGGAAATGAGGATTTTGTAATTAAATTTGGTAAGGTTTAACTGTGGTTTTCTGCAGATCAGGCTTTATGTGGTACCTATTGAGTGCGTCAAAATGAGTCTATATGAGGGAAAGGGTTAATCCTTATGAAAAGCTGTTCACTTAATGTTTTCTATAGCATGAATTCATGAATATATGTACCAACGAATTTGACTTTATTATAGATTCCACAATTTAAATGCCAATGAAAATGAATGATTTTATGGAAATATCAGAATATCAGTGAGGTTCTTAGGATAATGATTATCTGGATTGGAAAGACTTGGAGAGATTATTTTTTTATCTGAGATAATGATTTTCACAACTGTTTGGTAGTTAATTTGGACATCTATTTGTAGTAATTAAGTGCATTTGCTTAAATAATGGCAAGAGGGTAAATAACTTAACAAGTGAGAAAAGTGTAAAGGCAGTGTGATATCAGCATGTTGTTTTTTTCTCTTGTCACCATTCCAATTATATGTTTGTTTACTTGGTTAAATGTCATACTGATAGTATTTCAGTTATTTTAAGATTTTGTCTATTTTGATTGATTCAAAATGAGTGCTGCTAGGGTGTGGTATCATGCCCTAAACATTAAACTGGCATATTACCATTTTCATTGACATAATAATGTCCTGGCACCAGGCCACACTGTGTTTTCGTACAAGTGACATGATACCACACTCAGTCAAGTTATCCTGACACAGTCTAGTTTAAAAATAACCTAGTTTTGGTTTAAACCAAAGATTTTGACATTGATTTGTCAGACATTCGCCAGCAACAGGTCTCAGACATGATTGACTTCCTCAGGAGAGTTTCAAATATTCTAAAATTTGTAGCTCTTGACAAGTTAGCTGGTCTGTTATATACCTGGAATTTTATTTTTACTCTTAGTTTAACAAGACTCTTAATCTCATAATTTGTCAAAAATACCAGGATTTAAAAAAAATTATTTTGTCCCTGTTATGAAAACAATTCCTTACAAAATTAATAAATAACTTTTTTCCCCAAAAGACTTTGTGTATCCGGATGCGTAAAGCAACTTAGAATACAATATGATTTATTTTTTTTGGTTACAAATTCTCCATGATTCTATCAAATCTGCAATAGTTATCTGATGTAGACCTAGGTAACTTGATCAAAATTAATTTTATGAAATGTGTTTTAAATGAGGAAAATTTTGACTCAGGTAATGATGGTCATGCTGGGCTTTTCTCATAAATCCTTTTTTTTTTTCTTTTTTTTTTTTACAACCAATCATCATTTATCAATTAAAACAATGACTTCAGTTGCCAAAATCAGTGCTAAAATTTTTAATCAATTTTAGAACAGCAGGTAGAGTTTCTGGGGCATGAGAAATGGGGCAAGTGATAACTCACATAGTAAAAAAAATGGCTGTTCGTTAAATATGCAAAAATCTGAAAAATTGGACAAGGCATAATATTTTCATCCATTATGCACGCTGTTGCAGCATGGTGAGAAAAATTTTGAAGCTTGGGAGAAGTCCTGCTGATATACAGCGGTGAAGAAAGCCGCCCTCGATTGTACGGTTTCTGTGCAAATTTTGCAGCATATTCTTATAAATACTTGCGAAGATTGAAATAGTTTCAAGTTTCACCCTGGCTTTGACCTGATGCTGATGGTTTCAATGCTTGAAATGAAATTTTAACTCAGCAGCTACGCTGTTATAAACTATTTACGAAAAAGACGAGAATTTATTTTTTTTCATTCAAGTGCATATTTCACCTGACAGATTGCATAAAAAAAGATTGATGGGTATATTTAGAGTGGATGTTACCATGTTTATCAGGGGATGTTGGGTTTCATATGGATACACATTAGAAAGTGCTTCACTGTCTCAAAAGATGCATAGAGTTTAACTTTGCGAGTCAGCTTAATTAAGATCTGAATAATCAGTGATAATGATATTCACGCACAGTATTATGGGTTATGTC
The DNA here is from genome assembly GCA_021229015.1 of Solen grandis. Lineage (NCBI taxonomy): Eukaryota > Metazoa > Mollusca > Bivalvia > Adapedonta > Solenidae > Solen > Solen grandis. Next base: position 85,283,223 of record CM037777.1, read on the forward strand.
AGCATGATTGTTTTAGCCGAGATGCTGGGGGCCGTTTCACAAAACTTTGTACAGTGAAATCTCAATAATTAGACCCCCCTTGGGACTGCTGTCAACTGGTCTTAATAATGAGGTGGTCTGATAATTGAGTATCAATAAACAGGAAAAAGGGAAAAAAGGGCGTGAATCATGGTGGTCTTTATATTAAAGTGGTCTTTATATTGAGATGGTCTTTATAGTGAGATGGTCTTTATATTGAGATGGTCTTTATAGTGAGATGGTCTTTATATTGAGGAGGTCTTTATAGTGAGGTGGTCTTTATATTGAGGTGGTCTTTATAGTGAGGTGGTCTTTATATTGAGATGGTCTTTATAGTGAGATGGTCTTTATATTGAGATGGTCTTTATAGTGAGATGGTCTTTATATTGAGATGGTCTTTATATTGAGGTGGTCTTTTTAGTGAGGAGGTCTTTATATTGAGATGGTCTTTATAGTGAGATCGTCTTTATATTGAGGTGGTCGTTATAGTGAGGTGGTCTTTATATTGAGATGGTCTTTATATTGAGATGGTCTTTATATTGAGATGGTCTTTATAGTGAGATGGTCTTTATATTGAGATGGTCTTTATATTGAGATGGTCTTTATATTGAGGTGGTCTTTTTAGTGAGGAGGTCTTTATATTGAGGTGGTCGTTATAGTGAGATGGTCTTTATATTGAGATGGTCTTTATAGTGAGATGGTCTTAATAGTGAGGTGGTCTTTATATTGAGGTGGTCTTTATAGTGAGATGGTCTATATATTGAGGTGGTCTTTATGTTGAGGTGGTCTTAATAGTGAGGTGGTCTTTATATTGAGGTGGTCTTTATAGTGAGATGGTCTATATATTGAGGTGGTCTTTATATTGAGGTGGTCTTAATAGTGAGGTGGTCTTCATATTAAAGTGTTCTTTATATTGAGGTGGTCTTAACATGAGGTTTTACTGTATAAACAAATCTGATTTTAGTAGTTAGAATGTTGTCATACTCATGACTACTAATTTTTTATTTGCACAATATAACATAAAATGAATGTGACCTATTTCATTGCATTATACAAATTCATAACAAAATGTAAATAAAGAATTACAAGCAAAGACTATTTTTACATCACTCTTTGAATTTACATACCGGTATACATGCACAGATTTTTTTTGTACAAAGATAAATGTAACTGGCTCTATGCAGGTTCCAATACACTTAAAATTTTTTTGTAGTATTTTTAATGAACTTTTAATGGACACCATTGAAAATCCCTGTTAAAAAAACAACAAAAACATTAACTTTTTACAGTTTAATAGTGTCCATGAAAGTAAATAAATCTATTAAAAATTCTGTTTAAATAAAAACTTAATGACCATTAAATTCCATTATTTAATGGCCATTAAACTGTCATTAACTCAGAGGTATTCCCATAAAATTAAATGAGTTTAATGGGTGGTTAAACACCATTTGTACATGCATGCAGTAAGTGTTAAAAGATTGAAACCATATTGGATATTATTGAGATGTTATTTAAATTGTCTGTCCTTTGGATTAAATGGCGCGCTACTTGCCAACTTTACATATAGTTAAATAAAAAAAGGTCTGTGAACGTGTTATTAATGGCAGTGATGAGCACTTAATCAGCTTTCACTAATTGAGATGTAGTGGATAGGTGAAAAATGTTGATGTGACATTTAATATTTTTTATATGATCATAAAATTAACAGACTACAGGCTGTGACATGGTTTCTGAAATCATGAATATAAATTCAAATTTGAACCTGTTTGTGAATGAAAAAAGAAAATCAATGAATAAGAAAAAAAATCCTCTGTAACGGAACTTGAACAATAATGTTTATCGTGTGTAATTATGTTTTTTGGTGCCAAATTCTTTTCATTTCTGAAAATATTAAAAAAAAAATCATAATATTGAGTTGCACATCCCTGGAGGCATTCGCCCCCATTGTTTTAAAGCCTAATTGTTTTTCATGACATAGTTTTCCCACACATAGGGATCACTTTTCTGTCTGTCTTTTACACTTTTTCCATCACACTTCAGCATGTGACGTGTTCTAAAGAACACTCATGTTTACTTTTTTAAGTGATTGGTCATTAGTTTTTAATACCATATTTATATATGAAATTATGTGGTTACATCAAATGAATGAACTTCCAGCTGGCTTGCGGTAGGTCGGTGGTTCTACCTGGGTACCTCTGTGTACTCGGGGTCTTCCTCCACCTGTAATTAGCAGGACATCGATATATGATTGAAATACTATCGCAGCGACAGTAAACCCCAATACACAACAACAAATGAATGAAATATGTAAATTGAAATTATGTATGCACCTTGATAAGCTCTACTCGCCAGGTGACCTTGACCTTCAAATGACCTTGACCTCCAAGGTCTAAGGCCCCCTCGGATTGTTTATTCACATGTTTGTTTTTTCAAAAAGAAATCAAAACTGAAACCATCTTCCAAATTTACAAACCAAAGATAAAAATAAGCAAAACATTCAGAAATAGACCATGTTTTTGCTCTTTTTCCCCCCATTTTATACACCTGGGAGAATCAGTTTACATGTGAAATGTTATGGCTGCACAATGTTGATTAGATCTGGCAGTTTAGGATTCTCTTTGCCAGGGTCTAGCTGACTCACATGGAATACTTTCTCTGCAGATTTAAAAATCACTTTCTTTTCTAAACACACTTGTCTTTATTTGTTTGTGTTTTTATTTTTCATTTTGAACTGATTTCTCCTATGTAACTAGGTGACGGTTTGTAATTTCTTCTACGTCACTTGGTAAGGGTTTGTTTTAGAAATTCTAGGTCGAAAAGTATTAATTGCCCTTTGGATTAAGGCATTTGTTGTCTAGAAGTATATTCCTGTGAGATTTAAATTCTAAAATTTGGAAGTTACAGCTATTATTATATTAAGGCCACTTTTTTGTATTTTTGGGATAAGTCTATTATTATATATTTTTTTTTAATTTGAAAGATCAGATTTTCACTTTTTTTTCTTCTGATTGCTGTTGTGTATGGAATTAACAGGGAGAGGGGGACCCTTATATTCCTTTTATTAGATTAACATATAATCATATATAAAAAAAAAAAAACATAAATAGATTAAATTATAATCATAAAAAATAAATGTTTGAATATATGAAATATTTCAAGAATTTATTTATATTATTACTAACTGTAGATAATTTTCAACCATAGATTCCTAATCCTGAACACCATTCCGATTGCTTTTTTTGCACTTCCATTCAGTTCTGTGCACCGCCAATTCCTTTTCAATAACATTCTGTAAACCGGATATTGAAACGTAGTGACCTAAAAGAAAATGAGGGCAAAAAATAAAACCATGAATATAAAGCTTTATACAGAGAATTCACAGAACATTTTGAAAGACTGGGAATGAGACCTTAGGGATCCGTCTTACACTTGCCATCAACTTTATGACCTTCTAGCACATTTTACCGACTCCGGCTCGGTTGATTTGTACAAATGGGAGTCAGATCCTTGTAGTCTTATTTCCACTTGTTAACAATGTTTTAACGTATCAATATTTGAAGAAGAGCTTGTAGACATATAAGTATTGTATGAATGACCCTGTCTGCTCAGGCTTTGTTTCGAGTCCCCTGGATGCTTGACACAGCAGCTTGGGGAAATCACGTCTGCTGTTAGCCTATTAGGCAAACATTAGGGCCAGACAGTTTGTCAAGATGAATATCCTACCCAGTCTAGGAGCTGCAATCAAACAAATACAAATTTATTGGAAGTAAATTTGTTTAAGTGTATCAAAAAAAATCAGTCCATATACCGGAACTCTTGCCATTCTGCTGATTGTAACAATGAACACAGGATTGGATTGCTGCTTTTATCTTTTCCTAGGATCACAATAATTATGTCTTGTATTTTACATTATTTCTATCCTTCAGACATGTAACATTTTCCATTTCAGCGTAGACAGCATTTATCAATATCAGTCATCATTTTTACACAGAAGCTGTGTCAATACCTTACAGCATTTGCGCAACCCTGATTTCACGGAAGGCAGGAAAACAATGCAAGAATGATGTTCCTCTCTATCAAATACAATCTTCCGCTAACTTCAGCGATGCAAGAATATATTGTCTGACATTTACATTGTTAGCATCGTCACATGCTATGTACAGTATTAGTTTTTAAGTTTGGCTTATTTTGTCAATTTCAGAAAACAACATACTGGCAAATCAGCCATTCCACTTAAACTGGGGGTGGATATCATTCAAGGAGAGTCATGTCACCGTGAATGAAACACAAGAACTCTTGGAGGTCACCCTACAGCGCCGTGGTTACCTTGGAGAGACAAGCTTTGTCAGTAAGTGTTTAAAACTCATGGTTACTTCACGGTACTGTACTGGATATGAATAGTTTAAATCCCTTTGCAATCCTGCTCTTTTTAGGTCTTATATGATGGTCTTCATTACCTCCCTTTACTGATTTAGGTGCTGTCACCTGACTTAGATATTTTTCAAGATTTTCATAAGCTCAAAAAAAAGCATGTATTAGAAAAAAAAAAATCAGTATTTTTACTAGCAGTTCAGCTTATATATGTAACTGTTATCATGCTGTCATAAAGATACATTATCATTTCAAGAGCTGTTTTACTTTTTGGTCATATTTGTATAACTTTATGACTGCATGCAGCAGTTTATCGCCCTTACAAAGCAAGAGCTTTTAAGGGAGATAATTTTAAACATGTTTAAGATCTCTTGCATTGTTCTGGAATCAAAAGATCAACTTCTATGTTACATGACAACAACAGTTAAAAACTATCTTGAATTTTGAATGACAGTGAAAATTATTTCCACATAATTTCTTTGGATATTATTTTTCATAAAAAGATGTAAGCACTACATGGTTTTAGCATTATTATCTTGTGTTATATTCATACATAATCCAAAACACAACATATACTTCTACATTATCTTCAATGCTTAGTTTATTCATTTTAAAGAAACATTTGTTGTCAATTTAAATACTGCATTAATAATTCTTGCTTTATAACTTATGATCTGACAATGCCCATTCAGATAACTTAACAAATTACAGATAATGAAACAAAGATTTTGGGTCTGTTTTTGGGTGGTATTCCATTAGCATAGAATTACTCATTAATGGTGAGACTTAATTCTAAGGGTTGTGTAATGATGGGTCTCCTATGTTTAGAACAACAATTAAGTTATCAAAGATTCAGGTCCATGCCTTGAACTCTATTATATTACATATCAACCTTGAACTTTGTTGTTTTATCTATCAAATAGTCATACCTTGAAATTTATTACATATCAACTGATTTGTTTTTACTATCAAAGATTCAGGTCCATGCCTTGCACCCCATTATATTATTTGAACTATGTTATTCTACCTATCAAAGATTCAGGTCCATGCCTTGCACCCCGCTATATTACATACAATTGTGATGAGGTGAGAATTATAACACTTTACTTCATACAGACTCGTTTTGATGCAATGGTAAACAAAACAGACCCAGATCAGACTGGGTCTCCTCTGTTTGCTCATATTTTATTGTAGCTCAGATTCTACACAGTCTGCACAACAAAGAACAAGACATTGTTTCCTATACCTTTCGTGAGAATTCAATTATCTAAGTTCAGTTGATGAAATAAGATTCCATCTTCCTTAAAAAGAACAAATATTCTCTCCTATAATAGAGTGGATAGCAGTCCTGTATTTTTAAAAAGATAGTGCAACATTTAACTTGATCATGAAAATATTTCCATTAACACAGATTTTATCCATGCCATTTAAGGTATGCTCACTTTATCAACCATATAAATGAATTATGATATCATTAATTTATTTGAAAGTAGCAATAAATGAATAATAATATATCTTTATGAACAAAACAGAGTAATAAATTCACAGATAGATTAATAACATTCATGCATTTCATAATATTAAAATGCATACTTCACAGATTCACTTTTAAAATGGGCAATTGACACATATTCACCTGTTTCATGTTTATAGTCCTGAGTAGTATAAATTATGCGCATAATTAGTCATATGCTAAATAAGCTAATTAAACTAAAATTAGAAAAGATGGGACCTGTATTGAAAGTTACATGTTCTCTAATAAAAGGTTTCATACCTCTCCGTGGGAGATATATCAACGCAGGTGTCTATTGAAAATTTACTTATCATCAGTTTATTGGTTTCTGTAATTGAGGTGTAAAAATTGTACACACAAAAAAATGTGTTAAAATGTTCATAATAATTGTGACAAATATATAACTTTTGGCTCATTTTATTAGGTATGGTGTGATTTTATTGTACTTTGGTAGTCTTATGTGAATTTTTTATGAAAATATCATTTTGATTTGTAATATTGGGATGTAAAGAACTTAAACATAAGCTTTTTAAAGGGCTGACAATTTCACTATAAATTTTCAACAAGATCTTTTTTTTATAAACTTAGGATTTTTTTTTTCATATCTCCATTTCTGTGTCACATCGCGTCCTGTCCTACATTTACATTACAAGATTCAGTTTGGTAACATCCCGTCCTGTCCTACATTTACATTACTTGATTCAGTTTGGTAACATCCCGTCCTGTCCTACATTTACATTACATGATTCAGTTTGGTAACATCTCGTCCTGTCCTACATTTACATTACAAGATTCAGTTTGGTAACATCCCGTCCTGTCCTACATTTACATTACTTGATTCAGTTTGGTAACATCCCGTCCTGTCCTACATTTACATTACATGATTCAGTTTGGTAACATCCCGTCCTGTCCTACATTTACATTACATGATTCAGTTTGGTAACATCCCGTCCTGTCCTACATTTACATTACAAGATTCAGTTTGGTAACATCCCATCCTGTCCTACATTTACATTACATGATTCAGTTTGGTAACATCCCGTCCTGTCCTACATTTACATTACAGGATTCAGTTTGGTAACATCCCGTCCTGTCCTATATTTACATTACATGATTCAGTTTGGTAACATCCCATCCTGTCCTACATTTACATTACAAGATTCAGTTTGGTAACATCCCATCCTGTCCTACATTTACATTACAGGATTCAGTTTGGTAACATCCCGTCCTGTCCTACATTTACATTACATGATTCAGTTTGGTAACATCCCGTCCTGTCCTACATTTACATTACATGATTCAGTTTGGTAACATCCCGTCCTGTCCTACATTTACATTACAGGATTCAGTTTGGTAACATCCCATCCTGTCCTACATTTACATTACATGATTCAGTTTGGTAACATCCCATCCTGTCCTACATTTACATTACAGGATTCAGTTTGGTAACATCCCGTCCTGTCCTACATTTACATTACAAGATTCAGTTTAGTAACATCCCGTCCTGTCCTACATTTACATTACATGATTCAGTTTGGTAACTGTCGTTGACAATGCCTTCATATGACCAGTCAGCAGACAAGTGCAGATAACTGTGGTATGGATTTTGTAAGAATTAAATCCCTTTTTCTGTGGCAAAGCCGTAAATGAGGGGTATTTATCACCTTTATTGATAGTTCTTGTTTGATTTGGTTAGATTTTATATTTTTACCTATTTGTTTGAAGTATAGTATTTATTCCCTGGCATCACAAAGTATAATGCATCCCATTGTGTTTTTATTGATATTCAATATCTTTCTATATTTTTAGTCCAAGGGGGATTGATCACCTCCATTCAAAGCTCTAGTTTATGAAATCATATAAATTCATTACTATTGACTGCATATTACAAAAATACAGACTCTTAAGATAACTGCCAGTTCTTTGCTCTAAAAGTAAAAAAAATGAAAATGCCGCATAGAAAATGACTGCATGCATGCTCACTGGCAACAGGTGTGAGAATTGAATTTCTAATACAGGTAAAAATTCATTTTCATTTCAAAACATGTGATTTTAATTAGATGATGATTTATAACTATGGTATTTCCATATTTAGACTATAGTTTGATTGCAGAGGCTGGGCTACTATCAGAAAATATTCTGAATCAAATGTTTTTGCAGATATTTTTTGTTACAAAAAAGCTTTTTTTCTTTCCATATTTTGTGTGTATGTTTATTTTAACACACTTTATATTCTGTAGACCTTTTAATTGCAATTATGAAATTAAAAAAAACAAGGTGAATACATGTATCTGGTATAACTTGAAATTCTGAAACAACCTATTGTTGATGTAGATGCATTCTAGCCAGTCAAAGAGAACGAACACAACTTGCTGTTCCACTGAGAAAAGTTTGATCAGTTTTGGTCCACCTTAAACAAACATTATCTTAAAAAAAAGAAAAACACTGCCATAATTATAGAACATGTAATTTGAAAGAAAAGTATTAATTTTTTTTTTGCATTTTTAAATCTGTACAAGATTATGATCTGATGAATGTTTATATTTATTTAACTTTTAATGATACATGAAGCAATTGTTTTTCTTTACCATGAAGACTTTGTAGAATGTGAGCTAAATTACCGCATGAGAAAACAGAGAAGACCTTGATCAGACAGCTTAGGGAAGGAGATATCTGATCTTAGTCTGTTGCCATGGCATCAAAATGTGTCTATGAGGTAAGGGGTAAAAATTTAATCAGCTTGTTTGACTCAGGAAGATGGTTATATATTATGTAATCTCTATATATTTACAGCTATAAATGTGACAGACAGAACGGCCTTCCTAGGCAAGGATGTGTCACGTCAGTATGCTGAGCAAGTCCAGTTTAACCCAGGTAATGTCACCACCAGGGGGCTAGTTATGACAGGAATTAAAATTAGAACCGAATTGTTACAAAAGATGGCCAGAGGATCGGAGAAAGTTGGAATAAAAAATTAGTTCTCTTGTGTTTGTTATGGTCTCTTGTGTTTGTTATGAGAGATTTTTTGTAGCTTTCAGGACATAAGTGAGATTTTATTGTCCAGTTTTAAAAGAGATATTGGTCTTGCAAGAGATATTGTTGTCCACTCTTGAGAAGGAATTTGTTATCCTTCCTAGTGATTAGGTTGTGCAGTCCCTTGGAAGTCAAGAAGTTGTCCTTTCATTTGTTTTAAATGGGTATTAGAGGAGCTGAATTTTCTGTTATTAAAATTAATGAGTTGAGGTCTTATTTCAAGAAAAGAAACAACATTAAGAATGCCTTCACAGCAGTTTTGAGATTAAAGAAGCTGTGTTCTTGGTGCAGGGCATTTCCATTTTCATAAATTTTATAATGAAGCTGAATAGGTGGTAGGGGAAGGGGCTATATAGGGATATTTGGTCCTGTCAATTGTCTTGTCTATTGGGGTTTATAATAAATTGCCTTTACTGATAAAAGCTCTATAGTTAATTAACCTGAGATAGAATTCATAGAAAATAGCAACTTTAGCATCCTGACATTTTTAATATGAGCTGTGTTTCCAATGATGTGTGTATATGTTTAAACAATAAGCTTTTTATATGGGCAATAAGTCTTCATTCCTTTATGTATTTCTTTTGGTTTTACCTGTAAAATTCTTAAAATAAAATATTGATATTGAAATCTTTGTCCTTTAAAATGAGCTTTTTCCCAAGCTTTTATGAATATTATAAAAGATATCTAAATGAATAATTATATGATAATGAAAAGAAAAAATATATATATATATATTTTGCCTATAACATTTTAATCCCATGTTCAGGTCAAACCGAGAAAATATGGCGTCTGCCTCTACGTGATGATTCCATTTATGAGAAGGAGGAGACACTGATTCTACAAATGACGGACCCAGTCTCTGCTGTTCTTGAGTATCCAGACGTCACCCGGGTAACCATTGTTGATCCGGAGGATGGTAAGTCCCTGTACATAAACATAACGATTAAGAGGTTTTCAGCTAACCTGATAGAATTTACATATATTGTTAAAATAACGACACTTGACCATTTTATTGCTTTATTCTTCATTACATTGTGCACTTAGATTTCTTTTTTTTCTTTTTTCATGCATTTGATATACATGTAGTAACTTGACTCATGCCCAGGAATAACATGTAGAAAGAAATAAATATGCTGTCATGATAAAGCACATACAACTTATTAACCCTTTCCCTCATAGAGGATACCATGAAAAGACTTATGCGAACAGCATAAAACCAGATCAGCCTGCGAATAACTCGCAGGCTGATCAGGTTTTATGCTGTTCGCTGCTCCTCAGTGGTCTGGTAATGAGGATTTTACAATTAAATTTGGTAAGGTTTAACTGTGGTTTTCTGCAGATCAAGCTTTATGTGGTACCTACTGAGTGCATCAAAATGAGTCTATATGAGGGAAAGGGTTAAATGTATGTTCATCAATAATCAGGGTCCTCTGTGGCCAAACAGATAAAGTTACTGACTACATGGGACTTAGCTTGTGAGTTCAAATCTGAGCAGGGTTTGCATTTTCGCGTGAGGAAACACCTTCTATCAAGTGGTTCTACCCATTTATGTATGTTTGGTTGGAGTCTTCCTCCATTAAAACTGGAAGGAGCTGTCTAATGATTGTCTCCCCTGACTGCTCTTACAATATTGTAGCTGAGATTCTGCACCAACAGTTCTGTTAGACAAAGAAAAATCCATATATAAACCGTAAAAAGTTTAGTCAATTAGTGTTCATTTATTCATACATTTGCACATGAATATATTTGTGAGGTAAAGAGTTAAATAAAATATTCTTAAACAAGAGGGCCAAGATGGCCCTATGTTGCCCACCTGAGTTAGGTATGATTACAAAAAATGTGGCATCTAAAATGTTTGCAATGTTTTTCTAACATTTGACTCAAGTGACCTAGATTACCTAAATTTTCACTCACTCAATTTTCACTCATGCAGTCATCATTTTATCAAGTTTAATGAAGACTGGGACAAAACAGCGGCCTCTAGTGTCTTCACAAGGTTTTTCTAAGATTTGACCTAATGACCTAGTTTTTGACCCAACATCACCCAATTTCAAACTCATCTGACATATCATTAAGACAAATATTCTGACAAATTTCATGAAGATTGGGCCAAAAATGTGGCCTCAAATGTGTTCAAAAGTTTTTTCTAAGATTTTAGCTGATGACCTAGATTTTGACCCCATGTGAGCCAATTTCCAACTTATCCAAGATATCATGTAGACAAACATCCTAACCAAATTATATGAAGATTGGGCTAAACCTTTGGCCTCTAAAGTGTTCACAAGTTGTTGTTTTTAAGATTTGACCTGGTGACCTAGTTTTTGAGCCCCCGTGACCCAATTTCTAACTCATCCAAGATATCATGTAGGCAAACATCCTTACCAAATAATATGAAGATTGGGCTAAAACTGTGGCCTCTAGAGTGTTCACAAGGCATTTCTAAGATTTGACCTGGTGACCTAGTTTTTGACCCCACATGACCCAAAAAGACAAATATCCTGACCAAATATTATGAAGATTGGGCTGAATCTATGGTCTCTAGAGTGTGTTCACAAGATTTTTTTTTATAAAGATTTGACCTAGTGACCTAGTTTTCAACCCCAGATGACCCAATTCCCAACTCATCTGAGATATCATGTATACAAACATTCTGACCAATTTTCATGAAGATCTGGCCAAAACTCTGGCCTCTAGAGTGTTCACAAGCAATTATTGATGACAGACGACGGACAGAAGGCAACACAAAAACTCATCCTGAGCAGAAGTGCTCAGGTGAGCTAATAAGCAAAAAAAATATATGTGTCATGTACATTTCAAGTATCCTTCTTCTCTCTCTCTCTCTCTCTCTCTCTCTTTCTCTCTCTCTCTTCTTTCCTTTTATAGTTGGAATATGATTTGACATTTTTATCTCAAAATACAACTTAATGTTGACTGTCAATGTTGTATATGATTGCATCTCTAGGGCTGTTGTTCAGACAGGGATTGGAATAAAAGTCTAATCTGTTCTGTTTAAATTTAACATTGTGATAAAACTTGGATTGACAGCTAACTTGTTTTGTGCATAACAAATGCATTAAAGATTAAAAAATGATTTTTTTTTAAGTCTCCGATTATGTTGCTACAAGCACTTACTGAAATAATTCAGTAAAATTCTTTTTTTCAAGGACACATGGATTTGTTTTTTTAAAAACATGGACTTCTCTGCAACAGATTTCAACATAACTTTATAGATGACAGGGCTTTTTAACCCTTTCCCTCATAGAGGAAACCATGAAAAAACCTATGCGAACAACATAAAACCAGATCAGCCTGCGAGTGATCAGGTTTTATGCTGTTCACTGCTCCTCAGTGGTCTGGAAATGAGGACTTTATAATTAAATTTAGTAAGGTTTAACTGTGGTTTTCTGCAGATCAGGCTTTATGTGGTACCTATTGAGTGCGTCAAAATGAGTCTATATGAGGGAAAGGGTTAATACAGTTTATTTTTAATTGTTGCTGATGAAAAAAACAAAAGTAACTTAAAGTTAAAATTACCCATTCCCTCTCTAGATAATGTAAAGTGATAAAAATATACTGTATTATGAAGCATTAATTTGTTTTATGCACAGTCATTTCTAATGATTCAATCTATCAGGGCAAAATAACTTCAAAATAATTTTTTATACATTGTATCAAGTGAATTTAAAGAATTCAGTTCAATTTCTTCTAGAAAATAAAAATATTGTTCATAAATATTGTTCGTAAATCACTCAACCTCAAGTTTTACTCTTGTGTTTTCTAAATGCTGTGCTTTTTTCAGAATCTACAGTGTCCTTCACGCAGGAGACAATCAGTGTACCAGAGAGAGTCGGGGAACTCCAGGTGCCAATACATCGGACTGGGGATCTGTCACAGGAACTCATGGTCATCTGCTACACTGTGCCAGGTAGGTCAAGGTCATCTGCTACACTGTGCCAGGTAGGTCAAGGTCATCTGCTACACTGTGCCAGGTAGGTCAAGGTCATCTGCTACACTGTGCCAGGTAGGTCAAGGTTGTCTGCTGCACTGTGCCAGGTAGGTCAAGGTCATCTGCCTCACTGTGCCAGGTCGGTCAAGGTCATCTGCTACACTGTGCCAGGTCGGTCTAGGTTGTCTTGTTATGACACCTCTGGAGCACAGAACTATTAAACAAGAAAGTACATTCCACCAAACATTTTCAAATTCTGTGGCAATTGTTATTCATACCAATGAAAAAAAAAAAAAAAGAAAGAAAGGAATTCTCACGTTAGAATTTTCTATTGTAGATTGACAGTTCAATTTAATTTCCATTGCAAAATCCCCCGGCATTGTATGGAATTCACAAGTAGTCTCTGATTTATTTTTCTGCCATTCTGCAAGTCTCAGGCAATACATAAACATAACTAAGATACTAGACTAGTTAAGTAACAAAGTGCTGCCTGTGTTTATATCAGCAGTATTATCCATCAGTCTGGCCCCACTTTCTGTCTGAGAGATACATAATATGGAATTATAATGGTTTAAACCTTCAACTTCTGTCATGTAAATCATCTTGTTAGTATTGCTTTCCAAGAATTGTTCAGTTATTTTGATGTTACTTTCAGTGACAGTATTTTGTTCGTTTGTTACATCCAGACAAAACGAGGTTTGATTGTTTAGGAGATCCATATTTAGAGGGAAAATCTGTAACCATAGCAATTATGACATAGTTTACCAAGTCTGCTGTGGTTTTAACTATGCTCTACATAAAAAAGACATAAAAGATAATTTAGTTTGTTTGTTTTTTTGAGAAAGACTTAATCACAGCTTTCTCTTTATAGGGACAGCCAATGGTACATTTGACAACAAAATTCAGTCTTTCTCAGACTTTATCAGTCGGCCTGAAAGCCATGCCAGCTTTGTGAAATTCGAAAAAGATGTGGACAACAAGATGTGTTCAGTCACCATTATTGATGACTCTCTCTATGAGGAGGAAGAAAAGTTCAAGGTTATTTTGTCTCAGCCAATGGGAGGCAAGATAGGAAAACTGGGCGAGGTGGAAGTAGCTATTGAACCTGACACAGCTGATGGTGAGCTCACACTCTGAAGTAGTTGTCCCAGTTGGTACCGCATCATCATGGTTACCATGGTGATTGGAAAATGTGCTAATTTACATATGTAGCACAACCTGTAAAGATAGAAGAAAGACCTAGATCTTAGTTTCATGAAACATGAACTTTAACTTTGATGGCAACATGTATTGAAATCTGAGATGCAACAGTTCATCACAGAAAAAGGAAAAGATAAAGTTATTTTCATTCTGTTATTGTAATTCACCATCAAAATTTTGTTCTGCGGTACCAGCTAGGACCATTTTTAAAGCATAAAAGAAATAACTTCTTTGTTGCTGAATTATATCTTTAAACTCAAATACTTTTTTATCCAAACCTTTTAACACCCATACAAAGTTTGTTGGGGTATTTGAGGGAAATTCTTAGAGTTGAATGATTTGATTGTCTGCCACGAGTGTATTATGGCATGAATAGCCTACACAAACTTTATGTATGAAATTTGGTGTAAAGGATCACCCTGAGTTCCAAAAATATGTGCTTGACACTCTTTAATAAGTCACAGTTGTGTGCCCCTGTGCATAATCTGGAATTAATGACCATGGTCTTACAGAGTTATATGCCCTTGAATGATATTTAATTTGAAGGTTGATGGTCTCAAAGACTTATGTGCCTTTGAATATAATTTAAGTCTTACAGAATTATGTGCCCTCAAACATAATTTTATTGTGGGTGTTTATGGTTTTACAGCACTATGTGCCTATGAATATAATTTCAATTTGAGTGTTTATGAACTTAGTGAGTTCTGTGCTTTGAATAATATTTTATTTGAATGTTTATGGTCTTGCAGTGTTATGTGCCCCTGAACATAATTTCATTGTGGGTGTTTATGATCCTACAGAGTTAAGTGCCCTTAAACATAATTTGGTGAGAGTGTTCATAGTCTTATAGGGTAACATCTTTGGACATAAAATTGTAATGGGTGTTCAGTCGAAACTGATGAGTTATCATTTGTGAATCTGATGATTTAAACCCTTTCCCTCATAGAGGACACCATGAAAAGACCTATGCGAACAGCATAAAACCAGATCAGCCTGCGAGTAACTCGCAGGCTGATCAGGTTTTATGCTGTTCGCTGCTCCTCAGTGGTCTGGAAATGAGGATTTTGTAATTAAATTTGGTAAGGTTTAACTGTGGTTTCTGCATATCAGGCTTTATGTAGTACCTATTGAGTGCGTCAAAATGAGTCTATATGAGGGAAAGGGTTAATACAGTAAGTTGAATGATAGCTTTACTGCACTTTGCTGTAATATTTCTTGGACTTCTTTAACCTTTTTATTATATTTTTCTTATTTGACATCCGCAAACTTTTGTCACATGACTAAGAATAAATCACCTTACACTGACAAGTATTTTCTGGAAAATGGAAATATGGAACCATTCTGTGTCACCGTAATCCTCCACCAGAGGAGAAACTCAGATAACGAGCTTCAAATTGCCGACAAAATACAATTAGTCTAAATCTGATTTTCCCATGTTCCATAATAAATATTGCAGTATTCCAGGCTGTAGGCTGGTGTGAGCTGGTATGTTTTGTACATGGGTTCAATATTTTGGAAGAGAACCGACAAAACTGGTGTGTCTACATCCAAACCCTGCTTCATTCTCTCCCTGAATTCATAGACGAAAGTCATATTGAGTTTGCGCAGAATCAATTTGTTTGACTGATTAGAATATAAAATATGCATAGGAGTTTCTCGCAGCTTTGAATTAATGAACATATTTATATTGAATCAAAGAATGTCCAATTTTCTTCTGATATTATGAAAGACTTCTTAGTTTCCTCAGAAGATAAACATCAAAACCAACATCGCATAAATGCTTATATGTCAACACCAACTGGAATTATTCCAGAAGACTATCTTGTTTTGACTAATCTTCCAACCATTTTTGCCAATTTGTGTATTATGAATTAAATATATCAAGTACTCTTTAGAAAGGTTCCTTCCTCTCGATTAAAATTTTCGATAATAACCAACGGTCATTTTCACATTTTTAATGTAAAATAGAAAATAAATGACATTTTTTTAACAATTTATCTTCATGAATTATTAAAAGTTCTATTTATTTGGCCCCATCTTCTTGAAAATAGACACTCTACTTAAGTATAATTTTATTGCTCAAAATAATAGAATAGACTATAAGGTATTATAGAGATTTTAGATTTTAGTATGAGATTGTACTTTATATTTTTCTAGAGCTGATTTGTTTTGTTGTTTCTGTGAAACAGTGTGAAAAGTTATAAGCATGCTGCTTTTGGGTGTAACATCAAGATGTGGTTTTGTACTTTTTGTGGTTGCCTAGCCTGCTAAATTAGGCATTTGTGAAGCTTTTGTTTTTGTCATCATTGTTTCTACAGCATGGCAATGAGCCAAATTGCAGTATGAAGAATTAATACTGTATAAAGCTGCATACAAAGTGCATAATGAGATGCAGTTTATTTCCATGCTATATTAACAGGATTAATTAGGAGTATTTGCCCAAATGGCCTTGGGGTGTAGCACAATGCACAAGATTGAGTTTAGCACTTGTCAGTTCTTCTAGTTATCATTTTTCAGCTTTAATTCTTAATTACTTCAAGAAAGGTTCACAAAACCAGTTCCTTTGACTGAGCAGTTGTAGAGCGTCCACCCGGAATCGGGAGGTTGTGGGTTCGATCCCTGGCAGCGACATACCAAAGTCATAAAAATGGTGGTAAAAATGGTACTGGTATAGCTCCCTTGCATGGGGCTCAGTATATAAGGGTAGTTCAAGGACTGTTGGCCCAGTGTCAGGATCATCTATATTCACAAATGATAATCTCCATAAAATTAATTCATTGCTTATCAGTATGGACCTAAAGATTTTGAGGGGGGGGGGGGGGGCTGAAATAGGCGGATATACCCAAACACTGATTCAACACGAAGCTCAAACCCAATATTTGGTACTTAGACTTAAACCATGTAAGAATTAACAGTTAACAAATTCAAGATTTTGGGCCTTAATTACAGCCGAGAGTATGGAAGGGAAGCCACTCTGTATTGGATTAAAAGCATCAACATCTGATTCTGTGAATGAAATTGTTATCATTTTGTCATCCTAGGTCTTATCTTTAGTTCCACTTAATCGCAGATAAAGCTGTCAGTTGGCAAGTCAGTTCTTTGTTATGACATCATGAGCCTTTCCTGTAATCAGTCCAAAAAATGCTTCCTTCATTATGAAATTCTTACAGCAGAAGAACTCTCCTGTATGATCCATGAATCACATCTCTCAGATAAAACCTGATTTTTATCTTTGTTCAATTTTTTTTCCCAAGTACCGGTACATAAACATTTTTACATCAATATCATATCTTTTAAAAACTGGGCTTTCATTTTTGATCAGTATATTTATGAGTAGCAGTGCTCTGTCATATCTGTGAAATCTCAGAATTTTGAAACACTTTTATAATATTGAATTAAGCATTGCATCAAATACCCCTAAAATCAAACTGAGGAACTCAAGGGATTTAAGTTCTCTTGCTCTTGTTTCATTTGATAATGTCAGCCCTCTGTGTGGTCTGCGATCTTACTTGTCCTATTTTCTCAGAAAGTGTTGTGGTAGAACTTTTACAATGGGCCTTGTACCTGAAAGCACTTTGACATATGGAAAGGAATATATTTTATAATTGACATTCCAT
>CM037777.1:85301020-85351020 GCA_021229015.1 Solen grandis
GCGTATTAAAACATGATTATCTTTGTTATTAATCCACATATTGAGATATGCTTTCACAGATATCATCATCAGAGTGTGGTCTTCAAATTAAGATCAAGTTTATCTCAGGGTTGCGGTTTCCTTTAAGTATTGTTGGAAATCGAGCCAGGTACTTGGTCTCCAAAATATGTACGACCTAACTCAAATAAGAGTAGTAGTTTGAATCTTTGTATGAGGTCATAATCCACACTCCTGAAACTAGCCACGGTTGTAATGTTGTTTGAGCGTCAGCCCCGTCACAGGTAGGTCGTGTGTTCGATCCTTGGTCGCGACCCACCAAAGTTGGTCATTGTTTTATCTCTTCTTTGCTTGGTGTTCAGTTTTTAAGGCAGTTTATGTAACTGGGTGCAATATCGTGACACTTGTCTACGGATAAAGATGTAGGGGCAGGAAAATATATGAAAAATGACTGAATTTAAGTCGGTATGCCGATAAATCCAAGCACTTAAGCTTTTACGAGAGTTAAATAAAAACACACTAAAACTATAAATCACATGTAACACAAAATAGAACAGCTTGAAGTATTACTTCTTGGATCAGCTGTCTCTCGTCATCACCGCAATATTTTCTAAGTGACATTCTCGCACACTGAACAAATATCTCAGAAACCTTTAGAAATACGTTACTCAAATGCTTCCTGGCATTGTATTTCTTCATGTACCAGCTGTTTCTATGACAGTACAATGTTTACCGAGAAAAATCCTCGTATCTCTGCATCGATCGTTCATCACACATTGATATATAGGATGCTGGGAAGACCTTACTTGATTATTGTGTGATTCAGTTACTAGTCTGAAATTTTTCTTCGCTTCGTCAGATAACTCCTATTTTGTTGGATGCATTCATATATTTCGTTAACAGTTGTTCCTTTAAAGCGAGAATAAATTAGGCTCATTGGTTTGTATGCCGGAAAGTTGCGTTCAGTGCTTTGATTTTGGAGAAAAGTTTCACTCTAAGAAAAACATAATTTTCATGTTTCTTTTTTGAGTTTAAGCATGCAGCATTTTCATGTAAAGCATATTTTAATATTTTTTTTTTTCGCCTTTTGTTGCTAAATACATTGCTATGATAATGGTTCAAAATAGATTAATACATTTTGACCTCCTGGCCTCGGCCACCATCGTCGAGAAATCCATATTGGCTCAATACGCTTTGCTTCTTAATCGACCGTGGGATATTTGGTTAGCGATACTTTCGTACTAATGTATTATTAGATAGGCATTTCATTTTATCCGTGGCTGAGACAGCAGATATCATTTGACCAATGAAACGGCGCGGGTTTTGAAAGTTAGCTTCGTTCTTGCAGAGGTGACGTCGTGTAGCGGGCTTTTTGCTTTTGTAACTTCAATTACGAATATTCAGAATAAAACATGTGATTGATTGGTCAGCAAGTCGCTGATTAATATTCATGAAAACGAAGTTTTGCTGGTTGAAAATCCCCATGGTTCATACAGTAGTGATAACGGAATATATACCTTGAGCTTTTTGACGATGGTCGACGACAGAC
Organism: Solen grandis; assembly: GCA_021229015.1. Classification (NCBI taxonomy): domain Eukaryota; kingdom Metazoa; phylum Mollusca; class Bivalvia; order Adapedonta; family Solenidae; genus Solen; species Solen grandis. The sequence goes on from CM037777.1 coordinate 85,302,567, forward strand.
TAACATTCAACATAGAGCTGGTGCTGTATTCACAAAACAGTTTAAGATGATTCTTATCCTAAGTCTCAAAACATTTCTTGAAAACTAAGAACATTCCTAGATTTCTTTTATTTACAAGAAATATTTAAGTCTCTAGACATTTCTTGAAAATAAGAAAATTCCCAGATTTTTTTTTATTTATAAGAAATATTTAAGTACCTTAAGTTAGGTTTTCCTTCAAAGTAGCAATTTCTTCCAAACTATACATCTACTCAGATTACCGGGAAATATGTAATTGCAGTTTGTGCGTATTTTACTATCTTTTTTGCAGCTAACACACACATAAAAAACGTTTTTTTTGTCATCACATTTGGTTTAATGCTGGGCTGATTAATCTGTTCGTCGGCGAATCGTTGACGAATACCGTGTTGATTAACCCTTAACCTGCTGAATTTCTTAAATGGACTTAGACAACATCTTTTTTGGAACTGTCCATTATCAGTTTTAGGGATAACAAGTTGGTCAGCTTGTTGATGTGCAGGCTGGCCTGGTGGGAAAGGTTAGCACTTACGGTTCCAGCAGGGTAAGGGTTAATTGTCGACGATGATTTCTTGTTCGTCAACGAATTATACATTTTATGATTTTAGACAGAGAAGTAGGTTTTGGTCGTAAGCTTGAATCAAGTTGTATAGTTCGACACTGCCTGTCACTGCGTTTTGTCTACATTGATACAGTAATATTTTGACTAAATGATCAAATATTTCTACAAAAAAAATCACATTTTAATGTTATGTATTGATATTTATCACAAGTTTTACAAATATTTGAATTCTTAGGACAGTCTGTATATGAAATAACAGTTTGAAAGTATTAGTATTAATATCACTGATAAATCATTAATCAGTCAGAAAGACGGGCTGATTAATGGACATTTTTCTGATTTCCCAGCACTTCCGGTTCTTACAGTCAACTAAGTCATACCGATATTTCTCTGGAATGTCTCAACCAATAACCAACAAAAACAGCAACACCAACAAAAAATAATATGCAAAATGTATCTTATTTTCTATGATTCTTTGAATTCATGAAGAATATTCTTCTTTTTATGACATATCCACTGTACGTAAGTCTTTTGATGCAGGTGCTTGCTGTTAGTTCTTTCATTTTGATGGGATATTTCTATTCATACAGCGAATTTCCATTTTGGACACTTCAGCGTAAAATGACCCTTATATATACTTGTTTATACAAATGTTCTTACTTAATGTGTTAGTTATTTTCAATTAGGCGTCATTTTTCATCAATTTTCGTGTTGTGTGCAACTGTTGCAATTGTTTCAAATAACGAAATGGATGAGAAAATTAAATATAGAAGAAATAATTTTTAAAGTGAAATCACCAAACGATGAAATAGTTTGCTTATTTGTTTCACTCGGTTGTATTGTTTGGCGGGATGCTGATTGTATGTTAATTAATACATGTATACCAAGTGTCGCTGTCTTACTACCATTTCATTGCTTTGGTTTCATTAGTTTTTTAATAAGCACTCAGTTTCTCTTTCCAATTAAGTTTAAATTTAAATAATCCAAAATGTCTCTGTAATTTTTTGAATATTTTAAATTCCCCTCAAAGATAAAGTTGAGTGCGCGCGCCCGCGCGTGTGAGTGCTATATTGAACTATATCTTGGTAGATCTGTACTCTTGACCCGAGAATCTCTCCCCCCCCCCACCCCTCTCCTCTCTCTCTCTCTCTCTCTCTCTCTCTCTCTCTCAAATAGTTTATTGAAAGCTCATTAAACTTTATTCATTTTACATTAATCGCGAAATAAATTCCACGACTTATGTAAACCATTTCCGCTGGTGCGGTGTACCCCGGGAAAGTCCATGTGTCTGAACGGACATATGCAACACAAGGACTGTATGGATATAAATTTAACCAAGGTTTGCATCTTAGGTACTTTGAATAATTAACAAAAGTTTTTATCAAAATGATATTGGTCACTGTCATAAAATATTTCATTTGGTAAGATACACATTTATTTTGAAAATAGATAAATTGATTTTTTTGATATTGTATAAAATATGCTTCAATATATGAAATGTGGAATTATTTGCCATTACTGGTTAAATTGTTTTTATTCTCTGCACCTTTGAGATCATCAATTCAAAAACAGCTGGAAAGTTCAGATATAGTTTGCGATGGGATTGCTTCAAGTTTATACAAGAGGTACGTTTTACTCTGGTGCCTTATTGAAAGGCAGTTTGATGGTTTATTAAACAATGTGAGTAACATATCACTCAGTTGTTTACTTCAAAGACTTTCTTTGGTTTAATAAATAATGACAGACTCTGGAATACCATTTACCTAAAGCATTCAATGATTGACAAGCTACAAAATACCTTATCACTCAGTTGCTTTCTCAAAGTCATTCAATGGTTTAGTAAGGGCGTGTTTATTGTGAACAAACTGGGTTCGGTTTAAACTCGGTTTTAAAACCGCATGTTAATTCTTCTAAACCATTTACGAACCAAAACTAGTTTTGTCGTTTATTTGTTTGAAAATAGTTTTGTAAACTATCGAAACTAACCCCTACGGTGGTTTGGATGGTTTGTGATATCCGAATAGTGGGGCACTTCAGCAGTAGAAATGGCGGCAACTATGCTAGATGAAAATTGAAATAGTTAATATTTGGTTTTATTTTCACGTTTAAGTTTGCTGAAGACATTTTTAATATTATGTTTATTTTTTTAAGATTATTCTGAAAATTTGAGATTCCTTGAGTGCCGTGACAACAAAAATTAGGTGAAAATCGTAGGATCCTCCGTGTTTTCAAAACCATTAAAAAAAAACCATTTATTCATGTTCTTACAACAAATCCATAAAACTAATTCTAGTTTTCTCTTACTTACAGTCAAACCAAAACCTTAAACTGAAACCATTTTTTTTTCTCTAAACAAACGCGTCCTAAGTAATTTTACAATTTCACTCAGGCGCTTTCTTCAAAGGCATTCAGTGATCAAATATATAAGTGTCAAGATCCGGAGTAGAATATCACTCAGGCGCTTTCTTCAAAGGCATTCAGTGGTCAAATATATAAGTGTCAAGCTCCGGAGTAGAATATCACTCAGGCGCTTTCTTCAAAGGCAATCAGTGGTTAAATATATAAGTGTCAAGATCCGGAGTAGAATATCACTCAGGCGCTTTCTTCAAAGACAATCAGTGGTCAAATATATAAGTGTCAATCTCTGGAATAGAATATCACTCAGGCGCTTTCTTCAAAGGCAATCAGTGGTTAAATATATGTGTCAAGCTCTGGAATAGAATATCACTCAGGCGCTTTCTTCACAGGCAATCAGTGGTCAAATATATAAGTGTCAAGCTCTGGAATAGAATATCACTCAGGCGCTTTCTTCAAAGACATTCAGTGGTCAAATATATAAGTGTCAAGCTCCGGAATAGAATATCACTCAGGCGCTTTCTTCAAAGACATTCAGTGGTTAAATATATAAGTGTCAAGCTCCGGAATAGAATATCACTCAGGCGCTTTCTTCAAAGGCATTCAGTGGTCAAATATATAAGTGTCAAGCTCCGGAATAGAATATCACTCAGGCGCTTTCTTCAAAGGCACTCAATGGTTTAGAAAATAACGTGACAAGCTCAGTTAGACTGAACGTGTCCGAGTCCCCGTCCGTGTTCAAGCAAGCAAAGATTTCGTCTATCTCCTCGTCGTTCAGTGGTTCGTCACCTCTGGCCTTTTGAAGAAAATAATTAAATCAATCAATCAACCAGTTAATAAGTTAACCAATCTATCAGTCGTATCAGTAGAAAATAAATAAAAAAGGTAAAGAAATGAAATAAATTGACATAATACTATTCATAAATGATATCAAAAATAAATGAATATATAAAAAATGATAAGATAAAGAAATGAAATACATTAATACATAAAGATTTGTTTTTCAATTTCGAGAAAATATATCCTATATACTTAACTGTATCAAGTAGCTGTAATGGGTTTTATATAGAAACCATAAAAAACTAAGTTCACAAATTCTATTTTCACTATCTGGTTTTTAGAATGTAATACATATTTAAGAAAACGATATGCTATCAGCTTTGCATTGATAAATCTCACTGATTACAAATTTGGCAGGATTACACCCGATAAAGTAGACTGCAGTTATTTACTTAGAATACTGGAATATCTGAAACCTGGATCGATCGAATCATCAAATTTGTTTGATTTTTGATGATGACATTTAGGGATATTAGGATTTTCTCCTCGAACTTTACAAAACTGGTTTGATCAGTGATAGTGACATATTAACAGGAAGGTTTTATTTCCTTGAATCAGATTTTGATTTTCCTTGGCAGAATTCGTGGTAATGTCTGAGAAGATAGTCTGAAATCAATTACCGTTAAGCTAGGGTGTGCGAAGTTGGCACGAAATACGACAAACTACATTCAGCTATTGTCATACACGACATGCCAAAGTCGTAAAAGTAGTGCTGGTATAGCTCCCTTGTTTGGCGTTCAGCAAATAAATGTAATTCCAGAACTGGTTGGCCCGGTGTCAGAATAATGTGACTGGGTGTGGTATACGGCGTGATACTGCAGTGTGGCAGCACTTTAGTCACATAGTAGACATAGTCACCATATGACTGAAATATTGTCTGCGAGACGTTAAACCCAACAAGCAAACAAACATCCAGACGTTGAATTTCGCAGCACGACATTTGACATTGTAGAATGGCAAATCACATGCACTCAAATTACGACAATCTGATATAGAAAAAATGAAATGCTCAGAAAATCGTAGGATGTGATTAAACTCGTTTCTCCGCATAGGGATTTAAAATTTATCTCGAATTCGGAAGGATGCTCGAAATATGACCCTTCGAAAAATCGCAAGTTTACAGTATCCCTAAATATAAATATACAAATAGCAATTTTAAGTATGCTTAAACACTACAAAGATATTGCGTTGTTATCTGAGAATTGGCGGGTAGGAATGAAATTATCAGATACTCTTGTGACTCAGAAAACCGCCACAGCCGCAATCCATATATTCAGTTGGATTTTACCGTCGAAAGTCATTTGTTATTCCATCATGGCAGTTTTTATCTTTCTCGTAACATTTCGGACATGTTCCATTTGTCAGATAGCCAAAATTATCGGTTCGTGTACACGTCATATGCGGGATTCCCCGAAGTTCAAATGATTTGTCGGAAGATACAAACAACCAATCAGAAATTGACTGCTTGCCCTGATACTCTGCTTTGATTGTTAACAAAATACATAACCGGAAGTTAGTTATTATTTGCCCAATTATATATTGGCCTTCACAGTTTGGTTTGTAATTTAGCAGATTAAAGATACCTCTTTTCTTGAAAGAAAAAATCCGAATAAAACCATTGATGTAATCTGATCATATATAAAATACAATATCACTATCTACCTTTACTTCAATAATAATTGTTAAAAAAAAAAAAAAGTAAAAAATGTTTAGCATTTTTAAGACAATATGTTTAGTGAATATTTAATTTTGGACTGTATGATGTTATAGCTCCTGTAAAATCATGTCCTTTATTGAATTTGTTTTTGTAATTGCTATAAATATGTATATGTTTAAAGCAATAAAATATTTGTACTTGTACTTGTATATCAAACAACACTTGCAAGCATGTGCCAACAGTTTGTGAAAGCTAAATTCAAACAACTTTTGGTCCATTGCACAGTACTTGGTTATGAAACTGGGACCAAGACTCAAACACAATCAGTTGGTATTTAAACAACATATGTTTTGGTTATACCGGCTAATGATAAACAAGACAATATTTAATTCTGAAAGGAAATTTATTGATATAGACCCCTCTAAGACTAGAAATAAACCACGGAGTAGGCACAGTACAAGGGCTATCGCAACATTAATATAATTGTCATCATCTTAAAATACACAGTAAGTATACAATAAAATGACTTCGTGGTCAAGTGCTATTGGTTCTAACCCCTTCGGGGCAAGGATTTTTTATGACCTTCACATGCGAGTATTGGTAAAAACCAAGAACCGTCGAGAGAGATTAGTACAAGTTGTAAGAACTTGTTTCCCATTCGACGTAAAAAAGTTTAAATTTAACCAGAGTATTCAGCCATAAACATTTAGTTACCATGTAAGGAAGGCAGTGAACGTCCCTCAACTTGAAAGAGAACTTAGTCATTTCATTCACAATGGAAAATGCCAGTTTGATATGGCTGTTTTGAACTTATATTACATTTCAGTAGTATTGATCTCATTCCCGACAATGTCTACATATACGGTATATAACTTACATTGTTTCTTTTGTTTCGAGTAAAATTGAGAGAAATAAAACGTTTAGCTAGACTTGAAAACATTTCAATACCCAAAGGTATGGTACACACTACAGTATATGCCATTTAAAGGGCATGTAATTCAACTGGAAATTGTTAGAATAGACTTGAATATTTACTCGTATAATAGGCGACTTTTGTATTCGATAGTTTGGCCATGTTATAAAACCGTATCAAACTGAATAAGCTATAATTTCCATATATACACATCTAAAGGAAATTGAATCAAACGGAAGTATGGCAGACGTACTTGGCATTTATCAAGTAGGTTTACTGTATTCATGATTAATGTTATTGGAATACAATTTCTTGTAACTAGAAAGTTACAGGCAGGTCGCATGGTAAAGTGACAAAAATAAATAAAAATTTAATAATTTATACGACAATCCCCTGCTGCAACCGTTAGACATTCAGAAAACCTTGATTCCAATTTTTCCCCAAAATAATATATATCGGGGATAGCCAAGTGAGCGAGATTAGCTGTCAGGGAGAAGTCGCTTATTGAAATAATTCGCTGTGTTCAGTGAAGTCTCCGGCACCATGGCAATACTTAAACTTGATTTTCTGTCTAACGATCTCCGAACACCATCGCTTCAAGCACATTTTGCGATAAGTAGAACGCGCTGTTGAGATTTAAATTGTTTTGTTTGGAAGATACACTTTGCCGATCTTTTGGCATACGGATACATAAATCATCCAGATTCCCAGAGATTATTCTAATCAACTTTTTTTTTTATGCCAATGTTGACCCCCTTTGTCACTATAAAGTCCATTCGGAATTAATACCGTGATGGGTCAAAGTAGCAATCGGATCCCTTCAGATAAGTATATTCTGTTCAGTTTGGGGTATGTGATCCTCTTCCGATTTATATTATTGGTTTATGTAATTGTTGTGGAGTCAACCTTAGTTTAAACTTATCTATTTTACAAGTTCTTACAACTTATACTAATCCCTTTCGACGGTTCCGGGGTTGGACCAGTACTTTGCACCTGGGAAGGTCGTGAAGAATTATTGTCTCCAACGGGGTTCGAACCCACAACCTTTGGATCTGTAATCGGATACCACTGGACTACGGCGTCCTTCGACAAGAGGAGGAAGACCCAGAGCAATTATTAGCATACCTGGAGCAAATTCTTGAAATCCTCCTTGCCGATTTTATTGGGATCATCCAGCACCATGCCATCCAGAAGAATATCCAGTGCGTCCACTAGTTCTGCACGTGTATCCTAGCAACAGATCACATGACAGTCGTGAAACTGCATTTATATTAGAAAATGATTGTGTGTTTACCCAGGTGTAAAACTGTGTTTTATTCGTGTATTATCAGAGAAATAAATATATAATATTTACAGGTGGTCCTTTTTATTCAGAATACCCGCTTCTTGAGGACGTGGGTTCGATCTCCGGCTGCAACATACCAAAATCCATTTTTATTAGTAGTCACCTGTTCTAAGCGGTCAACCTGCATTTAGTGGTCAGTTTAAGTTTAAATATTACCAAACTCTAGCATTTTGTGCCATTATATTTAAACTTTATTTAACGTTCACCTCTGATAAACGGCCAATTTCTCTTGTTCACTTAACTAAGACACGATTGATTGTAAAACAATTTTTTTTTGAACAACGGAAAAAATGTCGTCTTAGCATAAACTGATAAAAATTTGCTCGCTGTATTCACATATGATAATACTTTTTGGCGTGTATGCTAATGTCACTGCAAGTCAGCTGTTTCTTCAAACATATTATTTGATGACAGGCATCACATTAAGAATAAAAGTAACATAATTATTAGTATTCGTATGGTGAAATATTGACTAAAATATACCAATTAGGGAACAGCAGCATTTGGATCCTTCTTTTGTGAATATGGTTCCCAGTCATTCAGTCAGGAATGTATATATATATATCATATCTTGATTGATGAGCTTATTGTACTCGTATATTCCCAAAACACCGTTTAAAAATAGCGTTGCTCTAATTTGGTTGCATAAATTTATTCATGTGTGTGTGTGTGTATTTTCTAATTTACACAAGCGACTCTCTGCTAAACGTCAACTTACCCCATCCGGTTTTGCCGCTTGTATGAGAGTCTTGAATTCTTCAAGGGATAGAGTCCCGTCTTTATTGACGTCGCATTTGTTCATGATCGTTTCAACGTGCGCCTCGCTGCTGTTCAGTCCGAACAACTGCAGTCCATGCCGTAGCTCCCCCGCATCTATATAATTTGTCTTGTCTTTATCCAAGTGTTCAAACACCGTTTGCGCTATAGTAAGCTCTTCTTCAGTGAGGTCAGACATTGCTCTGTCTGAGTTTGAACGTTCAGACGTCTTACCAATCTTTCTGTATTTAAATATTTATATAATCACGTTCCTGTACGTCAAATCCAATTTATTTCACTAGATTATTTTCTTTATTTTATGTTCTTTCTCCCCTCGAGAAATGTCAGTAAACACGAATAACTACTCTCAAAACAGATCGAATTTCACTTTAATCATTTGTTTTATTTTCCATATTCCCAAAAGATCATGCAGAGAAATCTTTATAAATTTAAACTATCAGAGTCGGAAGCAAGCAGCAACACTGTGCACATAGATGTAATGAATTCCGAAATGATGTTATAAGTATTCACGTAAAAGACAAATATACAAATTCTGTCTAAAGCACCATTAATTTATCAATTCACCATATACGTATCCGGAATTAAACATATCATCTCGAGCGGTATAAGAACTATATAACTATATAACTATAGTTCCAGTTCTCATATTTGTTCTTATAGTTAACCAGTTCTTGTTTCCTGATCTTATCCACACTACCAGTAAGATTTGTTGTTGTCTGTGTACCTTTCAAGACTTCCTTCTCTTTAACACCAGTACGTGATCATTTATTCGAATCTCTTGTTAATATTTTATCTCTTAATCTCTACACATCTCTACCCATCACATTTATGAGATAGTACCTCTCGAAAGCAACACTCAACAATAAACTCTCTTAAACATAAACTTGTAATAATAAAACTTTAATTCTTAAATTCCAATGTGTCAATATCGTATCTTGTTTATCTTCTATAGCAGATCTAAAAGTCCCGAAAGTTCAACACTAAGAAATCTGACACCATATCTGTCGTAATTAGGACAATGGATTCATTCATTGGTATTCATTCTACTGTAGGGGCTCAACCCCCGCTAGTTCTCAATGAGGCGTGCTTTAGTATTGTTTCATTACCCTATAAGATGTCACCATGACTTTGTCTGTCAGACCGTAAACAGTGTCACATATCCTGTTTTGCACAATCGGATATATTCTCGGTTGATTCCGTAATCAGTCGTTAGACTCAAAAAGTGAAATAATCGGAGATCATCGGATAATTTCGTCAATAAGCAATCGGTTGTGGAACAGAAACGACATACATCTAAACGGAACTTTAGGCAAAATATTGACGGTTGTATTTATGTACCTTTTTTTTTGTATATATATTCATTAATTTTACTACAATTTGCCTTTATTATAAGTTTAACTAAAAAGAAAATAGAATTAAGATGCAGTTTATTTTCTAAAATGCTGAACGTCTTTAAAATGCCCGTTTGTTTGCTGGCCTGGTTTAAGAAATAACGTAACAACATCGCTTCACTCATTCGGGAGACAAATATAGTGCTAATTGCGATACTACGCCTTAGACAAGTTGCATGATACCCTCACCCATTCACGTGATCCTGACCCTAAGTCTCGAATTAAGCCACATTTCTAGTAACATACTAACGTTGGATGACCCACGGCTGCTGTTTATGCTACTCTCCAAACATGAATGTAGAATAACGGAGCGAATTGACCGTGGGTACCCGACAATGGTAACATACAAGCACAACACTAGACTCTAGTATTTCACAGCCGTCTATCATGCTCATAACTTCCAGCTCCAGTCACTCGACCGTCGGGATCTGTCGATATATTAAGGTAACCCGTCCATTATAAAATTGTGATCATGGTCCATCAAGTGATTATGGGAATTTTAAAGCAAATGCAAGCCTTTATAGACTTTGAGCAGATAAAGCCTATAACTTCAAGTCATTGGATGCTTGCATATACACTGAGGAATGTCTGAGCATTTGAAGGACTATGATAATATTTAAATGATAGATTGATGACCTTAAGTGCTAACACTACTCGAAGTAGGCTTCCATATATCGACGCTGTGCCTGTGTTTCACGTAACATCCCTAAACCATGCTGATTTTCCTCAACTCAAAATTGAGAAGATTTATTCACTTATTCACTGTTATAGAGAACAGAAATGTGCATACAGGCTGTTAGATACATGCTCATGCAGTAAATGACATTTAGTCTCGTCAAAATAAACTACAATGTACTTTTGGCGACGTATACATCATATAAGATTTTGGCGTTGAGGAAATTCTATATTTGAGATTTTTCTTGAGACGCGGTCCTAAGCATGAAATTTACATTAATTTGTCTGATTTTCAGAACCAATATTGGGTTATTCAAATCTGACCGCTACATCAATTTGATAAGATATACGCGTATTGATTCACCTCATGACGGATCATCACTTGATGATAAATCTAAATGCCTTCTCACTGAATGAGACGATGCGAATATCTACTTGTCATCTTAAAGTCGTAATTTATTGCTTACACGATGTATTAATCTAACCTTATTTCATGGTTTCTGGGAATTTGGTCTTGTATTTAGACATATTTATGGTTTTGTGCTCAGGGGATCTAACCTGAGTGATCATTGTTTACTGAAAATATGAAACAAATTTTGACTAGATAGACTAGTGTGGCTCTGCCGATAAAAAATAATTACATAAAAAAATGTGCAAGAATTTCTATGTTGTTGTTGTTTTTTTGGTGGTTGTAATGGTGATGGTGTTTGTTTGTGTGGCTGTGTATTGTCGACCGCAGGTTGTCCTAGTTTCTATAAAGCCAAAGAAATATACAAATGTGTTTTTGTTTGTTGGGTTTAACGTCCCACCGACAGTGTTTCAGTCATTTGGATACTACTAGTATATCTACTTGAGACAAATATAGTGCTGCCACACTGCAGTATCAAGCCGTAGACATGTGACATGATACCACACCCAGTCACATTATCCTGACACCTATACAAATGTAGACCCTATGACTTTTTAATGATATATGCATTCAATATAAAGAAAACGTTCATAACGTCTTGAAAACAATGAATTAGAAAAAAACAACAAAAAAAACAACTTTTACTTTCTTCTTAAAGACAGTCTTTTTGTACCAGTCATATGCTTAAATTGATTTTTTTTATATTGTAGACTTACATGATTTACTTTAAGTTCGAGATGTTTCAGTGCAATGACCATGTCACACTCTATTTCAGATACGGCTTTGTGAAAGAGCTACAGAATAAGTATAAGGTAGGTATTACACCTTGATACCGTCATTTTGCGATAACCTGATATCCCGAGAAGCGATATCTGAGTGTCGTCCTTTTCCGATGTAAATTCTTCGTCCCACAGCAGACTAATTTAAAAAATTACTCCCGAGGCCTACTTCGGGGTATTTCAAAGTCCCGATGGGTAGAAATGACATACATAAAACAAAAGGGAAATATACTCGAGTTTCGAGATTTGCGTTTTTACGAGCATTTTATTCCTCTCGTCAGTCATGAGAATATCGCAATTTTACTGTATTTATTTCATGGCGCATGCGCAGAGCCTGACTGGTATAGACTGAAAATATTATTTATCATATTTATAATTTTAAATAAATAAATAAATTAATTAATTAATTGATAAATATAGCTTTTTGAAATGGATAGGATATACATGTATATTGTTTATCATATTTATTGTGACAAGGCTAGAAAATACATATGAAAAATTCAATGACTGAACTTGTATATGAAGTTATACTGGAGAAACGTGTATAATAATAATGATAAATATAATAAAATCAGTAACATATTTGAAATTACAAACTTATGTTTTTTCGAAATGTACAATTATAAATGTTAGTGGCGGCTATAGTAGTTGTAGAATTATTAAAGTTTAAACTTTATTTACTTAACATAGATTACGAAACAAGTTATCAAAACTTATATTAATCACTCTCGATGGCTCTGATGGCGGCGTATGTGGTCATTATAGTGGGAAGAAACCGGAGAGCCCGGAGAAAACCCATGTGCCTGGACGGGCGACCACTCTATCTCTCACGTACGTGACCAGGAATCGAACCCGGGACACATTGGTGAGAAGCGAGGCGCGTTACCACTACCCTATTTAGGGACCCTGTAGAATTATTATCAGTTGTGGAAGAGACAATAGTAGACGCCATTACAAAATTGACTGTATAATGCTCGTCAAATTTGACTTTTAACTTGATCTCTATTTTCATACTTTATAGGGATGAATTAACACATATAATGATTGTCTATATGCGTGGATTACTTATGTAATGAAATTATTTTATTAAACTTTAATAGATAGAAAATAAAGGTCAAGTAAAATGTCAAATTTGACGAGCAATAACAGTTGTTAATGCTGTTACTCAAGAAAATAGTTCAATTTTAGGCACTCCATCCATCAATAAATTGTGATCATTGTCACTCATATGATCACTGAAATTCTGTAGTAAGTGCAAACCTTTATAGACTTTGAGCAAACTATCCTAAAACACCAAGTCACTGGCTGCTTGCATATGCACTTAAGTCTTTTTAAGCATTAGAAGTACAATGGTTATAATTTAATGATAGATGTATTTCCTTAAATAACCCCATGAAACTATTGCAGAAACACTCAAAGAAAATCATCCGCCTCTACCAAGATATATTCAGTTGGTTACCCCTTGCAACAGTGATCGACGATCAGATTTTCGTCTGCCATGGCGGCATCTCGGATACCACTGACCTTGAACTGTTGTCTAAGGTCAACCGACATAACGTATGTTTAACCTTCATGTTTATTGTATAGAAGTAGTAGTAGTAGTAGTAGTAGTAGTAGCAGTAGTTACATATATTTATCTCTTTAAGGGATCTTTCGTTTTGCCCTTCAAAGTTCGAATGCGAGTCTGGTCTCGAAGCCTTCCAGATGGCTTTCGGTAGGTCGGTGGTATACCGACAAAAAGTAAAAGAAAGTAGAAATTCAAAATATAGTAGTAACTGTGATAGCACCTGGCTCCATCGCGGAGTTACTTATTCCTTTGTGAAGTCACTCGTACACATTGTACCTCAGAGTCACGTGAACCTATACAGAGGTACACATTGTACCTCAGAGTCGGTATTTATTGTACCCCAGGGTCACTCGTACCTATACAGAGGTACATATCGTACCTCAGAGTCACTCGCTCATATGTGTAGTCTCTTACGAACACAGGAAGTTAATGCAAGTTTCTCGCCTCTCCTTATTTAATCATTACCCAGAATCCTTTTTGACAGCCACAAATAGAGCAGACATCATATGTTGTTCTTGGAATAAATCCCTGAGGACGACTCCCTTGTTTTATGAGTTTTAATTTACTTTAGAACATATACAAAATAAATCATTTCCACAAGTAACTCCATATTGATAAAGCTCCTGAGAGTTTTAGATCAATGTTTTACTAGAAGAAAATAGGTGCCTTTTCATTCTCACTTTCGCTTTCATATTTATTTTATCTTGTTGAAATATATTAAGATATTTAACTTATTTTCACGTTTAACCATTATTATTAAACAAGCTGAAGAAACAGGTAGGGTTGGACAGTTGTTCCGGTCACTTGGAGTAACGTGTTCAAAAGTTCACCACGGGGCCGGTTTTGGCCATGCTAGGCATACTACTATTCAAAATTTTGTTTTTGAAAATGTTTCCAAGTTGACGAAAAATTAGGGAAATAAATAAACAAGAAATAGAGCACATTATATCAGACTAAGATACCAAGTCCCCATATGCCTGGAATCATGGTAGGTGGGGTGTTAAATCCAAGCAAGCAAACCCACTTTTTGTGCATTTCAGTACCTGTCAACACTGCAACCCCCGGGCGGGATGGAAGACGTGACGGCTATGTCACAGGCTCAACTTGTGGAATGGAAACAGGTCAGTGCAGTTGTAACCTTGTTTAATCCCTCAATAATTGTCGTCATTGGCCATATGTACAACCGACAACGGTCTTGTTATTTTGGGGAACGTATGCTGTACTTTCAAACTGCAATACATATATCACCATACACAAACAGTCTGAATTTCATATTAAAAAACCGTATCTGGATCTGACGCCATGGCAACATATGTAACATCAACTTTTATCGGTCGTGATTCGAACTCACGACCAATCTGGTTTGTGATACATGTATATATCAGCAATATTCAAATACAGTACCTTCGACCTAGTTTTTTTTCGCCTTTTATCTTCTTTTTAAAGAAACATTCCATGACTTTAAGACTAATTTTCTAATTTGGATTAGATTTGGCTCTGACTTGCATGTGCAGTCTAAATAACCTTTAGTTGACATCTACTTAATATACATTTGTACAATCTGTATGTTTAGTTATAAAATATTATTGTTTAACATATATACTTACTGTTCATATATTATATTTTTATACTCGGATCTTTTTCTAATAAGGTTTTTTTAAAAAATACATTAATAGCCAGGTCTTTTGCTAATCAAAATATACTCGTTTTCTTTTCTAATCAAAATGTGCATGAATTTTTTACTCGGGTCCTTTTGGAAATATAATATGAACACGTATATAAATACTCGAGTCTTTTTCTTATAAAAATGTACATGTTAAAATATTCCGGTCTTTTTCTTATAAAAATGTACATGTTAAAATATTCCGGTCTTTTTCTAATCAAAATGTACATGTTAAAATATTCCGGTCTTTTTCTTATCAAAATGTACATGTTAAAATATTCCGGTCTTTTTCTTATCAAAATGTGTATGTATTAATACTTGGGCTTTTTCTAATCAAAATGTACATGTTAAAATATTCCGGTCTTTTTCTTATCAAAATGTACATGTTAAAATATTCCGGGCTTTTTCTAATCAAAATGTACATGTTAAAATATTCCGGTCTTTTTCTTATCAAAATGTGTATGTATTAATACTTGGGCTTTTTCTAATCAAAATGTACATGTTAAAATATTCCAAAATGTATGTATTAATACTTGGGCTTTTTCTAATCAAAATGTACATGTTAAAATATTCCAGTCTTTTTCTTATCAAAATGTGTATGTGTTAATACTTGGGCTTTTTCTAATAAAAATGTACAGTTAAAATACTCCGGTCTTTTTCTTATAATAATGAACATGTATGAATACTGTATGGGCTTTTTCTAATGAAAATGTACATGTATATTTATACTTAGATCTACTATGGATAAGATTTATTTTATTATATTCAAAGAACCATCACCGATGCTTACAGATCAAAGGCCATATATACTGACCTAATAAGGAAATAATTAGAATGTTTTTTTTTTGTTTTTTTTTTTGCTTTGCTTTCTCGTTAATTGCACATGTATTAAAAATAAAACTAATTTAGAAAAAACAACAACAAACAAAACAAAAAAAAAATCATATTGTCATTATCGAAACCTTCTGGCAGTGCAAAATTACCCATGATCCCAAAAGATATGAATATTTATAAGCTGTGCAAAATATTAAATCACGAAGATAAACAGGCCCTTGGTATGAATGTAGGAATAAAAAATCCATCTGATTAAGAGAAGATGTTGGAAGCCCGTCGAACGTCGCAGAGAGCCTAAAACTGTAATACCAATTTGTAAAAATTAGGGTCCTTTCGTGTCTTTAGTAGTCCGTGTAGGTTATTACGGAACTTGGCACCTCTAAGGTTTTCCAATTGAATCTCAGCTCATTGCGGCTTGGCTCCGTGATAATTTTGAATTTATATTATTCGAAAATTGGCAAAAATGTATCAGATACATTCATCAAATATAGGATAAAGCAATTTAAATGGCCAGGTTATTATTTTGTTGCAATTTGGAGACGCAAAGTGAAATTAGCATTGCTTCCTGTAGACAGTAATATTTGAATATGAATATTACACGTGCGTATAATATTGACCCGAAGTCTGTATGATAAAGGTTGAACAAATTCAGTTCCGGTAATAGGGAGATCAGACAGAATTGGTAGATTTAATATTCAACATAATTGTAGAAGATATGTAAATTGGACAACGTTCAGGAAAGCTTGGGCAATTCAAGAGCATTTTAACAAGATATATGTTTTTTGTTTATTTCTAATACAACATCATGGAGGCGATCGAGGTGGCCTAAAAACCAGAACCACTGATAAATTATCTCACACAGGTAATAAAAAGATGGATATGCATCAGTTCACCCATTACTCTTGTAGCTAAATTCAACCCAGGGCGCAGTTAAGTCTGTTGATTGAGAATTGAAAAATTAAACCATGTCTATTATATCACTTAGCCTGCGACGCTGTGGGTTCGAACCCCAGCAGGGTCATATTGATTTTTCCTGTGAGGAAGCATCGCAGCTCGGTGGATTTATCCAGGTTTCTCTGTGTAATTTTCCGTAATCGCTGCTGTATAACCGTGGGACTTTCAACTTGCAAATCTTCGTTTTCATGAATATTGGTAAAATACGAACAGATGTAACGCACCGTTTTATCTGTCAAATGATCCATGCTGTCTCCGGCACGGATCAAATGAATGACTAATTAATAATTCATGAGTACCAAGTATTACTAATGAAATAACCCAAGGTCTATGACGATGACCCATAATAAACTGGGTGTCGATATTTGACAGAAAGTATGTCGCAGCGACGTTAATTCAAAACAACATTAACAACAACGCCAAGGCAAACATTAAGTTGAACAACACGATTGACTCTTAACAGTGAAAACAATCTCAATTCTTTTTATTTTTGTCTTTTTGTTTTCAATAGCGCTTTCTATAGTTTTATAACTTCAAATAGTGTGCAAAGACGTGAGTTTCTAATTTTTAGATTGCAGCATTAAACTTTTGATTGTTTTTGTTTTGTTTTTATCCCTTCCCAATTTGATTGATCAAAGCATGGGTGTATAAAGGATGCATCAGACACTTTCCCAATGATGTTTACTTCCTCTAACACATCTCCAAAATGTACGTAGAGGAGAAAAACTAATTGAATATCATTACTAGACATTTTTTTTCACTACATGTATTTTTTTCTTTGTCTAGTAAATGTGATAGTAAATATGTTTTGTTTATTATTTTTTTTAGGCTTAAAAGAAATAATTATCTTTTTTGTTTGCCTAGAGCATTTTGATTTATACGTCCAGAAAAAAGAAAGAAAAATATTTGGACGGTTGTATGGCGATGACTTTTATTAGCTCACCTGAGCATAGCTCAGGGTGAGCTTTTGGGATACTTGATTGTCCGTCGGCCGTCGTCCGTCAACAATTTTGATGTTTACACACAAGAGGCCACACTTTTGATCCAATCTTCCTCAAACTTGGTCAGATGTTGTCTGATGATACCTGAACTTTCGAAAATGGGTCAGGTTTGATCAAAAGTAGGTCGTAGGTCAATTTAGAAAAATTACAAACGTCCATCAACATTTAGATGTTACACACTTGAGGCCACAATTTTGATCAATCTTCCTCAATATCAAATTGTTAGTCTTGTGATTTTGACCCTTTTCGAATGGTCAGGTTGTCAAAGTAGGTTTCAGTAGGTCAAATTTGAAAATCGTGTTTACACTAAGGCATTTTGATCCAACTTCTAAACTTGTTCAGATGTTTTGTCTTGATGATATCTTAACCCTTTCGCAAATGGGTCAGTTGTATCAAAAAGTAGGTCAGTAGGTCAAATCTTAGAAAAAATCTGTTACCATAGAGGCTACAATTTAATCCAATTTTCCTCAAACGTGGTCAGAATGTTTGTCTTGTTGATATTGAGCCTTTCGAAAATGCAGGCCGACCGAAAATGTAGGTCAATAGGTCAAATCTTTAGAAAAATCTTGTTTACACACTAAAGGCCACAGTTTGATGCAATCTTCCTCAACTTGGTCAGATTGTTTGTCATGATATATCTCGAACCAGTTTGAAATGATCGGCTGGATAGAAATGTAGGTCATAGTCAAATCTAGAAAAATCTGTTTATACTCTGAGGCAACATTTTGGTCTAATCATCCTCAAACTTGGCAGAATGTTTGTCATGATGAATCTTTTGTGATGGGTCAGAAATTCCTGACATGTTTCACTCATCATCTTAATTCTGAAGCAATCTGTTTTGTACAGCAATGATGTACTTTCTCAGTGAGCGATCTAGGCATCTTGCTCTGTTATATGCTCATTGTTAGTTTGAATCTTAGAACAAATGTATATTAACACCTACTATCTAACTGTGTATTCTTAATGAACATTAGTCAGATACGAGAAACTTTAGTTCACAGTAATATTGTAAAGTCTTTGATTCGATCATATTGCACTGGAGGACTACGCCTATGTTTAATACAGAATCGTATCTCCGATGCAGCGTACACTATACTTTGTACATTGTATTGCTACAAGATGCTTACTGCACGCGTATAGGATCATTTAATATAGGATATTTGAAAGAAAAATAAACTAAAAGAAATAATTGTTACATAGATAACAATGATTAAAATAGATATATAGATATAAATTTCATGACTTAATAACAATAATATATATAAATATAGTACTGAATACTGTAAAGAAAAAAGAATAAGGAAAAATGAAGGAAGGTGTGGAGAAAGGAAAGACAGACTTATTGAATGTCAAATCGACGGGAATCAAAATTTATGTTGTTTAGAAGCAAATGTTTATAGTTGATTATGTCCTGACACATGAGGAAAAGCACAAAAGATTCTTTTCTAAATTGCAGGTGCTTGACTTATTATGGAGTGACCCCCGGGCGGTGTTCGGGTGTGCCCCAAACACATTCCGTGGGGGCGGCAGTTATTTCGGTCCCGATATTACGGAGGGCTTCCTGAAAAAGAACAACCTGAAACTGCTCATCCGCTCCCACGAATGTAAACAAGACGGCTACGAATATACGCATGATGGCATGGTAACCACATAATGTCTGTCTGTTCGTCTATAGGTTATGCAGCTGTTTCGTACACTTCTAGAATTTCACCTTACATATGATTTGGTTTCTATCTATATTTTTATTTAATGAAAATAGTTGCGAATAATTGCGACTTGCACGTTGATAAGTTTTCCTAAAATGTCGCAAATTTACTTACTTTTTGTTTGAAACAAATCAGAGTAAGAACTAATTAGTAAGAACGAAAAAAATGTATGTGTGATGGATTGTGGTTTTACAGTTTATGTGTGTATATATGTGTTAGTGTGTTGTTTGTGTGTGCCTGCAGATTTATGGTTTTAATGAGAACTTTTAAACGTTTAACATTTCAGCAGTGAGCACCTTTTACGTCCTCTGTACGTTTATTGCAGGTGCTGACTATTTTCTCGTCCTCCAGTTACTATGAGATCGGAAGTAACAAAGGGGCGTACGCCCGGATCTCGGGCCCGGATCACCGGTGTCAGCTAATACAATACATGTCCTCCCAGGCAGAGGCTGTTAGGAAGGTCACGTTTGCTCAACGGTAAGTGTCACAGTATACTTCCATTGACATTGATCGTCGACTGCTATGTTGTCAGGAGCTGTCTGATCAGAGTCTCATCTGGCTTGCTTAGATAATGTTGTAGCTCAGATTCTATACAGTGTACACAGCAATGAATCATATAATAAAGTTCAGTAAATCAATAATCAATAATCTCATGAATATCCATGATGTGAAGTCTAAATTATACAAGAAAAACTGGGCCAACTCTAGGCACAGATTTGTTTTCACCTGATAACATAGCTATAGGTTTTTGGGTTCGAGCCAAGCTGGGACTTTGTGATCTCTCATTTCTCTTCTTTGTATAGTTTTACCATACTACATTTTTTATTGTCAGTGTTTTTAAGATTAACAAAAGAAAAATGGTTGATTAATTTGGGGTAATACAGTTTGATAATATTCTGCCAGGGTTAACCATGTAGAGCAGACAGCCATTCAAGATTTGAAGACCCGGATGGTGGCCTGCAAGACCGAGTTGATGGAGGAATTCAGGAAGTATGATCATGACAATACAGGTACGCACTATCCATACCGGAAATGACGAAATACAAATTTGTCGTATGCACAAATATAAAAAGTCAAAGGCATAAACGTTGTCATTATTTTAATTTTCTTAATGTACTGCAATGTCTTTTTGCATATGTCATTTTCGTCTGAAGTATCAGATAGTGTTTAGACAATACACCGGGTATGTCCTTCATTCAAATATGTATATAACATACATCTATATTGTTTATTTATTAATTAAATATGACTTAATCTCATGTTTTTAAGTGACGCAAGTTTTATAAACAATAAGACAACGATCATATTTGGAATGTTAATTGTTTATTACCTCATAACTTTCAACCAGAAGTAATCAGCTTTTATGTCAGTTTCTCTGAATTTTGTCATTTTTAAAGGAATGTTTTATCACACTTCAGGAAAAATCTCGTGTTTCGACTGGTGTTTTGCCATGGAAACCATGCTAGAGATGGAACTGCCATGGCGAACGCTCAAGTCGAAGCTTGCAAACTCTGACGAGGAAGGAAACGTGTTCTATTCTTCTACATTTGAAGACATTCAAGTCCGTCATCGCTACAGCGGGGTAGGTATTGGTGGGCCACATATTAAGTTTAACTGCTTAGCATATATTGAAAATCAGATGTCAGAGGTGACACATAGGGATCACTTTTCCGTTGTCTATTAGTCAATCTTTTTCCGTCACGCTTCAGCAGGTGACACACGTGTTCGAAAGAACTTAAAACAGCGTGTTCAAGTTGATCGGTCTGAATAAAAAAAGTGTTTTTCCTATCGTCCTTGTTCATGTTGTTTTCTGACAAATCATGTCGTCAAGTGTATACCACATTACACGGGAACACGCTGTTTTTCGTAAACGCACTTAGGGGCAAACGGAAATAGAAATTCTATTTATATAGGCTTCATAATTCTAAAAATATGTTATATACCGTTCGTAATGTGATGGAGAAACTATCCACTTTTTAACAATCACGTAATGTTGCATTCGGTAACAATGCGTCTGTAGATTATAGATAGACGTAATACATGTATCATCAAATTCATAGTCAGTAAATATCTGTGAACAAGCTGCTTTAAAAGGTCGAGTGTAATCCGCGGAAATCTACGGAAAAACACGAGCACCAAGGGAGTGGGCTAAATCGAACCAGTACCAACGACATTGATATATTGTAGCCGGAGATGGATCAAACCCACGACTATCTGGTTACTGGGCGGACGCTTTCACCACTCGCCCATACCTGTAAATTGTGCCAATTTGACTGGCTTATATAAGGCGTGTGGATATATTTCAGAGGGGCCCCTCCGTAACGGAGACTTTGTACAAACACAAGGACAATCTGGAAACAATCTTCATTCTCATGGACAAGGACCATTCAGGTACGTAACTGCGTCTGTTCGAAGTTCTATCCGAAGTTCTCATAAACAGCAGTAGCAGCAACAGCAACAACAAATTCAAAAACCTTGTACCCCTTTTTTTCGTCTGCATGAAAACCACAATGAAGTTCGTTTGTTTGGGTTTAACATCCTACGACAGAATTTCAGTCATTTGGAGACAACGTTTACTTGAGACAGATATAGTGCTGCCCCACTGCAGTATCACGCCGTAGACATGTGGCATGATACCACACGCAGTCACATTATCCTGACACCAGGGAAACCAGTCCTGGAACTGCCCTTATATGCTGGGCACCAAGCAAGAAAGCTATACCAGTACCATTTTTTAAGGACCACAATTAAGTACAGAAGTGGATTAACACTTGAGCATTATTTTGAGAAATATTGTATAAAAAATCAGATTTATGATAATAAAAGATTTCTGTGCCAGTTGCTTAAATTGGTGTCAGTGTCAGAATTTCGACATTTTTCATGTTAACAAGTATCCATGGTTACTGTTGCTAGGATACATCTCTATGGAAGAGTTTGAAGATGGCCTGGCGCTGTTGATTCGACAGTTAGATCTGAACATCCGGCAGCAAGATATCCGAGATATTGCGAAATGTATCGACATCAATAAAGATGGCCGTATTGATTTTAATGAATTTTTGGAGGCGTTCCGAATAGTAGACAGTGTGGGAAAAGACAAGTCTAAAGTGCTACAAAGAGATCCAGTGGATGAGCCAATGGCCCTCGAAACCGTCAGTATAGAGGGGTAGGACTGACGTCACGTGACACGTCACGTGATTGTATTTATATCTAGCCTCGTTTCCAAAAGTTAAAGGCGGATGATGTGGATACATGATGACATAGGGATACATTGTATGAGACTTAGTTCCACTATAAGAAATTGGAGAAGAGGTGGAGGTGGGGGGAAATACAAGAATATGAATTGAATCTGTTGGTCAGTCTTTAAACGTAGTCAAGAGAGGTTGGAATAATGTGCAACATTTCAGTATTCAATACATAAATTGTATATCTGCAATTATATATTACCAATAATGTTAAAACATTTATTCTTTACTTACTTAGTGACAGTATATAAGTGATCATTTCCATCATAAGGCTATTTTGAAATTGGTAATGAATGAGAGAGAGAGAGAGTATCGCTACTGCCATGCACATGTATAACTATACAAATGCATTTTTTTTATTTTGTTGAAACAATGCAACCATTGCATCATGATTCAGCGAAATAAAGAAAAGAATGCAAATCGGGGGTGAGAGCGAAACTAGGCAAAGTGTTTATACATATATATGCACTTATCCTAGTCTTGATCTCACATTCATATATATAGAAATATACTTTGGATATCTCCATTCGCAGGATAAAAATAATTAAACGCTTAACTTACGCTCAGTATTAACATCTCTATGAGAAATGTGAGTTCACATATATAAGAATAATATTTTGTTTACTCTTTGGAAAATTTTTATATTTTTTCATATAAATTTTTTATATGTTTTTTTTTAATTAAAACTAAATTAAACAACTTTTCGTCTGTATGTCTTTTTGTGCTAGTTGGCATAATTATGACGTCACATATTGCAACGTGACGTCATTTTGCGAAAAAGAAAATTGGCTAATACGTGCACTGTGAAACGAACATGAACAACTTAAATACATGTACAAACCGAGTGAATGTATATTTCACATTGAAGCAATTGTGTGTTAGTTATACATGCATAATATATAGTATTAATATAAAGTATATGGAAACATTTTGGTTAAATTTTTTCCATATTTAATGGTGCGTAAATTGTTTGTACTTTACATGAGTGTTACAACAGTTATTAACATGGATTTAAAAACTAACCTTATTAAATTTTATTGTTTATTTACGATAATTTTGAGGAGATAAATAACTTGTGTAAATGGCATCCAAATATAGTTAGGTCCAAGCATATTTGCTTGTCTGACGGCTTAGGAACACAAGGGTTAAGCCCCTTTTCCCGTTTAGCTGGAGGAACTTAGTACACCAAAACCAAAAACATAGTTGTATATATATGCTCCCTGGACCCCTTTCACTAAATTTTTTACGATCTAATTTTGTCTTAGTCATAAGTCTGTTGTTCTAAATAGTGTCTACTAATGTCTTATTTTCACAATAAAACATAAAGAAAGTTGACCCATTTCACTGCACTATATAAACACTACACATTTTGTAAAAAAATATCACAGAGAAAATATTATTTTACATCAGTAAAGTTACACTTACGAAGATCTTTTTCTGTACGAAGTTAAGTGAAAGGGGCCCCTGTTTCGTGTTTGATTTGTTTATTCCATTATGTTGACACATGGAATTTCATGGATCATTAATTGTATGTGTAAATACATTTAATAAGAGAGATTTAGCTTTATTTACAAAAAATATAGAGAAAACGAATGACATTAGTTGATGACTAATTGATGAGTTTATGACAAGATGATTTTGCATGTCTGTTACATTATAAAACTTTAGACTGTAATATTTATTGTACATAAAATGTAGCTTTGAAAAACAGTGTGCCAAATAGTCTTGTTTTACAGTATGTTTTGTACGTAATTTTGTATTTTCAATAGAAATGTTTTTACTAGGTTTGTCCAAATATCAACCAATCTATCAACTGATGGAGTTTGATGTACTATAGATGATCATGCAGTTAACTATTTTAGACTTTACCCATCTGATTTAAAGATGCTATCAGTACGTTATCAGACAATGTACCAATGACACGATGAACGTATCTGCCATACTGAAGTTAATTTACTGATAACAAATGTGAATCACATTGATGTAAGAGTACGCAGTAATGACACGAACACTATCCTAATTTTGCGACGGCCGATTTTAGATACAAATCTCATCTGAATTTATCTTTTCCACAAGGAAAAATAATGATTATGGTCTATCGATTTTTAAGTTAAACTATTTTAATCAAGAATTGCATAACCTAAAATATACAATGTACAGGTTCAATATTTTCTATGTTCTCTAAATACTCCATCGTCGGAAGCCACATTGCCTTTTAATCGACGAACGGTTGTTTGATTGGCGCACTTCGTGCTTATGGACAATTAATTAGGCGTGACAGTTGATCCGTAGCAAAGACAGCACGGATCATTTGACCAATGAAACGGCGCGATATATATAGTTGTTCGGATTTTGAATGTCAGCTATTGCTTTTGTAAATTCCATGAATAGTATTCAATACACTTTGCGTAGTTCCATTGGTCAGCAAGTAGCTGATTTATAGTCATGAAAACGAAGTTTTACCAGTTGAAAACCCAACGGTATATTCGGTAGTGATATTGCAATATATATTGTGGGTTCCGACGATGCACCGACCCAATATTCACGACTGATACCATGACATTAATTCAACAATAGACTAAGTATATTTATCAGACTCACGATTCTAAAGATTTAAATTTCTTTACTTTAAATTGATGAATGAATTTGAAAACCCCCAGTATTACCTGTTTTAATTGCCTGGGTATTAAGAAATGCAGTAATGTATAATAATAGTAACTTAAATACTCATAGATTCAGGTAAATGTCACTTTGGACAATTGAATTTTTTAAGTCTGAGTCTAAAATATAGCCTCAGTGTGTATATTGTTAAGGGCCATTTATTCGGATTTGAAGAAATTATCTAACATCGTAATACAGTCAAACATGTCTTAAGCGGTCAGCCAAGAGAACAAGATAAAATGGCCGTTTAACAGAGATGAAGGTTAAACACATAACAAAATGTCAGTTTTGCAGTATCAAAATATTACTACTTTACAGTTGAATCTGTATTAGCCACCACTTTTATTAAGTGGTCAACCTATGTAAAGTGGTAAAATTTTGATACTTCCTCACTAACAATTTGGTATATGTATGGTATGTTTATATAGGTTGGCTGTTTAATACAGGTGGCAGCTAAGACAGGTTCAACTGTATATGCTGTCTATCCGTGGTATGCCACTTGCCATTTAGATCGATCAAACATCGATCAATCATCTTAACAAAAAAGTAACTGGCTATTTTCGTATCCATAGGCAGCAATGTGCTACTTAGTTCAATTTGACACATGGAATACAAAACCTTGTTAGCTAAATATGTATTGTTTTTTCATCATCTTTTATTTGATTTTATTACAATTATACAAATAAAAGACATTTTTGAAATGATATGTGATTTTTCTATCTTTCATCCAATTTTTTTTCATTTTAAATTTAAAACTTTTTGAGAGCGATTGATATTATTATCTTTTATCTTAGTAGACAGATACCGACTGTCCGTCGTGGTGACAAGTGTCGTTTTACTGAAATTAGGATAATTCCAGTTATGCATTTACTCGAAATTTACTAGAGAGTTCGATCCCCGTTTAGGGAGAGAATTTTTCAATATATTCCCTGGTACCAAGGTTCAACATTTGATCTCGGATGGATAAATATAAGTTATAACATGACTTCTTTCCAAATCGACTTTTGATAAGTATTTATATTTTTTCTTTAATACGCACACGGGGTTGTGGTCTTACTTTTGAGAGATTGATAGATACTCATTATGCCTTTCTCTATGAATAATATAACCTTTTCTTTTTTCAAACAGGATTGCAACTCTGTTCTATAGTGGGACACATTCCTTCATCGGAAATTTTTGCGGTTCTCTTCTTAGTAACAAAATTGTACTACGGGAAACAGTTGCCAATTTTGTTTTCTTTATCATGGCACTGAAATCATGTTCGTTATCTAAACACGGTTTCATTATGGATGTTGAACATGGATAGAAATGATACTGCATGATATTAAGAGCAGAAGAAAGAATAATGTACGAGCGAGTCAGTATTTCGAATTCTTATTATGCATATCCATTGACGAATAGCTCAATCTGTAAAGGTGTCTGCTATATTTTTCACTGCAGGATCTGCAAGTTTAGGTTGAGATTTTGAATTCAGTTGTGGACAGGTTTTTTCAAATGGTTAACATTAATTCAATTTCCATGTCAAGGGAAAATGAAATAAATAAAAAAAGAAAATACACTCATAAATAAAAGAATAAAAATGACATCATTGAGTCATAATATTAGAAATGTGCATGTATCATTTTTAAGCACTGGTCAGTCTATAATTATGCGTTTTATGTGTTTATATAAGATTTTCTTCCTTTTGCTATAAAAACACATATAATTAAGTAAATCCAACAAACTACAGAGAGAGAGCAGGACATAGAGAGAGAGAGAAGTGAATAAGTTTTTTTGAAATCCGCCCATTTAAACATATCGTTTTATTTCTTCTCGTTAAGATTGTGAATAAGTAT
Source organism: Solen grandis (assembly GCA_021229015.1). Taxonomy (NCBI): domain Eukaryota; kingdom Metazoa; phylum Mollusca; class Bivalvia; order Adapedonta; family Solenidae; genus Solen; species Solen grandis. Next base: position 85,329,751 of record CM037777.1, read on the forward strand.
GTAAGAGTAAGTTTATAAAATTGAGAATATCGATTGAAATTTGATCCTTGTGTATGAAAAAAAATCCAATATAATTATACACACAGAGATGAAAACAGTTCTCTTAGCGCTGTCAGCGCTTTAATTGTAAATATACATTAGCGGTTACTTCCCTTGGTTTGTTTTATACATGTACATGTGACTTTGTTCTTTCAATGAGCGTATCGACAGGCCAGGGAGCATGGCAACTGGGTTTTCCGGACGATTAAAGTCATCCGAGGAAACGTTTGACCACACCTGCTCGCAATGTCGTAAGAAGAACCGGATCAGCGAGGCTGTGAAGTATTGTCAGGAGTGTCACAAACACCTGTGTACTTCCTGTTTGGAGCACCACAATGAGTACATGGAGGATCATACCCTGGTGGAACCGTCGGCTGCAGGTGGTGATGTCGTCATGCCTACCGAAAAATGCGGACGACATGACCAGAGGCGAGTGGAATTGTGGTGTAAAAAACACGACGAAGTTCTTTGTACCATGTGTGTCATTATGGAACATAGGTAGGTGAAAACGAAAGTAGTGCGAAAATTAAGTAGAGCTCTAGTTCTAGCATATTAAACAAGAGCACAAATCCATTTCGGATACAGTGAAGTTAAACGTATTAGTTCATATAGTTTGTTCGACGTCTGTGTCTATTTATAGCAGCATAAACCACTTTACACTTCCTTTTATATCTAAACATTGCTCGCTTGTTTAACACGAAAGGGGGTGGGGGTGGGGAGAGATTATGTCATACAGGCCCGGATCCCGGGGGGGGGGGGCACATTCACAATCTCATTGTGATATCTAGGGGGATCCGGGGAATTTTTTTTTCGAGTGTGATGGAAGTATCTGGGGATGAAAACTGAGTTCTATTTTCAGGTATTAACACACCCTAATGCGTCTCCTCCAGTTAAAAAAAAACATCCATAAATAGGCAAAGATTACTATCAGCTGCCTTGAAACTAGGGGCTGTGGGTTTGAATCCCAGGAGTTGTCAAACTTTTTCTTTCTATTCTTCTTGTTGGTCATTATATCTATATTACTCAGATCATGTTTAGAAAGAATATAATCATTTTTTTTTTATAATTTGTATAGTTATTTATGGGATAAATCATGCTAAATTGAATAATAAGTATGGTGCCTGGTATATTGAAGGACTAAAAAATCAAAACCACTCCGTAAAAATCTTTTTCGCTTGGCAAGATCAACCGAAAAACCGCGTAGATAGGAAAGTCGGGTAAACTTTGAAATATGTCTCTTAGTTGTGAAGATTTTAGGATAAGGCCTATTTTGAATTTATAAAACCAAAACCAAATGTTAGACCAGTATGTAAAGAAAAAGAAGAAAAAAAAATAAACGGTTAGACTAGTGTGTTAAAAACACGGTTAGACCAAAGGGGTCTGGTACGACAGGTGGGTTATATATTACTGTTTATAATCAATACTCAATAAGAAACACTTTTCTTAAAGAGGATGATAATTACATTTATGTCCATGTTTTATATCGTGCTACCAACAATCCTGCAAGGCGAGCTTGAGAGTTCCAATCCAGCTGGAGAACTATGTAATATTAAAATTTTATTCCAACATACCTATAAAAAATAAATAAAATGAAATAAAAAAAGATATAAAGGGAATATCATAGGTAAATATAAGTGATTGATAGGGTATTTTTTTCTTTGTCGCAATGCAGTCATGAAGTTTGACATTTAGATTTTAGTGATTAATTTAAAAACAAAACCAACATTGTTGGGTTATATTCTTATTAGATTTTAAATACAATGATTTAAATATTCTTTCGCTTTTATTTAAATACATACTTATGTTAATCTTAAAAAGTGCAGTCCTGAGAGAGAGAGAGAGAGAGAGAGAGAGGGAGTGGAGCAATGCGTTTTATTGTAATATTAAGGAAAATAAGGAAATATGTTTGTTAAGATTTTTCTTTAATACAAAAAAGAAAAATAATAATAATAAATAAAAATAAATAGACATTCCCGATAATCACCTTTAAAACGACCTGTCGTGTGTTCATTTACATCTGTGACATTCAGACGCTTAATTGTTATATACACAGTTTGAAGCTGAAAGCGTCTGATTGATTCAGATGAAAGTAGCCACAGTCACCTAGTGGTGTTGTCAGGTGACAGATGCTCAGTAGGGGTCCTGGAAATGGCAGGGGCCTGGTGACTGGTCGCGTGAGGAACTTTATTTCAGTAAGGGGCTCACAAAGGGGATTTTCACTACAGAGCACAAAAAAATGACCCAAATCACGACAATGTCATCGAAATATAGCCTAGGAAATTGTATGACCAAGTCAGCCCCTCCCCTGGTTAATCCGGGCATGTTATGTGTTTGTTATATAACAACAAATGAATGAACATATTTCCTTCAATTATTTTGAAATTCCGCATGGGTAACTTCAATATTACATGCCATCTGTTTTTTGTTTTTTTTACAGTTTAAACTATTTCTAATAATCCTTTGAAAGTAATGTTACCTTTAAAAGACGTGCAGAAAGACAGATAACCACAATAGACTTTATAATATCCATGACGGTGAAACAAATAAAAGTTTTATTATTAATTCTTCATACTTAATTATTTTAACAGATCCTGCGAGGATGTCAAGATTATCCACGACAATACCGACGAACTCTTACAGGATGTTGAGCTACAAGAGACTGTAGACAGACTGAAGTCTCGACACGAGAACGACTAGCGACACTGAAGAATGCGCAGCTCCTGACAGAGGAAGAATTACTGAACGAAAAGAAAACATATCTCGAGATGATTGTTCAGGAGAAGGAGAAGATCATCCGTATAGTCGAGTCACTTGAGAAGGCAGCCGAAGAAGAGATCAATGTTTGGTATGACGAAAGCAAAAGTAAACTAAAGGAAGAACAAAAATGTCGAGATCAGATAGAAAATGAATCCTCTGCTTGTATTGAGCAGCTGGAAACTGCATGTGAAAACAGGCCCCAGATGTTTGTCTCCATGAAAAAGGGACAAAAGTTACATATTACCGCTTCAGATTTCGTTGCTAAAAACGACAACGAGGCGAGACAAGACAAAGTGTATAAAATAAACAGTGAAATAGAAGAGAATTTGGCCATTTTGAAGTCTCTTGGGTCGTTTCAGAAACCAAGACGTTTGTATAAGTCAACGGGCATGACGAAAATCAATATTAAAACAGCCACAGACTCAAACACATGTGACATAGAGGGTTCTTATCGCTTACCCGATTCCTCCGTTTTGTTGATCGACTACAGAAATAGGAAGCTGAAGCGGCTAGACAGGTCTACATATACCGTTAAAGATCACCTTGACCTGCCTGGGGATCCCTGTGCAGTATGCTATATTGGTCAACAGGAAGTCGCTGTGAGTCTTGGAAGTAAAAACAAAATACAGTTGGTTTCTTTGGGTTCCACAATGCATTTAACAAGTTGTTTTACAGTTGGGCATGGTTGTCGTGGTATATGTTATAGAGATGGGAATTTGTTTGTTTCTGATGGAGGTAATGATGTGTATGCGTATAACCTGTCAGGTACTCTACTGCGGACAATCAGCCACACCCAGTCACGCACCAGACATCTGGCCGTCAGTAGAGACAAAAATTACATAGCAGACGAAAACATAGGACTCATCTGTTCAGACAGAAATTGGAAAGAACTGTACAGGTATTGGGGTACACAGGTGAAGGATGGATATGGGGTGTGTACAGATGGTTCAGGGAGGAGTGTTTCTGTGTGGGTACCAGTCCAACAATGTGGTCCAGATAGGAGCGGATGGTGAGGAGCTCGGTGTGGTCCTGACTCAGGTAGATGGTCTGAAGAAACCCCAATCTGTGTGTTTTGATCCTAGCCAGCGGAAATTAATTGTTTCAATGAACAGCAGTGATGAAATATTGGTTGTTGACCTAATATGAAATGATATTTGTGAAGTGACATTTATATTATATAAAGTTTTATTCACTTATATAATGAATGCAGCTTGTGTACTTGTATAACGTGTGATATTACTAATCCAACTACTACCATCTATCTCATGGCATTTATATAATTATCATTATTGATATATACACACATAAACTCTCATGATATATCATTCTATATTTTACGTTTTGTCACAGGGGTAGGTATTAAATATTGGCATATAAGTTTATGATTTCCCCAAAATTTAAAGTAAAGCACCTTGACTCATTGGTATTTCATCCATACATTGTTGTAATTTTGTGATGTAATAATGCTTTCAAGTTTTACTAATGTGAAGAAACGAAATTATTCAAAATTTCATAATAGCTTTAAAAGTAAAGATTTAATTAGTAAACGGCTCTTAATATGTTGATGCTAAGGTTAGCTTAGTGTTCACCACATTGTTAGCATCCCAAATAGAGATTTAGCAAGGGACAGGCTACAGTTGATAGCATTGATAGCCTGTTTGTAAACCTGTAAAAATAGATGTAAGCAAAGACCATGGTAATCAAGTTCATTGAACACTGGGTACAAAAGGTCTCGCGCAGAGGACAGTGCGGCTTTTTATAGGTACTTTTAAGGTTCTCAGAGTGATGATTTGGTTCTGCCAGGGCTTTATGGCTATTTATTATTGTTTGAATTCGGAATGTTGAGGAAAGGACCTAAAAACTGTTAAGACTTGTAAATAATAGATGTTAGTAAATGTAATAAACAATGTACGTGAATAAAGTGTTAAGCTGTCTGTGCAACATTGTTAGAGGAAGAAAGGAAGAAGAAGTAGGGAGATGAGAGAAAGAAAGTAGTAAAAGAAAGAAGAAAGTAAAATATGTAACACTGACTGGTGGCAGTGGCGGGATAAATTGAAATACTGCTGGTTATATCGTTGTGAAATTAATCGTAAATCGACTATTGCATTAAAAGCAAACATTTCTAATATCTAGCTTTATAAATTTTGTTTACCAAAATATATACTTCGAGTAGAATATATATCTAGTTATGTACTGTAAAAACATTTATCATTTGTCATTAAATTTCGTGTAATCTAAATTATGGCCAATTTCGTTTGTACATATATTCGTGTATTCATATTCTAGAAAACGTGAAGTTTACAAAATGAATGGTTTTCTTGTGGATAAATATTCGTTGATAAAACCCATCTGTGAAATCGACGAAAATTAGCCCCCCCCCTTTTATTGCATATACAGTATAATTGAATAATTGTTTGTAAATAGTGAGTTACGTTTGAAGTGGTTCTTAAAAGTCTATAATTATTTGAATATATATTTGTTTTGACTATTCTGCTTTAAATAGAAATAAACAATCAAATTTGTCTTGTATACTTTATGTATTTTCTATGATATAGATTTTGGGCGAATGTGAGTATTTTGCTGAATTCGGTGAAATGGCTGACCTGTGTGTTGTGTGATTTTATCTTTTTAAATTATAAATAAATACAAGTATAAAATGGTTCACACACCTCTTACACCTGAGTATTACAGAATTACTTGAAAAATAAAAACGCCAGTATCCAATCCAAACCAGGCCCGGATTCATGGGAGTGGGGGGGGGGGGTTCTTAGGGGGCTCGAGCACCCACCCAACCCAAGTTGGCCTGATCATACAATATTTTCTTGGTGTAAGAAGTGGAAAGCCCCATTGTGAGCCCCTTACTGAAATAAAAGTTAGCTAAATGACCAGTCAACCAGGCCCCTGTTGTGGGAGCATCCGCTGTCACACTTAATCCCCGCTGTCACCTAGGAAACGTCATTGTGTCTGCTCTAATCTGGATCTGTCAAACGCTTGTGTGCATGTCATAGACGTCAATTAATGCACTGATAGCGATAAGTATAAATTTAAGTCGTATTTTTGGAGCTATTATTATTTATTACTAGTATAGTAAAATAGTAAACGAGGATCAAATCAATGTTATATACACTGCTACCAAAAAACGAAAATCCTAACATTTATTTTGTGATTTTATGGACGGCTTTATTGCTCTCTCTCTCGTACTGTTAATAAGGTGAACATAAATATATGTATTCAAATAGAAAGGAATCGTATCAAAAACAACAATAACAGACATGTCAATGTAAATAAATTTAATAGAATGTAACCAATTTATACGTTTTAATAGAGACCAAAAATATAATGTAATACTGTATTGTGCAAAGAAAATTATGAGATTCTCAATCACTTTCATTTTCATATTTAAACTTTCTTTTTCAATTTATTTTTTATTTTTAATGAGATTTAATATAGTTAAAAGGTCCCCCCATTGCTAGAACTCGCAACCTAGCTATGCAGCCAGTGCATAAAAATTCGTATTAGTGGCAATATAAATCATATAGAAAAAATATTTTCACGGATCTAGATATATTGGTTTAGAGGGCTGCAAGTTCGAGGCCCGGCTACCATCTAGGATTTTTGTATGCGAGAAATCTTACTGTACCTTCCCAAGAACGATGGATAGGTTAACTACCCGCCTGGGTCAATAATCCTGTCGCAACAGAATTAAACATGTAACTGGTGTTGCACGCAACACATGAGTCCCCTTCCAGTGACGTGCATAAATTTTCCGTTACCATAGCAACCAAAATTTTGGCCCGAGAATAAAAAAAAAAAAAGCGACGTGCAGAATCTCCATACTGCCATCTATTTATAAACAAAGTTTCATAATATAATTTTAAACGGACAGATATACATAAAGACAGACAGACGGAGGGCAAACCTATAGTCCACTAAACATCGGTAGGGGACTAGTGAGGTGCATTGAAGTTGATTTTAGGGACAAATAGCATAAAAATGAAGATAAAATATAGACTAATGTAAAAATATCGACTCCAAGCAATAGAATTACATATATCTAAATTTAAAAAAGCTACCATTCCCCCGATACCCCTCAGAATCCTTTTTCCGAGGGAGCATGCCCTCGGCCGGATCTCCCTAGCACTGACATCACATGCCCCCCCCCCCCCCCCCCCTCCACCCCCCGCAGTTGAAAAAATCTGGATCCGGGCCCTGCAAACCATTCTGTACAGTTTGTCTTTATAAGTGTCTAACGGGAAGTTGGGTGCGTCTGTGTTTTGATACAGAATTAGGATTTGAAGTTGTTTGATATATGCTACTGCATATTAAGTATAGGTTAACATTTACGACGCCTTTTTATTTTAGAAACACAAACATACACATACGAACACTCATTTACTGCACTGTTTCAAGAGAAATATCTACATGTAGCAGAGTTGTCCCTAGCATCACATATGCAAAAGACAATAATTGACTCATTCCTCGTCGAGGGAAAATCACCGCCACAGTCTTAGAATAACTATAACGGTCCCGGTGACCGAGTGGTCAGAGTGACCGCCCCGTAACCCGGATGTGGTGGGTTTAATCCCCGGTCTCATTATAGAGAGAAAGAAAGAGAGAAAGAAAAAAACGTTGAAAAAGAAACTTCTTATGAGCTGGTTGACCCATGACCCATTGTCAGAATAAAACTTCTGAATGTGTTATCCTGGCACTTGATCACGGCGTGATATCGAATAAGGCAGCACTATAAATATCTCATGTAAACTAAAGACCCCACCTGTCCGAAAAACACTGTCGGTGGAACAAATGAAAAACATAACTTAAACGGGAGAATGAGTAATAAACCAATCAGGAATCCGTCGAAATCGCTGTCGTCATCTACGACGCGAGAGTAAATAATGATAATAAATGGTTATTCTTAGAAAGAAATGCAAGTTTTGAAATGACAATGTAAATAATAACAAATTAATCCTTACTTCATCATCGTCATTTTTTATAACCGATATCATTCGAGAACTAGACTAAGTTCGTATTATTTAATCGTTTGTTTAAAATAAGTATTTCTCAACAGCTATGCTCATACATGTAGTCGGTTGTATAAAGCGCTTCACAAAGAACTATATCTTACAAACCAGTTTTCAATCTATGGATTTCTAAAATATTATGATTATTTTGGTATATAACGTTGTTTATAGACAGGGATTTTATTTATATGATTATGTCTGTATTAAGAATTTTACTAATATAAATTTGTAAAATATAATAAATTGCTTATAACTATTATTAAAGACTTTATTTTGACCTTTTTATGGGATCATATAAGTTATGCTTCCGTAAAATTAGAAAATGATATATACCGGTAGTTGAATTCTGAATGTATCAAAGATACGTGTACCCCATGGCTATACATATAATTTTACCTACCAGTTCACTTCTGTTGTATAATGAGCATAATTGATAACAAGTTGTTTACTTTTTATAAATTACAAGAAAAAACTTTATTTTATAAATCGATAGATTTTTTATCTCAAAATAAACAACATGCATATCTTTTCAAAATCAGGTTCCAAAGACTATGAATTAGATAGCTAAAGCTTATGTTTGGAAATATGTATTTGTGCCAGAAAACAACTATAATTTTGTCAGAAAAGACAAGAGACATGTATAAATTAGCCCATTTAATTGATGAAGATAATGATAGTTGTGTAATTGATAGCTATTTAACTACATTTAAACGATACAGGAATAAATTGAAAAACTTTTTAATTCATCTCAAATGCGTTCTTTTAAGTTTTCCTTAGATTATCACGACTGTAAAAGACATCAACTGTTTCAGCAATTCATACTTGACATTTCTTTTATATGGTATAGCAATGGACGTGGTAAAAATCATTCATAATATGCATTTGTATCTCCTTTAAATAAATCAATCACAAACCCTAACACATATTTTTTTCTCGATTACATTTAATTATATAACCATATGTTTACTTTTAAAAGATACATGTAACAATAGTATTATTTACTGTGAAATTGGAACAAGCTATTTCACATTGATAGCAATACTCGATCTTACAATTACAACTTATATTAATCCATTTCGAATATTCTTATGTTGGACCAGTACTTTAAGCCTAGGAAAGTCATGACATATTCTTGCCCACAATGAGGTTAAAACCAACAAGCCTTGTAAGCACAGTTATATGAGATACCACCGGACTACAGCGCCCTTATCCGATATCATTGAAATACATGTATATATAAACGGATAAGGAAAACAGTATTTATTTTGTTTTGCGAATTTTCGACGATATAATGCATCGACATCCATACTTAACAAGCCATTCATTAGGAATAAAGAAGGAGAAAAAGAATTAAACATTTACCACGATGAACGTATATTTTCACTATCCTTTGAGCAATTCGATTTAAAGTATGTCTTTCCATCTCAATGGTCTGTGGGCGTCAGAACAAAATCTTTCCATGTGAGTTGTGCTGAATCCGATTTCCACCTTTCATTTACAGATTCTGTGGAAGTAGACAGAGTGAAGCCCTGCATCATAGTGTAAGTGTGGTACAGTAATGATGAGCCCGTTAAAAAAAACAGGCGCCCGGTTTTAACCTTCCGTATTGTCATATAGTGTGAAACAAACACCCACGACTATGGTGGCTGATTTCTGCCAATTCGTGTTGTCGTGTCTTCGCCCCGAAAGGCGAAAGGCGAAATAACGAAAACATGCCATATTGTCGTTATTTCGCCTGTCGCCTTTCGGGGCGAAGACACGACAACACGAAACATCTCAGGCGAAATAAAGAAATTTTAACAGGCGAAAGGACGAAAAGTTTCGCCTTTGAATGTTTCGTGTCCGCGGGTCGAAACCTTTCGTGTTGGCGCCCTTTGTTTGTCGTGTCTTCGTGTCTTCGCCCCGAAACGCGAAAGGCGAAATAACGACAATGTTGCAGATTTCGTGTTGTCGTCCTTTCGCCTCGAAAGGCGAAAGTCGAAATAACGAAAATGACTGTACGTTTCGGGTTTCGCCTTCCGGTAGACATGCGCAGAACGTTTACACATATGCCGTATTGTTTTTCGGACGTCAGTGGAGACAGGATCTACATAGCAGACTGGGATAGAGGACTCATCTGTATAGACAGGAATGGGAAAGAACTGTACAGATATAGGGGTACACAGGTGAAGGGTGGATATGGGGTGTGTACGGATGGACAGGAATGAGTGTTTCTGTGTGGGTATCAGTCCAACATGTTGTTCAAATAGGGGCAGATGGAGAGGAGCTGGGTGTGGTCCTGGCCAAGGCAGATGGTCTTGAGGAAACCAGAATCTGTGTGCTTTGATCTTAATCAGCGGAAATTAATTGTAACAATGAACAACAGTGATGAAATACTGATTTTTTACCTGATATGATATTTGTTCATCAACATTTATGCTTTTTCAAGTCTTGAGAACAATAGAAAGAAAACAGCTTATGTACTTGTATAACCTGTGTTACTACTACTACTACTACTTCCTATACCTCTGATAACTGTACATATATACAAACACCTGACAATGCAGTTCTCAAAATTGAACCTCTGTTATATGCAGAGCATCAAGAAAGAGAGCAATATTAATACAAATTAGAAAAATATTGGTATATCTCGACCGGGGATCAAACTTACGGCCTGATTCAGGGGCCGACGCTCTTAGCACTCAGCCAGTGTGAATAATCAATATAAGTAGAGATGTATGCATAAAGTAGGTTTAAGCCCAGTTAGTTAGTAAATTTCCAATATTTCCATCCTCGTAGCTTAAAAAAACAACAACAAATAAAAAACTTTTAACATAGTTTACTGAATAAACTTCTGATTAAAAGATATACTAGAATTTGAACCGTGTAGTGTATTGTAAATTCATTTATTTTCATTTACATTAAAATGTGGTGGAATCTGAATAATGGCCAATTTCATTGGTACAAATATTCGCCGATTCATATTCCAGAAGACGTGAGCTCTACAAAATGAACAGTTTTCTTGGGGATTAATATTCGTGGATAAAGTCGTCTACGAAATCGACGAAAATTAGTCCTCAACGAGGACATTCTCTTTAATGTAAATTTGAATAGTGGTTTATAAAATAGTTAGCTTTTGAAAGGGTTCAAATAAGTTTAGATTTATTTGAATACATATTTGTTTTGACTATTCTATTTTACAAAGAAATGAACAATCACATTTAAATTTATATTGTGTACTTATGAATCAGTTCTATTTTCTATGAAATAGATTTTGGGACAATTGCGCCTATGTTGTATTTTGCTGAACTGGCGAAATGGGTGCTCTCTCTCTCTCTCTCTTTCTTCTCTCTTGATTCACACACCTCTTACAGTTGGGGAATTATGGAATTACTTCGCAATAAAACGCCAGTTAAAGTATCCAAACATTTCCAGATATCTGAAAACCAATAAATTCAATTTTGCTCAGTTAGAGTCTGACAGAAAGTCTGGATCTGTGAGTGTGTGTATGTACGTGTTTTGATGCAGGAATCGAATTTGAAGATGTTTGATATATGATACTGGATATTATGTATAGGTTAACCATAATGATTCTTTCTAGTTAATGTGCAGAAAAATACACTGCCGCACATGCATTTAATGCACTATTTTCAAGAGAAATATCTAGTAGAGCTAACGAGTCCATAGAATCACACATGTAACGGACAAAAACGATTTTCTACTGACTAACTCCTCGCCGATCGTTCGGTCAAGAATTTACTTGTTGTACATGACATCGTACTGGCGCCAGAACCGCAGAAATACCACTCGATCGGCATTTTCAATTTTGACAATAACTTGCACACACAAATTTTATTTGATGAAAATCGAAGGTTTAAATCACCATATTGTCAGTACGTGTTACCATTAAACGCCGTGGTTAATTAGGCATTTGATCCGTGGCAAAGACAGCATGGATCATTTGAACAATGAAACGGCGCAATATATATAGTTGTTTGGATTTTGCTTTTGTAACTTCAATGAAGAGTATTCAAAACACTATACGTGGTTCCATTGATCAGCAAGTAGCTGTTTAAATATTCATCAATACGATATTTTGCCAGTTGAAAACCCAACGGTATATTCGGTAGTGATATTGCAATATATACTGTGGGCTCCGACGATGCACCGACCCAATATTCACGACTGTTACCATGGCATTAATGAGCCTGAGTATATGTTTTACAATGAGACTTAAGATTTTAATATAAAATATACAATAAACAGATTCAATATTTTCTACGTGCTCTGCATCTATCACATCGTCGGAAGCCACTCAGCTTTTTAATCGACTGTGGGTTATTGATTGGCACACTTCGTACTATTAGACATGAGCGTGGCATTTGATATGTAGCAAAGACAGCACTGATCATTTGACCTATGACACGGCACATTATATATAATTGTTCGGATTTTGAGTGTCAGCTTTTGCTTTTGTAACGTCCATGAAGAGTATTCAATACACTATGCGTAGTTCCATTGGTCAGCAAGTAGCTGATTTATAGTCATGAACACGAGGTTTTGCCAGTTGAAAAGCTGACGGTTTATTCGGTAGTGATAATGAAATAAATACAGGGGGTTCTGACGATAAACCGACCCAATATTCATGACTGACACCATGGCATTTTTTTATCAATATCCTGAGTATATGATTTACAATCAGACTCACAATTCTAAAGATCGACTTTGTTTTATTTTGAAAAATGTATTTCACCCCCCAATATTATCTGATTTAAAACGTCTTGAAGGACATTAAGAAATGCAGAAATGCATAATAGTAGGTATATTAATATCCATAAATTCAGTCAAATGTCATTTTGGACAGTTGATCTTCTTAGGCTTGAGTCTAAAATACAGCCACAGGATTTGATTTTAAGGGCCATTTATTCGAATTCAAGAAAATTAGCTAACATCGTAATACAATCAAACCTGTCTTATGCAGTCATCTAAGAGAACAAGAGAACGTGACCGTTTAACAGAGATGGTCGCTAAATGAAGTTTAATCACATAACAAAATGTTAGTTTAGTAGTATCAAGATTTGACCGCTATATATAGGTTGGTCGTTTAATACATTTGTCCGCTAATACAGGTTCAACTGTATATTCTGCCTACCCGTGGTATGCTACTTGCCCTTTCGATCGATCAAACATCGTTGGGTATATGACTTAGAAACTTCTTTTAGTTCATTTGTGTTAAGAGCGATTGTTAAAATTATCTTTCATCTCAGTATGATTGGTACCGACTAGCTGTCGTAGTAACGTGTATCATTTTGTCCAATTAAGGACTTACCCGAAATGTTCCTAGAGAGTTCAAGCATCGCTGAGAGAGAACTTTTTCAATATATTCCTAGGTACCAAGTATTGGTCAAACGTTTCAACCTTCGTAAGTATAACGTGAATTGACAGAACTTATTTCAAATCGCGTTTGATAAATAAAAATAATTGATTAACAAAACCCCCCCAAAACACACACAAAAAACCAATAAGGTTTAAAACAAAGTATAATCTATTAACTGCTCCAGCATTATAAATCTAAACCTCAGTGTGTAGAAAACTATTTTATGAAACTCATGCAACTGCATATAATTAAGCACCTTGCTTGAATGTTACATCTGGTTCAAGCGATAAATAATCGGATAGTTATCAATTATTCCCCATCCGATTGAACGGATAATAGACTGTGACACATATCAACCGCTTTCTATCATTAATAGATACACATTATTCTCTGCTATATGAATAATATAATCTGATATTTTAACAGGGTTGCTATGTTCTATGATGGGGCACATTCCTTCATCGGAAAACTTTGCAGTTCTCTTCTTGGTAACACATTTGTACTCGGAGAAACGGTTTTGTTTTCTAAATCATTGCATTGGAATCATGATCTTTATATACTTGAATACGGTTCCATGAATGATGTTGAAATGATACCGCATTAAAAAAAAATGCAGTAGAAAGAAAAAAAGTACGAGCGAGTCAATATTTCGAATCATTATTATACATAGCCATTGACGAATAGCTCACCTTGTAAGAGTGTCGGCTATATTTTCCACTGCAGGAGCTGTAAGGTTAGGTCGAGATTTCGAATTCAGTTGTGGACAGGTTTTTCGTATGATTAATCTTATTTCAATTTCCATATAAAAGGAACTGAAATAAGTAAAATAAAATAAGAATACGTATATGAATAAAATAATAAAAATGTCATTCTTGAGAAATATTAGAAATATTTTATGTATCATTGTTTTTTTTAACACTTTTCTATCAAATAATGTGCGTTTGATATAATAATATTTGCTGTCTTTTGATATAAACACACATATATTTATGAAAATCTAATAAACTTTAGGGAAAGATTGAATGAGTGAGAGAGAAAGAGGTGATCAATACTTTTCGCAAGCCGTCCATTTAAACACATTGTTTTAATTCTTCTAGTTACAACTACGCATGTAAAAGCATGTTTATAACATTGAGTATATATATCATCCTTGTTTATGAAATAAATCAGATATAATTACTTAAAAAGAAACTCTCGCTGCTCTTTCAGCGCTTTGATTGTTATCTCTCGTACATTCAATATTTATCAGCGGTTACTTCCCTTGGTTTGTTAGGATAGCTGACATGGCGACTGGATTTTCCGGACGATTAAAGTCATCCGAGGAAACGTTTGACCACATATGCTCGCAATGTCGTAAGAAGAACCGGGTCAGTGAGGCTGTGAGGTATTGTCAGGAGTGTCACAAACAACTGTGTACTTTCTGTTTGGAGCGCCACAATGAGTATATGGAGGATCATACCCTGGTGGAACCGTCAGCCCCAGGTGGTGATGTCGTCATGCCTACCGAAAAATGCCGACGACATGACCAGAGGAGGGTGGAATTGTGGTGTAAAAAACACGATGAAGTTCTTTGTACCATGTGTGCCTTCATGGAACATAGGTAGGTGAAAACGAAAGTAGCATGAAAATAAATCGATATTATAACGTATTCAAACATCATGTATGTATATAGGTGTGTATGTATGTATGCACTAATATGTTTGTATGTATACACATCAAAGGCAGGTGCACAATACATGTTTCTTGTCCGTTTTGGATAGTTAAGCTGGTTTATGTTTATTCAATAGCACTCTTTATTTGACGTATGTGCATTTCTATATATATATATGAGGTATTTAAGTTTACTTCCTGTTATGACTATATAAGCTTGCTTTATTAATCAGAGAGCGAGAGGGTGGGGGGAGATAAGGGATCTACATGTTCACGCTTAGAAACTTCAAGATAAAAAGGATGTTTGTTTTTGTTAGATTAAATTTTCTTTCACGCGTAGCATAGTGCTGAAGCATGCAAATACGAATAATATACAACTTGAAAAAAATACAATAAAATCTACAAAGCTTCTATTTATTTCGTGATATAATAACCGACGCAGTCGCAATAGGTATAATATTTGATCTTCTACGGCGAAATATATATTTATCATTTCATTAATTTCATGGATATTTCATACTAAATTATTATTTAACAGGCCATGTGAAGACATCAAGATTATCCACGACAATACCGATGAAATCTTACGGGATGCTGAGCTACAAGAGACTGTAGACAGATGAAGAGAACAAAGAACGACTAGCGACACTGAAGAATGCGCAGCTCATGACAGAGGAAGAATTACTGAACGAAAAGAAAAAATATCTCGAGATGATTGTACAGGAGAAGGAAAAGATCATCCGTATAGTTGAGTCACTTGAGATGGCAGCCGAAGAAGAGATCAATGTTTGGTATAACAAAAGCAAAAGAAAACTAAATGAAGACCAAAAATGTCGAGATCAGATAGAAAATGAATTTTCTGCTTGTATTAAGCAACTTGAATCTTCATGTGAAAACAAGCCCCAGATGTTTGTCTCCATGAAAAAGGGACAAAAGTTACTTATAACTGCTATAGATTTCGTTGCTGAAAATGAAGATAAAGCGAGGCTAGACCAAGTGTATGAAATAAACCGTGAAATAGAGGAGTACATGGCCGCTTTGAAGTCTTTTGGGTCGTTTCAGAAACCAATCCGCTTGTATAAGGCAACAGGCATGGTTAACATTAACATAAAAACAGCAAGAGACTCAACAACATGTGACATAGAAAGTACTTGCCGCATGCCAGATGGTTCAGTTTTGATGGTTGACCACAAGAACAGGAAGCTGAAGCGACTAGACAGGTCTACATTAACCGTTACAGACCACTGTGACCTGTCTCATTATCCTTTCTCGGTATGTTATGTTGGTCAGCAGGAAGTTGCTGTGAGCCATGGATCAAATAAAATGATACAGTTTGTCTGTGTGAGCACCAAAATGGTGCTAACAAGAAGTTTTCCAGTAAATCATTTCTGTCGGGGTATATGTCAAAGAGGTGGGGAGCTGTTTGTTTCTGATAGTCATAAGAATGTTTATGTATACAACATGACAGGTACACTATTGCGGACAATCAGCCAAACCCCGTCTGGAGAGGACTTATTTTCAGGGACCAGACACCTGGACGTCAGTGGAGACAGGATCTACATAGCAGACTGCGACAGAGGACTCATCTGTACAGACAGTAATGGGACTGAAATGTACAGATATAGGGGTACACAGGTGAAGGATGGAAATGGAGTGTGTACAGATGGTCAGGGAGGAGTGTTCCTGTGTGGGTTTAATTCTGACAATGTTGTTCAGATAGGGGCTGATGGTGAGGAGTTGGGTGTGGTTCTGAAACGATCAGATGGTCTGCACAATCCACAATCTGTGTGTTATGATCCTTGTCAGCGGAAATTGATTGTCACAATGTGCAACAGTCATAAAATACTAGTTGCTGACCTAAAATGAAGTGATATTTGTGAAGTTACATGGTATGTTATATCAAGTTATGTTTCCCTTAGAACATAAGAATGAATACAGATTTGCACTTGTACACTTGTGCAACTTACCTACTTCTCCTACTACTACTATCTTCCCATGATAACTGTACATATAGCATATAACATTATCCTAAAACTTGAATCACTCTTATAAAACTGAACGTCAAATAGGAGGTGTTGGTGGGCTATATCAATACAAATTTACCAATTTTGCATGTCTCCACCGGGGATAGAATTTTCGACCTAATTCCGGGACGGACGCTCTTAGCACTCAACCAGCGTGATCGGTCAATGTAAAATAGAGAAATGCATGAAAGTAGACAGCTGAGCAGTCAATAATTTCATCCTTATGGCGTATATTCTTACTTATTGAGTAAAATGGTATAAATCACCTTTATTTGTATATACAAAAATGAATTCCTGTATAAGTTATTTCTAATTCTTCTGTTTTTCCACAACTTAGGATTGATGTATAAATGCTTTGCCTTTTTTTTATTAACCCTAATTTTATAAATAATATACTAGAATAATCAATATATATCTAGTAAATACTGTAAAATCAATTATTTTTGAAAACATTTGTTTTCGCGGAACTAAAAGTATTGTTTATTTCTATCAAATACAACAAAAAAGTGTGGCCAATTTTGATGGTACTTTAATTTAGAAAACTTGAGGTCTAATAAATGAACATTTTTCTAGGGGATTTATATTCGTGGATAAAGTAATCCACGAAACCGACGAAAATTAGTCCCCCAAGAAAATCATTGACAATACAGTATGATTGAATAGTGGTTTGTAAATAGTGAGTTGCTTTTAAAGGTATTCAATTAAGTCTATACTTATTTGAACGCGTATTTGTTTGACTATTCTGCCTAAAATGGAAATAAACTTTTGTACCTTTCATATCAGTTTTATCTCCTATGATATAGATTTTCGGCAAATTGCGGTAATGTATTTGGCTGAAAACGATTAAATGGCTGGCTTTTGAGTTGTGAGATTAAATATACAATATCACACACACACACACACACACACACACACACACGCATATATATATATATATATATATATATATATACACCGTATATATATATATATATACTTAGACATTACCCAAATTATGAGGTATATATCAATTTAAAACCCTTCTTGTGGGGTATATAATAATTGCGGGGCGGAAAAAAAACCTCACAGTTTAAACGCAATTATTTGCAATTAAAAATGCTTCCAGTAGATGCAGAATGTACAAATATATATATAAAAATATCAATTTGTGCTTTAAAAAGCATATTTAAATGACACGCCTCATAAAAAGGCTATATTTTAAGTTATCTCCCTTACACTAGAGAGGCGTGGTAAACCACATGGTTCAACCCACAGTTCTGTATACAACTTATCAGACACCAATTTTAAACCTCATAACTCTATACACATCAAACCCGTCTTTTAAAAATGCCTCGTAGTTTTTTATATAAAATAAATCACATGTGCCGACTCAATCGTCAGAAATACATAAAAATTCAGCATACTTTTGTATTTGTCACACAGATTTGCTTTCGTAAAGAGGTAAAAATTTCAAATGATATATATGTTTCTTCGGTGTATGATTCTATATCAAATAGAAGAAATTTACTTAAAAACTTGTTTGTTTTATAGCTTCAAAAATTTCATTTTAGTGGGGGTTATTTTTAGAGCTGGATGTAATTTGGTGTACTGACAATGATTTATGCAAAAACATTACACAGATTATCATCAACCTAAAAACTTGGAAGTATTTTGCAGACAGCATTTTGTCCGGTTTTTTCTCATATAATGTTTTACATGATATCATGCTTGGTATGATGCTTATGAACGATTTATTTCACTAAGTCGGATAAATTACCGAGTAACCGAATTGAGAAAAGAAATGTAGGAAAAAGAAGGGTATCTAGGGAAAAAAGTGAAAGTGCTTTTATTTTATTTTATTTTCATATCCGATATATTTTTTTTTTAATTCGAAAGCCATGGACACAAATTTCTGTCTATGCCTGCTGATATTTTAGCGACGGAGCATTTCCAAGAGAAATGGCACAGTTTAGGCTTCGGGATAGATTTGTTGAAGGTTCACTGATGGTTCAGCTATGGTACAACGGCCTTGAAAATCTTAATGTTCGGTGATCAGCGAAGGTGTCCCTGACCTATACAGAGGGGGGAATATCCCCGTAGATTACATTCTAGGTGCCTTTGGAAAAATTATAGAGAGTATAAGAATTTACTGGTAGATTTTTTTTAAATTTCCGTCTTTTTTTTTTGTCTTTTTTTTTGTTGTTTTTCTTTTTTATCAAACCACAAGATCGGGAATGTGTCAAAGGCAGATTATAAACATTTTGAATATCTCGAAATGCCTTCCTGATACCATTGCAATATATCATCGAAATATCGTGGGTAAATCGTTGGAAGTAATATACATTGACCCAAAATGAAAACTTTACACTTGTTGTTCATGAATATTTTTTCAGCAGCCCAAATTCTACTTGTTATACAATATAATGGGGCTATCAACACACTTCAAGGTTATGTAACAGAATATTTTGAGCCTTGAGCATTTTAAGATATGGAGCAGATTAATTGTTTTCACACTTTGCACGTGCACAACACCACGTGGCTCACTGGCACATTTATAAGTGGCAGAGAATAATTCAGTCTTTAACTGAGATGTGAAAAAAACACATTTGTTCAGGAAAATAGTGAAGAATGGCAATGCCACGCCTTTCTGAAAATGAAAGAAACAAAGCTATTGGTATGTTGTTTGCGGGTTCCACTGCAGTAGCTGTCTCAGTTCAATTTTGGCTGTTCTAAGCAGACTATTCTAATCTTACAAAGTTGTTATGTAGCAACTCGCCCGATAACAGCGATATCTCAGAAATGTGTATCTATAATTGACCAAATTACCAGACAAGCATTTATTTTCATTTCAACATCTGGAGCGCAGTCCCATTCAATTCAAATGAAATGTTGTATATTGCATTTGATATAAAAATATGGGGCTGAGCCTCATAATTTCTATATACAGCAATATTTGTACAATAACTGCTTGGAATAATAAAAAGTGCCTTCTTTTCTGCTTTGTTTTATTTTTTCTAGCTATAACCAGTGTATATTCCTGATTCGTTTAGTGTCTAGTATTTGTATTTTTAAACATCGTCAAGTAAGAGAAACCAGAATTATACACATTTGCGAATGTAAAGTTTGTGCATATTCATGATTTTTCATGTATCAAACTTCATGCTACACAATTACAATTTGAGTATGCTTTATTGATCGGCTACTCACATGTATATGGTGTGTATCTATATCTACAGAGGTGTGAATGTGTGCGTAACACTCTCTCGTATGTATGTGAACTATGTATGTATGTTGTTTGAATGTGTGTGTGTGTTATCAACCTTTGTATATAAGAAATAAAAGTATCATTTATAGAATATTTGTGGTGACCCTTACAATTTTAATAAATTGTATAGTATCAAATTCTTTAAAATATATATGAAGGTTGCTTTGTATATAAGAAAATTGTGGGGCGTAGCCTCATAATTTTTATATGTTACCATACATTTATCTGTATATATGCCTACTGTTCTGAATTGTATATAAAAGAATAATGGTGTTCTTCAATAAAATTAATTTTATGTGTATTACATTAATTTCTTAAATTGTCAAAATTGCAGTATATTGCATTGAATAAGAATTTAAAGGGCTGAATAGCACATTTTTTATATATTGCTATATATAAACTACCGTAAATAGAAAATGAAAACTTGTATTTTGCATTGTAAATAAGATAATTACGCTGAACGATTCACTCTTAAAGTTATATACAGTTAGCTTCTTGAAATATGTATTAAATGGTATATATATTGCATTCTATATAAGAACATTATGGGACTGAGCATTACAATTTTACTTAATATCTATACTTTTCTTGTTGAAAATATATAAATAGACCCTCTTATTGCTATTGTTTATGAGAGATAACGACACCTTTCATTACAAATTATTAAAGTGCATGAGAATAACTTTTAAAAATTAAATAGGTAATGTTGCGAAATTCATTGTATATAAGAATAAATGGGACTGAACCTCACAATTTCTTTATACTGCTTTTATCTTCATTTCCCCAAAATGCATTGGTCTATTGTGGTCCCATGTTTTTTAGAGTCAGAAAGCAATAACAAAGTAATAACATTTTCTTATCTATTACATTCTATCAATTATTAGAAAAAAAAGTTACACGTACATGTTTAAGAATGAAATATGTATATCAAATAGTCATAAAAGCCACACAGGCACATCGACTTTGATTCTACACTTGTAGTCGCATCTAATGTCTATCTCAACACAGGATAAAAGTTGTAGTGTCCACACTGTCTATATTGCTTGTTTGTTTGTAAGGTTAAACGTCCCACCGATAGTGTTTCAGTCTTTTTGAGACGATGTCTGCCTGTCTGTTTCAAAAAATGTATTACATTGGATCATGTTACAATGAGCATGTATAAGTTTACGCTAATTAATT
>CM037777.1:85351120-85367288 GCA_021229015.1 Solen grandis
TTTAATCAGAAGTTTATTCAGTAAACTATGTTAAAAGGTTTTTTTTCTTTTTTTCAGGCTACGAGGATGGAAATATTGGAAATTCACTTATTAACTGGGCTTAAACATACTGTATGCATACATCTCTACTTATATTGATTATTCACATTGGCTGAGTGCTAAGAGCGACGGCCCCTGAATCAGGCCGTGAGTTTGATCCCCGGTCGAGATATACCAAAATCTTTCTAATTTGTATTAATATAGCACTCTTTCTTGACGCTCTGCATATAACAGAAGTTCAATTTTGAGGACTGCATTGCCAGGTGTTTGTATATATGTACAGTTATCAGAGGTAAAGGAAGTAGTAGTAGTAACACATGTTATACAAGTACATAAGCTGTTTTCATTCTATTGTTTTCAAGAAAACATGACTTGAAATAGCATAAATGTTGATGAAAAATATCATATCAGGCTAAAAATCAGTATTTTATCACTGCTGTTCATTGTTACAATTAATTTTTGCTGACTAGGATCAAAGCACACAGACTCCGGATACTTCAAACCATCTGCTTGGGTCAGGACCACACCCAACTCCTCTCCATACGCCCCTATCTGGACCACATTGTGGGACCCATACCCACACAGAAACACTCCTCCCTGTCCATCCGTACACACCCCATATCCATCCTTCACCTGTGTTCCCCTATATCTGTACATTTCTTTCCCATTCCTGTCTATACAGATGAGTCCTCTATCCCAGTCTGTTATGTAGATCCTGTCTCCACTCACGTCCAGGTGTCTGGTGCCCGAAAACATGCCTTCACCTGACTGGGTGTGGCTGATTGTCCGCAATAGTGTACCTGTCATGTTGTATACATAAACATTCTTATGACTATCAGAAACAAACAGCTCCCCACCTCTTTGACATATACCCCGACAGAAATGATTTACTTTAAAACTTCTTGTTAGCACCATTGTGGTGCCCACAGACACAAACTGTATCATCTTATTTGATCCACGGCTCACAGCAACTTCCTGCTGACCAACATAACATACCGAGTAGGGAAAGCCAGGCAGGTCACAAAGGTCTGTAACGGTGAATGTAGACTTGTCTAGTCGCTTCAGCTTCCCGTTTTTGTAGTCAATCATCAAAACTGAACCATCGGGCAAACGACAAGTACCCTCTATGTCACATGTGTATGAGTCTGTTGCTGTTTTGATGTTAATTCTAACCATGCCTGTTGCCTTATACAAACGTGTTGGTTTCTGAAACGACCCAAAAGACTTCAGATCGGCTAGGTACTCCCCTATTTCACTATTTATTACATATACTTTATCCTGTTTTGCCTCATTTTCACTTTCAGCTACGAATTCTTTAGCGGTTATAAGTAACGTTTGTCCCTTTTTCATGGAGACAAACATCTGGGGCTTGTTTTCATATGCAGTTTCCAGCTGCTCAATACAAGCAAAGGTTTCTTTTTCTATCTGATCACGACATTTTTGTTCTTCCTTTAGTTTGCTTTTGCTTTCGTCATACCAAACATTAATCTCTTCTTCGGCTGCCTTCTCAAGTGACTCGACTATACGGATGATCTTCTCCTTCTCCTGTACAATCATCTCGAGATATTTCTTCTTTTCTTTCAGCAATTCTTCCTCTGTCAGGAGCTGCGCGTTCTTTAGTGTCGCTAGTTGTTCTTGTGTCCTCCTCAGTCTGTCTACAGTCTCTTGTAGTTCAACATCCTGTAAGAGTTCGTCGGTATTGCCAGAGATAATTTTGACATCCTCGCAGGATCTGTTAAAATAATTAAGTATGAAAAGTTAATAAAACTTTTATTAATTGTTTCACCGTCATGGATATTATAATGTCTATTGTGGTTATCTGTATTTCTGTGCGTCTTATAAACGTAACGTTACTTTCAACGGATTATTAGAAATAGTTTTAACTGTAAAAAAAAACAGATGGCTCGCAATATGGAAGCTACCCATGCGGAATTTCAAAATAAAATATATAAATAATTGAAAAGGAAATATGTTAATTCATTTGTTGTTATAAAACAAACTCATAATAACATGCCCGGATTAACCGGGCACAGGGGGCACGTGCCCCCGCTGACTTGGTCATACAATTTCCTAGGCTATATTTCGAGGACATTTTCGTGAATTGGGTCATTTTTGTGTTCTGTAGTGAAAATCACCTTTGTGAGCCCCTTACTGAAATAAAGTT
The DNA here is from genome assembly GCA_021229015.1 of Solen grandis. NCBI lineage: Eukaryota > Metazoa > Mollusca > Bivalvia > Adapedonta > Solenidae > Solen > Solen grandis. The sequence continues at coordinate 85,353,324 of CM037777.1, forward strand.
CCTCACCCGACCAGTCACCAGGCCCCTGCTATTTCCGGGACCCCCTACTGAGCATTTGTCACCTGACAACACCACGAAGTGACTGTGATTGCTTTCATCCGAATCAGTCAGACGCTTTCATCTTTAAACTGAGTATATAACAATTAAGCGTCTGAATGTCACAGATGTAAATGAACACACGACAGGTCGTTTTAAATGTGATTATCGGGAATGTCTATTTATTTTTATTTGTTTTTGCATTAAAGAAAAATCTTAAACACATTTCCTTATTTTCCTTAATATTACAATAAACGCATTGCCCCCCCCCCCCCCTCTCTCTCTCTCTCTCTCTCTCTCAGAACTACAATTTTTAAGATTAACATATGTATTTAAATAAAAGCGCCAGAATAGTTAAATCATTGTATTTAAAATCAAATAAGAATATAACCCAACAATGTTGGTTTTGTTTTTAAATTAATCACAAAAGTATAAATGTAAAACTTCATGACTGCATTGTGCCAAAGAAAGAAATACCCTATCAATCACTTCTGGATTGGAACTCTCAAGCTAGCCTTGCAGGATTGTTGGTAGCACGATATAAAACATGGACATAAATGTGATGCAAAATCTAAACAAAATTTACCGCCTGTTTCATTTTTTATATATATATATATATCTAAAGGTATCATTTTTAGAAAGAAAATGTAATTATCATCCTCTTTAAGTGTTTCTTATTGTGTATTGATTATAAACAGTGCCATATGACCCACCTATCGTACCAGGCCTCTTTGGTCTAACCGTGCTTTTTAACACACTAGTCTAATCGTTTATTTTTTCTCTTCTTTTTCTTTACACACTGGTCTAACATTTGGTTTTTGTTTTATAAATTCAAAATAGGCCCTATCGCTAAATTCTTCACAACTGAGAGACATATTTCAAAGTTTACCCGACTTTCCTATCTACGCGGTTTTTCGGTTGATCTTGCCAAGCGAAAACGATTTTTACGGAGTGGTTTTGATTGTTTAGTCCTTCAATATACCAGGCACCATACTTGTTATTGAATTTATCATGATTTATCCCATAAATAACTATACAAATTATAAAAATAAAAAATATGATTATATTCTTTCTAAACATGATCTGAGTAATATAGATATAGTGACCAACAAGAAGAATAGAAAGAAAAAGTTTGACAACTCCTGGGATTCGAACCCACAGCCCCCAGTTTCAAGGCAGCTGATAGTAATCTTTGCCTATTTATGGATGTTTTTTTTAACTGGAGGGACGCATTAGGGTGTGTGAATACCTGAAAATAGAACTCAATTTTCATCCCCAGATACCTCCATCACACTCGAAAAAAAAAATTCACCGGATCCCCCTAGTACTGATATCACAATGAGATTATGAATGTGCCCCCCCCCCCCCCCCCGTTGAAAATTTCGGGATCCGGGCCTGTATGACATAATCTCTACCCACCCCCACCCCCTTTCGTGTTAAACAAGCGAGCAATGTTTAGATATAAAAGGAAGTGTAAAGTGGTTTATGCTGCTATAAATAGACACAGACGTCGAACAAACTATATGAACTAATACGTTAAGGTAGCGACATTGGGTAATAACGGTAAAATGCATCAAAATGGGTTTTTAACGGAATAAAATACTTCACACCTTCTTCTAATGATCTGTGAAAACAAAAATCCAATATCTCACTTTAAAATATGCGATTTATGGCCCTGAATAACCAGACCCCATATAGCCGAAAAAGCAGCCCGCTATTTCGATCACGTGACGTCGAGTAGGCGGGGCTTTCAGAGGCGCCGTGTAGGGAAATCAGTTTATACGCTAGGAAGATATTAGTTTGTCGTTTGTCAAATAACTATCAGTTACTATAGCAGCAGGTTAATATTTATTATCACCTGAAGTAAATATGGGAAATAAAAGAAATCTTTTCAATAGTATTTAATATACTCAACATCTTAAAGTATTTGTCCTTTTATTTGAATATCGAAATGAAATTCATTTTTTTTCATTACACTTTATCAGTAAAGTTGTGTCCACGCGGTCTCTTAGAGACCCAAATAGTAACAAATTAGAGGCCCGTTAGTTGTCAACATGTAGCCAGTTACACTGGGGACAGGAAGTCTATTACGTAATATACTAGGTGACAGCTCGGGCCCCGAGTCCAGTAAACTGTGTGATATATGACCAAACGGCACACGGTAATAAAAGCACACATGCAGTACACACAGGAAACCAGTTTTCAGGGGACACTGATTAACCCGACCCAGACAAATCAAGTCATAATCTATATAGACAATATTTTTAAACACAAATTTTTTGTATTGTATTGTTGCAAAAGTAGTAAACAAAACTTTACATATGCCAATACGTTTCAATAAGGTTATTTTCAGTTAAAAGTATTCCCTCGCAATGGCTTTATTTTTATAAGCTTTTATTTGCAATTATATTTACACATACAATTAAAAAAAAAACATTATAATTACTAATTTTAAGAAATCAATCTATTGTTATAGAAGTTTACAGTTTTGGTATATTGGGGTTCGTATATTGCATGTTAGCAGGATAAGAAACCGTTTATATGTAAGAAATGATGAGACAGTGTTGATAAATAAGCAAACCAATCAAAAGTCCGATAAAACCCATACTTTTTTGTCGTGAAGATTTCAGTTAAGAATCAATAAAACGACAAAAGAGAAAATTTGCTTATTATTCAAAGGCGTGACGTCGATTTTATGACGTGCGCTATATACGACGTCTGTGCATGGAGCATAAATAATGGTTATTTTATTATAATCAATTATTTCTATTAATTTTGGAGATCTGTACCAGAATGAAGATACAGACTGATGAAACAAAATGTGTCCTTTAATTTTATTTTCATAGATATTTTGATGCATTTTACCGTTATTACCCAATGTCGCTACCTTAACCAAAACCCTAATTATGTATCATATTGAAACAGGCATAATATCAAATAATAAAATACGGTATATGTAATTAATAAATGCAAAAAAACACATTTCAATCATACCCTGCCCCTACGACTGCTCGGATTAGTGCGGCTTCGGTATCCATTATTTCCCTGTGTGGGGCCCCTTATCTCGACGCTTGAAGAAAGTCACGTGACTTTTTATGTGTTATATGCCGTGTGCACTATGACACTAGATGACTTTATGAGATGTAAACCAAAAGTTTAGGTACTTATATGTTCGGAAAGTGTGAATAATGGACGATGTATCAAACAGCTAAACTACTGAGCAAAAAGAATTTAATTAAGGCTGAACAGTTATGCGATAATCCCATTTAATTAGCACATTTTGATCGTTTTATCTTTCAAGCTAATTTTCCACACACTGGAATTAGCTTGTAGTGGAGGTGTTTGGACAGTGATTACAAAGTTGATTGTTGTCCGATTTCAAAGCGGTTTTCGTCTGTCGGAAGGTCTTTGATCCGTCTAGTGATCCGTGTCTCAGTTTTTCGATAATTGTTTTAGTTTTGTTACAATGGCTAATTAATTGACGAGCGGCGTGTTTCGAAGCGAAAATAAAAAGTTAAGTTAAATAACTTTTGAACAGAAAATTTTAAAAGAAATTTGAGACACGGATCACTAGTTCATTTGTATAGATACAGTTTAATACAAAAACGAAGTTATTTAGTGAAATAATGACTTAGATATCGCTGTCCGAAATCTTCGAAAAATATGTGCAATATGGGGAATAACAAAGGTACTAATTATATTTTGTCGACTCTGAGAACAGGTATCTTGACATAAGATAGGGGTATAACTTTTGTACTAACTATGTTTATACTCAGGTTATTCAAAACCACTGTATCCGAAATGGATTTGTGCTTTTGTTTAATATGCTAGAACTAGAGCTCTACTTAATTTTCACACTACTTTCGTTTTCACCTACCTATGTTCCATAATGACACACATGGTACAAAGAACTTCGTCGTGTTTTTTACACCACAATTCCACTCGCCTCTTGTCATGTCGTCCGCATTTTTCGGAAGGCATGACGACATCACCACCTGTGGCCGACGGTTCCGCCAAAGTATGATCCTCCATGTACTCATTGTGGTGCTCCAAACAGGAAATACACAGATGTTTGTGACACTCCTGACAATACTTCACAGCCTCGCTGACCCGGTTCTTCTTACGACATTGCGAGCATGTGTGGTCAAACGTTTCCTCGGATGACTTTAATCGTCCAGAAAATCCAGTTGCCATGCTTCCTGTCCTGTCGATACGCTCATTGAAAGAACAAAGTCATATGTACATGTATAACACAAACCAAGGGAAGTAACCGCTGATGTATATTTACAATCAAAGCGCTGACAGCGCTGAGAGAACTGTTTTCATCTCTGTGTGTATAATTATATTGGATTTATTTTCATACACAAGGATAAAATTTCAATCGATATTCTCAATTTTATAAACTTGCTCTTACATACGTATTCACAGTCTTAACTAGAAGAAATAAAACGATATGTTTAAATGGGCAGCTTGCAAAAAAACCTTGTTCACTTCTCTCTCTCTCTCTGTCCTGCTATCTCTCTCTCTCTCTCTCTCTTTCTCTAGTTTGTTCGATTTACATAAATATATGTGTTTTTATAGCAAAGGGAAGAAAATATTATATAAACATATAAAACGCATAATTATAGATTGATCAGTGCTTAAAAAATGATACATGCACATTTCTAATATTATGACTCAATGATGTCATTTTTATTTTTTCTATTTATGAGCGTATTTTCTTTTTTATTTATTTCATTTTCCTTTAATATGGAAATTGAATTAATATTAACCATTTGAAAAAACCTGTCCACAACTGAATTCAAAATCTCCACCTAAACTTGCAGATCCTGCAGTGAAAATATAGCCGACACCTTTACAGATTGAGCTATTCGTCAATGGCTATGCATAATAAGAATTCGAAATACTGACTCGCTCGTACATTTTTCTTTCTACTGCTCTTGATTTAATGCAGTATCATTTCTATCCATGTTCAACATCCATTATGAAACCGTATTTAGATAACGAACATGATTTCAGTGTTATGATAAACTGTTTCCCATAGTACAATTTTGTTACTAAGAAGAGAACCGCAAAATTTTCCGATGAAGGAATGTGTCCCACTATAGAACAGAGTTAAAAAGAAGGTTATACTATTCATGTAGAAGGGCACAATGAGTATCTATCAATCTCTCAAAAGTAAGACCACAACCCCGTGTAAGTAAAGAAAAAATATAGACTTATCAAACGTCGATTTTGAAAGAAGTTATGTTAACTTTTATTTATCCATCTCGAAGGATTAAATGTTGGACCAATACCTGGTACCAAGGAATATATTGAAATATGCTCTCACTGAAATGCTGTCGAAGCGACGGTAAACTCAAATAGTCAAGCCAAGTCAAATATTCTCCCTCTCAACGTGGATCGAACTCTCTATGAACATTTCAAGTAAGTGCATAATTGGAATTATGCTAATTTCACTACGACAGACAGTCGGTATCTATCTACTATGTTGAACGATAATAATATCAATCGCTCTTAAATACAAACGAACAAAAAGATGAGTCATATACCCATTGAAGGGTCCATAAAATTAATTGGTATGATAAAGATTAGAAAAAATCACATATCTTTTCAAAAATGTCTTTTATTTGTAATAATTGTAAGAAAATCAAATAAAAGATGATGTAAAAACAATACATATTTAGCTAACAAGGTTTTGTATTCCATGTGTCAAATTGAACTAAGTAGCACATTACTGCCTATGGATACAAAAATAGCCAGTTACTTTTTTGTTAAGATGATTGATCGTTGTTTGATCGATCTAAATGGCAAGTGGCATACCACGGATAGACAGCATATACAGTTGAACCTGTCTTAGCTGCCACCTGTATTAAACAGCCAACCTATATAAACATACCATACATATACCAAATTGTTAGTTGTGTAGTATCAAAATTTTACCGCTATACATAGGTTGACCACTTAATAAAAGTGGTGGCTAATACAGATTCAACTGTAAAGTAGTAATATTTTGATACTGCAAAACTGACATTTTGTTATGTGTTTAACCTTCATCTCTGTTAAACGGCCATTTTATCTTGTTCTCTTGGCTGACCGCTTAAGACATATTTGACTGTATTACGATGTTAGATAATTTCTTCAAATCCGAATAAATGGCGCTTAACAATCAACACACTGAGGCTATATTTTAGACTCAGACTTAAGAAATTCAATTGTCCAAAGTGACATTTACCTGAATCTATGAGTATTTTAGTTACTATTATTATACATTACTGCATTTCTTAATACCCCTGAAGGCAATTAAAACAGGTAATACTGGGGTTTTTCAAATTCATTCATCAATTTAAAGTAAAGAAATTTAAATCTTTAGAATCGTGAGTCTGATAAATATACTTAGTCTATTGTTGAATTAATGTCATGGTATCAGTCGTGAATATTGGGTCGGTGCATCGTCGGAACCCACAGTATATATTGCAATATCACTACCGAATATACCGTTGGGTTTTCAACTGGTAAAACTTCGTTTTCATGACTATAAATCAGCTACTTGCTGACCAATGGAACTACGCAAAGTGTATTGAATACTATTCATGGAATTTACAAAAGCAATAGCTGACATTCAAAATTCGAACAACTATATATATCGCGCCGTTTCATTGGTCAAATGATCCGTGCTGTCTTTGCTACGGATCAACTGCCACGCCTAATTAATTGTCCATAAGCACGAAGTGCGCCAATCAAACAACCGTTCGTCGATTAAAAGGCAATGTGGCTTCCGACGATGGAGTATTTAGAGAACATAGAAAATATTGAACCTGTACATTGTATATTTTAGGTTATGCAATTCTGGATTAAAATAGTTTAACTTAAAAATCGATAGACCATAATCGTTATTTTTCCTTGTGGAAAAGATAAATTCAGATGAGATTTGTATCTAAAATCGGCCGTCGCAAAATTAGGATAGTGTTCGTGTCATTACTGCGTACTCTTACATCAATGTGATTCACATTTGTTATCAGTAAATTAACTTCAGTATGGCAGATACGTTCATCGTGTCATTTGTACATTGTCTGATAACGTACTGATAGCATCTCTAAATCAGATGGGTAAAGCCTAAAATAGTTAACTGCATGATCATCTATAGTACATCAAACTCCATCAGTTGATAGATTGGTTGATATTTGGACAAACCTAGTAAAAACATTTCTATTGAAAATACAAAATTACGTACAAAACATACTGTAAAACAAGACTATTTGGCACACTCTTTTTCAAAGCTACATTTTATGTACAATAAATATTACAGTCTAAAGTTTTATAATGTAACAGACATGCAAAATCATCTTGTCATAAACTCATCAATTAGTCATCAACTAATGTCATTCGTTTTCTCTATATTTTTTGTAAATAAAGCTAAATCTCTCTTATTAAATGTATTTACACATACAATTAATGATCCATGAAATTCCATGTGTCAACATAATGGAATAAACAAATCAAACACGAAACAGGGGCCCCTTTCACTTAACTTCGTACAGAAAAAGATCTTCGTAAGTGTAACTTTACTGATGTAAAATAATATTTTCTCTGTGATATTTTTTTACAAAATGTGTAGTGTTTATATAGTGCAGTGAAATGGGTCAACTTTCTTTATGTTTTATTGTGAAAATAAGACATTAGTAGACACTATTTAGAACAACAGACTTATGACTAAGACAAAATTAGATCGTAAAAAATTTAGTGAAACGGGTCCAGGGAGCATATATATACAACTATGTTTTTGGTTTTGGTGTACTAAGTTCCTCCAGCTAAACGGGAAAAGGGGCTTAACCCTTGTGTTCCTAAGCCGTCAGACAAGCAAATATGCTTGGACCTAACTATATTTGGATGCCATTTACACAAGTTATTTATCTCCTCAAAATTATCGTAAATAAACAATAAAATTTAATAAGGTTAGTTTTTAAATCCATGTTAATAACTGTTGTAACACTCATGTAAAGTACAAACAATTTACGCACCATTAAATATGGAAAAAATTTAACCAAAATGTTTCCATATACTTTATATTAATACTATATATTATGCATGTATAACTAACACACAATTGCTTCAATGTGAAATATACATTCACTCGGTTTGTACATGTATTTAAGTTGTTCATGTTCGTTTCACAGTGCACGTATTAGCCAATTTTCTTTTTCGCAAAATGACGTCACGTTGCAATATGTGACGTCATAATTATGCCAACTAGCACTAAAGAAGACATACAGACGAAAAGTTGTTTAATTTAGTTTTAATTAAGAAAAAAACATATAAATAAATGTTATAAATGATCTAAGGTTTGTGCTCAATGTAAAAAAGTACGACAAAATATTTACCATAAATATCACATTTCAATACAAATATATATGAAAAAATATCATACACATGCATAATGAAATTTTACCTATGCACTTCGCTTACCAAAGAGTAAACAAAATATTATTCTTATATATGTGAACTCACATTTCTCATAGAGATGTTAATACTGAGCGTAAGTTAAGCGTTTAATTATTTTTATCCTGCGAATGGAGATATCCAAAGTATATTTCTATATATATGAATGTGAGATCAAGACTAGGATAAGTGCATATATATGTATAAACACTTTGCCTAGTTTCGCTCTCACCCCCGATTTGCATTCTTTTCTTTATTTCGCTGAATCATGATGCAATGGTTGCATTGTTTCAACAAAATAAAAAAAATGCATTTGTATAGTTATACATGTGCATGGCAGTAGCGATACTCTCTCTCTCTCTCATTCATTACCAATTTCAAAATAGCCTTATGATGGAAATGATCACTTATATACTGTCACTAAGTAAGTAAAGAATAAATGTTTTAACATTATTGGTAATATATAATTGCAGATATACAATTTATGTATTGAATACTGAAATGTTGCACATTATTCCAACCTCTCTTAACAACCTTTAAAGATTGACCAACAGATTCAATTCATATTCTTGTATTTTCCCCCCGAGTAGTCAAGTTTAATATTTTCATACAATTATTTCAGTTTATAAGTGGGAAAACACTAAGTCGTCAGATACATATGTATCCCTGATGTCATCAAATGGTTATCCTACATCTGTGAATCCGCCTTTAACTTATGGAAACGAGGCTAGATATAAATACAATCACGTGACGTGTCACGTGACGTCAGTCCTACCCCTCTACACTGACGGTTTCGAGGGCCATTGGCTCATCCACTGGATCTCTTTGTAGCACTTTAGATTTGTCTTTTCCCACACTGTCTACTATTCGGAACGCCTCCAAAAATTCATTAAAATCAATACGACCATCTTTATTGATGTCGATACATTTCGCAATATCTCGGATATCTTGCTGCCGGATGTTCAGATCTAACTGTCGAATCAACAGCGCCAGGCCATCTTCAAACTCTTCCATAGAGATGTATCCTAGCAACAGTAACCATGGATACTTGTTAACATGAAAAATGTCGAAATTCTGACACTGACACCAATTTTAGCAACTGGCACAGAAATCTTTTATTATCATAAATCTGATTTTTTATACAATATTTCTCAAAATAATGCTCAAGTGTTAATCCACTTCTGTACTTAATTGTGGTCCTTAAAAAATGGTACTGGTATAGCTTTCTTGCTTGGTGCCCAGCATATAAGGGCAGTTCCAGGACTGGTTTCCCTGGTGTCAGGATAATGTGACTGCGTGTGGTATCATGCCACATGTCTACGGCGTGATACTGCAGTGGGGCAGCACTATATCTGTCTCAAGTAAACGTTGTCTCCAAATGACTGAAATTCTGTCGTAGGATGTTAAACCCAAACAAACGAACTTCATTGTGGTTTTCATGCAGACGAAAAAAAGGGGTACAAGTTTTTTGAATTTGTTGTTGCTGTTGCTGCTACTGCTGTTTATGAGAACTTCGAACAGACGCAGTTACGTACCTGAATGGTCCTTGTCCATGAGAATGAAGATTGTTTCCAGATTGTCCTTGTGTTTGTACAAAGTCTCCGTTACGGAGGGGCCCCTCTGAAATATACACACATGCCTTATATAAGCCAGTCAAATTAGCACAATTTACAGGTATGGGCGAGTGGTGAAAGCGTCCGCCCATTAACCAGATAGTCGTGGGTTAGATCCATCTCCGGCTACAATATATCAATATGTTGTTGGTACTGGTTCGATTTAGCCCACTCCCTTGGTGCTCGCGTTTTTCCGTAGAATTTCCGCGGATTACACTCGGCCTTTTACAGCAGCGTGTTCACAGATATTTACTGACTATGAATTTGATGTGTACATGTATTACGTCTATCTATAATCTACAGACACATTGTTACCGAATGCAACATTACGTGATTGTTAAAAAGTGGATAGTTTCTCCATCACATTACGAACGGTATATACATGTAACATATTTTTAGAATAATGAAGCCTGTATAAATAGAATTTCTATTTCCGTTTGCCCCTAAGTACGTTTACGAAAAACAGCGTGTTCCCGTGTAATGTGGTATACACTTGACGACATGATTTGTCAGAAAACAACATGAACAAGGACGATAGGAAAAAGACTTTTTTTATTCAGACCGATCAACTTGAACACGCTGTTTTAAGTTCTTTCGAACACGTGTGTCACCTGCTGAAGCGTGACGGAAAAAGATTGACTGATAGACAACGGAAAAGTGATCCCTATGTGTCACCTATGACATCTGATTTTCAATATATGCTAAGCAGTTAAACTTAATATGTGGCCCACCAATACCTACCCCGCTGTAGCGATGACGGACTTGAATGTCTTCAAATGTAGAAGAATAGAACACGTTTCCTTCCTCGTCAGAGTTTGCAAGCTTCGACTTGAGCGTTCGCCATGGCAGTTCCATCTCTAGCATGGTTTCCATGGCAAAACACCAGTCGAAACACGAGATTTTTCCTGAAGTGTGATAAAACATTCCTTTAAAAATGACAAAATTCAGAGAAACTGACATAAAAGCTGATTACTTCTGGTTGAAAGTTATGAGGTAATAAACAATTAACATTCCAAATATGATCGTTGTCTTATTGTTTAAAAATTTTAAAAAATAGTGTATGTTATATACATATTTGAATGAAGGACATACCCGGTGTATTGTCTAAACACTATCTGATACTTCAGACGAAAATGACATATGCAAAAAGACATTGCAGTACATTAAGAAAATTAAAATAATGACAACGTTTATGCCTTTGACTTTTTATATTTGTGCATACGACAAATTTGTATTTCGTCATTTCCGGTATGGATAGTGCGTACCTGTATTGTCATGATCATACTTCCTGAATTCCTCCATCAACTCGGTCTTGCAGGCCACCATCCGGGTCTTCAAATCTTGAATGGCTGTCTGCTCTACATGGTTAACCCTGGCAGAATATTATCAAACTGTATTACCCCAAATTAATCAACCATTTTTCTTTTGTAAATGTTAAAAACACTGACAATAAAAAATGTAGTATGGTAAAACTATACAAAGAAGAGAAATGAGAGATCACAAAGTCCCAGCTTGGCTCGAACCCAAAAACCTATAGCTATGTTATCAGGTGAAAACAAATCTGTGCCTAGAGTTGGCCCAGTTTTTCTTGTATAATTTAGACTTCACATCATGGATATTCATGAGTTTATTGATTATTGATTTACTGAACTTTATTATATGATTCATTGCTGTGTACACTGTATAGAATCTGAGATACAACATTATCTAAGCAAGCCAGATGAGACTCTGATCAGACAGCTCCTGACAACATAGCAGTCGACGATCCATGTCAATGGAAGTATACTGTGACACTTACCGTTGAGCAAACGTGACCTTCCTAACAGCCTCTGCCTGGGAGGACATGTATTGTATTAGCTGACACCGGTGATCCGGGCCCGAGATCCGGGCGTATGCCCCTTTGTTACTTCCGATCTCATAGTAACTGGAGGACGAGAAAATAGTCAGCACCTGCAATAAACGTACAGAGGACGTAAAAGGTGCTCACTGCTGAAATGTTAAACGTTTAAAAGTTCTCATTAAAGCCATAAATCTGCAGGCACACACAAACAACACACTAACACATATATACACACATAAACCACAATCCATCACACATACATTTTTTTCGTTCTTACTCAGATTAGTTCTTACTCTGACTTTGTTTCAAACAAAAATGTATGTAAATTTGCGACAATTTAGGAAAACATATCAACGTGCAAGTCATAATTATTCGCAATTTTTTTCATTAAATAAAAATATAGATAGAAACCAAATCATATGTAAGGTGAAATTTTAGAAGTGTACGAAACAGCTGCATAACCTATAGACGAACAGACAGACATTATGTGGTTACCATGCCATCATGCGTATATTCGTAGCCGTCTTGTTTACATTCGTGGGAGCGGATGAGCAGTTTCATGTTGTTCTTTTTCAGGAAGCCCTCCGTAATATCGGGACCGAAATAACTGCCGCCCCCACGGAATGTGTTTGGGGCACACCCGAACACCGCCCGGGGGTCACTCCATAATAAGTCAAGCACCTGCAATTTAGAAAAAAATCTTTTGTGCTTTTCCTCATGTGTCAGGACATAATCAACTATAAACATTTGCTTCTAAACAACATAAATTTTGATTCCCGTCGATTTGACATTCAATAAGTCTGTCTTTCCTTTCTCCACACCTTCCTTCATTTATCCTTATTCTTTTTTCTTTACAGTATTCAGTACTATATTTATATATTACTGTTATTAAGTCATGAAATTTATATCTTTTTTAATCGTTGTTATCATCTATGTAACAATTATTTCCTTTTTTAGTTTACTTTATTTCTTTCCAAGCAATATCCTAATATTAAATGATCCTATACGCGGTGCAGTAAGCATCTTGTAGCAATACAATGTACAAAAGTCATAGTGTTACGAACTGCATCGGAGATACCGTATTCTGTATTAAACGTAGGCGTTTAATAAAAACGGAGTCCTCCAGTGCAATATGATCCAGAAATCAAAGACTTTACCAATATTACTGTGAACTAAAAGGTTTCTCCGTATCTGACTAATTGTATCATTATAGAATACACCAGTTAGATATGTAGGGTTGTTAACTATAACATTTTTGTTTCTTGAAAAGATTTCAAACTATGCATATAGAAGCATAGTATACAAGAGGGCCAAGATGGCCCTAGATCGCTCACCTGAGAAAAGTATCATTCATTGCCTGTACAAAACAGATTGCTTCAGAATTAAGATGATGAGGTGAAACAATGTTCAGGAATTTTCTGACCCCATCCACAAAAGATATCATCATGACAAACATTCTGCCAAAGTTTGAGGATGATTAGACCAAAAATGTTGCCCTCAGAGTATAAACAAGATTTTTCTAAGATTTGACCTACTGACCTACATTTCTATCCAGCCCGATCCATTTTCAAACTGGTTCGAGATATCATCAAGACAAACATTCTGACCAAGTTTGAGGAAGATTGGATCAAAATTGTGGCCTCTAGTGTGTAAACAAGATTTTTCTAAGATTTGACCTACTGACCTACTTTTTGATCCAACCTGACCCATTTTCGAAAGGGTTCAAGATATCATCAAGACAAACATTCTGACTAAGTTTGAGGAAGATTGGATCAAAATTGTGGCCTCTAGTGTGTAAACATCAAAATTGTTGATGTACGACAAGATTTTTCTAAGATTTGACCTACTGACCTACTTTTTGATCCAACCTGACCCATTTTCGAAAAGGTTCAAGATATCATCAAGACAAACATTCTGACCAAGTTTGAGGAAGATTGGATCAAAAGTGTGGCCTCTTGTGTGTAAACATCAAAATTGTTGAGGACACGGCCGACGGACAATCAACCCAAAACCCAATTTCTAATTGTTACAACTGAC
>CM037777.1:85367388-85417388 GCA_021229015.1 Solen grandis
AAAATAGCGACACAGAGCTAACGTATGGGCGACGCCATTTTAATTACCTCCCCTGAAAAACACCAGGCTGTAACACGTCGCACACCATCCGAATACCTCGGTAATACTTAACACATGCCACCATTCTCATTTTATGAAATATTCAAGTACATGACTAGCTAAATAATAATCACCTTAGTAACTAACAAATGTGCCTATAAATGAAATACATTTTGGTACTTTATTAGAGAAACAAAAATAATGACGTTCGTGCCTAAGTATTTAAGTATTACTAGCGCTAAAATTCTACCCTGGTTACAAATAAAGGTCAGTTCTTAAGGTATAGTATGCGGAAAGAGACGTCGTATACGTTATCACCGTATAAGTCTCTGCCATACGACTTTAGTTCCGGTTTTGACTGGGTGTCAAATACTGAAAACGAATTTAATTTCGCGGAAATAAATATTAGCGTTTCAGCGTCAGTCAGTATTTTCGCGGCGTTCTGGTGGACAATTGAATATCAGCCAATCATGCAATTTGTTAAATTGCGCGAAAATTCAAAATTGCAGATTTAAACTGGCCTCGAAAAATACTACCTTAAAACGCGGCGAATCATTAAAATTTAAATATGCGGATTCACGCGGCGATAACTGCTTACTTAAACCATGAAAATGAATATAGTTTTTAGTTTTTTCAGTATAATACATCACCTGTATTAATGCGTTGAAAACTTGATTTTCATTTTTACAATCAATGCTTTAGAACATAAATTTAAACATAAAATGTCCATCAAATTTTACTCCGTGTAATCGATAACATTTTCCGCACAATGTTCAAAGTGCATACTCGTAAAAGATTAAACCTTTTCCTTTATTTCATTCTGAGAAAATATTTTTTGTCGCACATGCTGAATCATATTTTTGGTATGATTTATAAAAGTTTCAATGATAAAAATTTTAAAGTGTTTTAAAGCAATTCAGTTTTACTGAGATGGGCTTACCAAAAAATCGAAAGCGTTTTCAAAAAGTGTTATTCCTTTCCCAATAAATATATAAAAGCTTGATGAAAACATATCCAAAAATGAAGAAAAACGATAGATTTTCCATTAGTGTTTGTGATTTATTTGCTTCCCTCAAAGAAATAACGTGTATTACAGTATTCACAGAGGAAGAATTTTAAGATAAAATTCCTAAATTAAAGATTGGAAAAACGTCGGTATTGTATCCAAACCTTTGAAAAATGTAAATCCTTATAAAATATGAATTTACTGAAACATACAAAGGTTATGACATGAATGTAAAATCAAGCGCAATTTGCCAAGAAACAAAAAAAAGAAAAATATAAAAAAAATATGTTTTTATCATTTTTTCTATAACTATTTTCTCTCTGCTTGGTCGACAATACTGTAATCTTCTTTATAGAGATGGATGATTCATTTTGCTATGTTCGCGGTTAGAGTCAGATGCGCTAAAATAAATTCATTGTCATTATACTACAGAAAACCACAGTCTTTTCTAAATAGGAGAGTTCAACACTGGCAGAACAATAAGGAAGCACCAAATATAATTACGCTATAGGATACTGTTTTTAAACCCGCTAAAATAAAGACCCCGTCAATTAAAGGACGTCTACTATATCTATATTAAGTGATTTACGCAGACTGTGTTGGACAGATTTAGATTTAGTGATGTCTCATAATTGAAAAGTGACACAGGATCAAGCGGGTCCTGAGCTATATTATAGGCTATATAAGGCGCCATGTACCTTTTAATGGCATAAGCAATCGGGAAGATTAAAATCTTTATAGTTCTGCTTCTGTTGATGATGATGAGACAACGACGATGATGATTATAATAAATGGCTCCGCAGAATGAGGAGTTGCATTTCAATGTGATTTTTATAGATGTGAACAAGACAATATGACGTCACCTGATGTTCATCACGTGATCCTCGTGGTTCCCGCGGTTGATGAACACCTCGTTTGGATTCATGAGCAAGCTGGCAAACAGAATGAGGGACACTTCCGTCGAGTGCATACCGCGGTCGACAAAGTCGCCATTGAATATGTAAGGATTGTCTACAGCAGGAAGCCCATTCTATAAATAAATAAATAAATAAATAAATAGATAAATAACATCGTTATCCTTTAAAGTTTTAAAGAAGGTGAAAATATTGATTGAGTTCTCGGGATTTTCTCTAATAAGACATGTGTATGATTTAATTTATAATTTTTTGTAATGAAAATTTTTTTATTTAAGTTGATAATAGCAATAGCACTTATTCTGTTTCATTGTTTATCAAATGTGAAAGGATCCAGTTTTATGTGGTTATGTGTATTTTAAACTTGGATTATAAGGATGAAAAACACAAGTTATGATCGTTATTTCTCGCATTTTTTCAACAATCATTTCTCATTCTCAGTCCCCATCGGTGAAACCAGTTGGGGACTATGGGTCCTTCCGTCTGTCCGTCTGTTAGAAATTTTCTTTGGTATTCATAGGCGTCATTTTTATGTCCGCTCCATAACACCCATATCTATATTATCTTTACAGAAGTGTTTGTATAAGTACAATGGTGTGTCGCATACACCAACCATATGCACGCTTGAAAGGCCAGTGCAATTCAGGGATCATAACCAATTTCCATTACTTTCTTGTTTACTGTGAAATCATTAATTTTCGTTGGACACTAATTTTCGTCGATTTCGTTGTGTTTTTTTCCACGAATATTAATCCCCACGAAGACGTGTTCTTATATAGACCTTACGTTTTCTAGAACATAGATCCACGAATAAATGTACCCACGAAATTCCCTTAGGTACATAATCAACAAAATTTAATGTCAGCAAAAATTAATGATTTTACAGTATATCTGGCACAAATATTCTACAAATATGGGGTTTTCACCGGTGGTGACAGTATTGGTTGCTATACTGACAAATCTGTAGGCTGTAATTTTCTACCCCGTCGGGGCCATTTTTTCATGACAGTACTGGTATAACTCAGGAACCGCCAAGAGGGATCAATATAAGTTGTAAAAACTTGTTTCTCAATCGACGAAAAGAAAATAAGCATACACTAAAAGGATATAACGCAATGACCCTAACATGATTCCATATATAGTTAAACCTGTATCAGCGGTCACCTGTATTAAGCGGTCGATCTGCATTTAGCGGCCATTTCTAATATTACCTAACTATAGAACTTCATATGTTTCACCTTCATTTAGCGACCACCTCTGTTAAACGACCATTTTCTCTTGTTCCCTTGCAATGGCCGTTTAAGACAGGTTCTCTGTATTGCCGGATTCGTTTCGTAGCAATTGGGAGCATACCGGAAGTTGTAGCAATTGGGAGCATACCGGAATTTGTAGCAATTGGGAGCATACCGGAAGTTGTAGCAATTGGGAGCATACCGGAAGTTGATGATGATACACATACTTCTAACACTGTATCAATAATACATGAATAATACATGTCAGATACCATAGATCATATAAACCTGAGACGTAGATTTTGTTGGTAGGCACTTTACGTTGGATTTATGAAGTAGATTCTCCCTTTTATTAAAATTACAAACTAGGTGTGTGCGTTTGTCAAGGAATATCATTCGGCGCGTATAAAACGAATAATGTAACATAGTATAGTCGGAAACCCACGAGCGACGTATTCCGTTACTCGCCATATATCGGCAGATGTAGTGAAACGTAATAGGCAGTTGTAGGTCTCCGACGATGTGAATGTTTTCTGAACATTGTGGTACATTGTACTGTTACCAGAATTCTTGAACTGAAAATGCACTACCATAGAATATATTATTCAAACAGTTTTATCCATAAAAAGCCATATAACAAAAACAACAAATAACTATTAACATTTTTACATTAGTTTCAGGTGTAGTTTTAAGCACGCAATTATATTTGGGTACATTTGAAATGCAAGATTCTATAATCTACGGTACTAAAATAAACTTAAAACAGTCTTACTGTTATCGACAAATCTAATTAAATTCTAAAGCTCTTCCATTCTGAGGAAAATATAATTTATTTCCGATCACGGTGAGAAAATAAAATGAAAATACCACTTTTTGTTCAACCGTCTGTAATAACTGAGACATACCGCAAGAAAATGCTGACTTTCACTCCTTAATTCAGATAATGTGAGTAAATGGATTCTTGTGTTTTCATCTTAATCCTAATTATGAGCTATATTGGTTTCATTTGAAATACTAAAATGGCACTTCGAGCTGATGCCAGCGTTATAAAACAAGTAACAGGTGGCTTGTGGCTGTACGGGTGAACAATCATGCAATTTCAGGGAATTAGAATTGGATTTTTTTCTCCATATTGTTTTAAACAGTCACCAACTTCAACCTACGAATCAATTCTGTCCGTTGTAGCCATTTTTGAAGTTTATTTAGCTGTACATGTATTTCAATTTTATCTTCTTCTTCTTCTTTTTCTTCTATTAGAATGACTAGCAATCAATTTCTGATTATTATGGCCATATGGTCCGGTCAATGATTAACCAAGAGTGAAGTCCTACTTTTGCTGGAGAAACAGCTTTGGAAGAGACAGTAGTTGGATAGCTACGTCCAGCAAGATACTGGTTGAGGAAAATATCGGGTGCCCGTGTGATCCCAGTTGCCGGGTAGACCAAATAAACCTATAGGTTTATCCTCCGTCTGTCTGTCTGTCTGTCCGTCCGGATGTCCGGAAATCTGGATCCCGCGATAACTTAAAAACTGTTTAAGATGATATAATGTTACTTGTATATAAATAGATGGCAGTATGGAGATTTTGCACTTCACTTTTTTTTTTATCTCGGAGTTCTGGTTGCTTTGGGAACGGAAAAATTATGCACCTCATCGGTAGAGGACTCATGTGTCGCGTGCAACACCAGTTACTTGTTTCTATCTGGTATATATCTGTACTGCTAACCGTGGTGTAACAAAAGAGACAAATGTTGTATTACACATTTTTATAATATATTTCGGGGGAAAAAAAACTAGTAAATCCTCAGCCTGTGGGTGAGGAAGTCGTTGGTTTAATATCTGGTAGAAACTAACACAGGAAAGGTTATTATGATGAACTGATTACAACTTGCTCTTGTTTAATGAATCTACCCTATGGTTCGTGTATAGGTGTTCTCGCTGTAAAAGCTAAGATATCCCTGCCTGTAACATGATTGTTCCATACGGCTACGGAAAATGTCATCTACAAGCATTTAATTAAGTAAATTGATAACCATGCTTTGATGAGCGCCATATGACACCTGGTTATTATGAATAATGATTCCCAGTATCACCATAGTTCCAAATTAATTTCAGATTTTTTTTTTCTACCGGAACCTGTGCCAAAGACAGTTTACTATTTGAAATATGAATGATAAAGGAATAGGTATATCTGAGAATAACTGTTACTGGTCGGAGGAGATTCCTGAACTTCACACACATTATCTTGAGATGAAAAGAGAGGTTGATATGTGAATTGCTATGATTTGACAGTAATAAGTCAAAGACCTAAACCCAAAGATAAGCAACTTATATAAGCATGTGAAGGAAATCTCGTATACCCTCGGCGCCACCGCGATATTGTGAAAAAAGAAGGTGCTCTTGTACTTGAAGTACATACTGCACGGAGTTGTGTTTCGACGCCATTCGAAAGCCTACGATGATCAACTACAGCATAAGGTGCACGTGAAAAACATGGTATATGGTCCTAAGACAACTTCAGCTGACTGTAACTGGTTGAATACGGCGGATGCATTAAGTAAAATTATGACTGTTTAAATCCGAGAGTAATCAATATAAGGTCTTAATGATTGATTAAGGACTGGAAGGGAAATATTTCAGGAAGGAAATAGTTCAATTGATGAAAAAAAATCTTTGCTTATATTTCGGCAAATATTGCCTTTATGACGAAAAAGTGAAAATAATGCTCCAGCGTTTATGTTTGTACTGTCGCAATATTTTTTATATGTATTTTTTTCCTTCACGAAGGCAATAACTTTTTGTAGGGAGTTACTTTATTTATTTACTAGTATTTAAATGGTTAGAGCGTCCGCCCTGGAATCGAAAAGTCGTGGGTTCGATCCCCGGCCGCGACATATAAAAGACGCAAAAAATTGAGATCCTTTGCTTGACGCTCAGCATATAAAGGTATTTCCAGGAATGATTTACCCGGTGTCAGAATAATGTGACTCGGTGTCTACGGCGTGATGCTGCAGGGTTACAGCACTGCATCTGTCTCAAGCAGACATAGTCTCGAAATGACTTAAATGCCGTCTGTGTAACGTAAGACCCAACAATCAAACAAACTAGCACATATTTATTTTTATGGGATTATTTTCTATAACAAAACAAAAGTGCTCCAAAGTCATTAAAAATTATCGCCTAGACGGGGCAATCCCCGCAACACTAGTACATGTATAATCTAATACAAAATTTGGCATTATTGTGGATTATTTTGTGTAACAACTACGTTACGCTCGAATGAATCTCTCCCCTCTCCCCTGATTTTACAGTGTTGGTGTGTCAATTTTTTATTCCTCTGTTTTAGTCTTTAAATTTGACAATTTGACTGGATTTTGATGACATTTTGCATTTTTTTTGACGTCATTATAAGCTGTTAACAAATGACTCAATCATTAAGTACTTTACAAGTTTAACTATTATTTTATTTCAGACACGCTTTTGCCTATGTGAGTAACGGTATTTTTTAATAACCATGTTTATCTTTATATTTTGAACAAGCGCTGCTTTCCAATGCTCCGCAAGGGCCTTAGACCTCAGGGGTCAAGGTCATTTGATGAAGGTCAGGGTACCTGGCTGGTAGAGCCTATCAAGGTGCATGCACCTGTAAGGTTTGAAGGTTGTAGGTGGAAGGATTTCCGTGTTATAGTCAAGGTTAAGTTTTGTAACCGACAGACGTCAGACAGACAGAAAGACAGACATACAGATAGAAAGACAGACAGACAGACCAAAACAATATGCACCGAACCATCGATGCGGTGGCATAAAATAAATATTAAAAGGACCAAAGGATAGGACAAAAAAACACCATAGTATTTTTTTTTAGTTAAATATTATACAACCAGACACAAAACCGGTGTTTTGCTATCGCTTAGTAACACAGAACTGGATTTTCCGCGGAATAACCTGCCCCACTCTCGTTCTGGCACGAGAATATATGGTATTTCGCCGAGTTTCTTATCTTTGGGTTTAGGTCATTGAATAAGTGAAACGATTATGAGTATCAAAAGGCAACCAATGACGCCGTCTATCGTATGCTAATTACTAATGCCAGAAAGAGAGAAAGACAGAGAGAGACAGAGAGAGAGGGGGGCATAAATTCATAGATCGAAAACTACAGTTAGTTTCAACTGGATACGCTACATCCATGTGTGTGACCTTGACACTGGCTAGAGGCAGTCACTGCATATTGCTTACACATTAGGAAATTTATGTCAAATTATGCTAGCCTGCAAATTATTTTGACACTAGCAGGATTAGAGGCGAAAGCACCTAGCAATCAAAAATTCAATCCCCCCAAAATATTTCGCAGATTGATATACAATTTATCATGGCTCAGATGTATGCAAACGAACATGACTGCAAATATATTTCGGAAAAAATATATCTCAGAAATACATGAAAAATGTGAATCAAACTTTAAAGTGAAGATAGAAATTCAACACGTTAATATTAAAACTGGCATCTATAACAAATGTCAAAGGGAAGTTTGAAATATGTGAATGTATTTTGTGAAGAATGAGATCCTACGCCTTACAATAATTTCAAGTAGGATCCTATATTCAACACTTGTGAAAAATTTGATCTCGGAAATATATGGTTTTGCACGTGTCTTTAGCATGGAAAGCATGCGTGAATGGAAATATATATATTAGAGGTGACAGTCACTAAACATTCACGAAAATTAGTGCTTATAAATTCACCTTATAAAATATCATGTACAGATCTGTGAGCTTGCCGTGGAGGTCGCCGCAAATCGTGAATTGTTTGGACAGCGACGTGGACGCGTACCGGATGTTGCTTTGTAGTTTCAGCAGCTTCCGCACCTCCAGCAGTAGCTCGATCGTGTAGCGCGCGTGCAGCACCTGGAGCGAAAATACCATAACCTTTATTTTACATTAACCCTTTCCCTCATATAGACTCATTTTGACGCACTCAATAGGTACCACATAAAGCCTGATCTGCAGAAAGCCTAACTTAAACCTTACAAAATTTAATTGTAAAATCCTCATTACCAGACCACTGAGGAGCAGCGAACAGCATAAAACCTGATCAGCCTGCGAGTTACTCGCAGGCT
This sequence comes from Solen grandis, assembly GCA_021229015.1. NCBI lineage: Eukaryota > Metazoa > Mollusca > Bivalvia > Adapedonta > Solenidae > Solen > Solen grandis. The sequence goes on from CM037777.1 coordinate 85,375,696, forward strand.
GATCTGGTTTTATGTTGTTCGCATATGTCTTTTCATGGTTTCCTCTATGAGGGAAAGGGTTAAGATAACCCATCTTTCATTTATTTATCATGAAGGGATCATAGGAATTTCTTAGTAAAAGCATTTATAGACTTTGAGCAAAAGAGCCTATAATTCCTAGTCAATGGATTTTCATGATTAATTTTTAAATTTAAAGACAGATGGAGTACCTTAAATAGCAATATACATATTCTTATTAAAAATGATCATGTATAATGATACAAACTGCAAAGCGATGTAAATATTAGCTTAAAAATGGCACATTTACGCATAAATAATCAATTATAAACATTTTTTTTTAAATTAAAGTCTGTTTGTGTCATGATTTTCAATAATTTTATGTTTTACAATAAAGACAATAAAACTGTGCATACATCTTGAATACAATTTTTTTTTCTATTAAGATAAAAAAACATGATAAATTATTGATAAATTATTAAATGTTTTATGACTTTTTGTATGCATTGGAGTTTCGATTTTTTAAGTAAAGACAATTGACAAAAATATTGCATAAAAAATGTTTTCCTTATATAATAATAATAATAATGTCGGTCAAATAAATAAAATAACTGATACATAATTACATTCGTTTTCAAAGTATTCATAACATTGTGTATATGCGTACGCCATACATATCCCATTTTCTTATGGTACTCTTTTGTGTCGTTTGTTTGTTGTTGTTTTTTTGTTTTTTTACATTGCTAGATCATGAAGTATTTTTTAACTGTAAAAATGAAGGTGTTTGTTTAAAAAATGTCACTTAAATGTATGTTAATTATATAATTAATTCTCAAATTTTGAGTCTGAGATTAAGATAAAGTCCTTGTAATGGTTTCGCTACATTTTGGACCCCATGGCCTTTCACGGAGATAACAAAAGTTTCTAATGCTTCATTAGGGTACCTTGTTGATCTTGGTAGAGGTTAAGTTGTCCAAGACGTAGCGGAACCACATTAAGAAAAAGTACGCTCGTATGTACCTGTTTCCGGCGGAAGGCCTGCACAAGGTCGTTGAACTGATTGAGCGTGAGAGGGAAGGTGAGATGGGGACCCTTGTATGACCCCTCCACCAGCGTGTCGTCCAGGTACGAGCGGAACAGCTCCCCATGACGGTCCTCGAGAGTCTGGGTGTCTGCCCAACCGGAAACACGTGTTACAATATTGAATTTAACATTGCAAGAAAAGTTAGCGCATGCTTAAAGTATGTATATGTAATTACATAAAAGTAATAATTTGTAAAGAGAGCGCCATTTACAGTGGTATATGGCTGAATAATGCACAGAGCTAAGTGCAGATACACAGTAATCTAATCACGATGTGAGTGATTAATCTCAAGAATCTGAATGCATTATATTACGTTATATCACACAAACGAAACTTTAAACAGCTAAAGATTTTTTTCTGTACGTATTAGAACGTCTTTTAATAAAAAAAAGTATGAATAAAGCATAGTTTCATTCAGTTCGAATAATACTATCTGACTAAGGACCCAATTATGCATTAACTGTGAAACGTGGACTGCTATTATACAAGTTTTGATTTGCATTCAAGAATTTCCCTACAAATTTTAGTGTCCGGTTGAGTGTCCGGATTGTGAATTTTCGAATAAATGAAACCCGGTTTTACGTTCCTCACGGTATATGCGTCTATATACCGGACCGTGCATTTAGCCTGCATCACACACAAAAATAAACAACTCGTTAACCCTTTTCCTCATATAGACTCATTTTGACGCACTCAATAGGTACCACATAAAACCTGATCTGCAGAAAACCACAGTTAAACCTTACCAAAATTTATTATAAAGTCCTCATTTTCAGACCACTGTGGAGCAGCGAACAGCATAAAACCTGATCAGCCTGCGAGTTACTCGCAGGCTGATCTGGTTTTATGTTGTTCGCATAGGTCTTTTTATGGTTTCCTCTATGAGGGAAAGGGGTTAAAATGATGTCTTTAGGGCAACTCCCAAAAGACAACAGAAGATTTCCTACAATAAATGAAATGTATGCAAAGTGGCAAAAATATCACAAACACAGATCAGTTTCCTGGCGTGAAATAGAAAGATCCTAGAAATCAGTTAGTCTAGAGTTGTCACAGTAATATTTTTCACTTCATTTTTAAGACAGAAGATGTCTGTGATTGATAAGAAAATATACCCAAAGGAAATACAAAATGGCTATATATCATTCGACTTGATGTTCGTCTGCAACTATTCTTTCCGGTGTGACTCTAGAATGGTTCCATCAAATTATAGGTTGACCCGAGACTGGTGTCGAATCTAGTTAATTATGGTATGACCTAAGAATGTAGCTAAACCGATAGACTGGTTCCAAATCATTGAAATAGTTATATGACGCTAGACTTGTACAATCACAAACGCCATAAATTCTATAGGATTCATGTCATTGCGAATATAAAACAATTAATAAACGAAGAATATATAAATAAAGGGGTATAATATTATAACATGATGTAACTTTAGTTACGTCACTTGCTTTCCTGATTTGATTACAATTACTCCTTTTATTTTAATAGATGCCGGAGGAAACATTATCCAAATACTTAAGGCAATGAGAGACTGTCGGCATTATTTATAAACCCATCGTTTTAGCAAAAGTCACATGACTCCAAAATCTCCACTCGTATTTATTAGTAAGTCAGAGTTTCGTGATAACTACTTCGGTAGTCTCTCGGTGCCTTGGGCGCTTTGATTTGTTTCATAGTGATCCGGAATGAAGGTCGTGACCTCGATTCCATTCATTGCATAGATGCTACAGGACGTAGAATGATGTAGTTAAAACGGCTACGGTAATTATGCAAATCAGCAATACCTGCTTCGCCGCCAGTCTTAACTACAGAAATAACGCCCAACTACCATGTGCTAATCGAAAAGAATACCACAACATGCTCACTGGTGTCTGTAACAAACCGGAAATGCAACCTACCGTATATGGATCCCCTTTTGTTGACATTGAAGGCCCTGACGAGAGGGGCGGGCCCTTCCTCCCCATCTGCCATGGACATGTTCATCAGCATGTTGTTGAAGAAGTTGTGCAACTAGAAAAATATGATTTTGAAAATTATGAAGATATCAAATCAAAGACTGCTTCTTTCCAGGTAAAACATTTTTGAGTCTACAAAACATAATTAAATCAAAACGTGTAAAATTTTGCTTACGTTTTTATTTAATACATGTTTTTCACATAGTATGATATTTTTCGTCATAAAATTTATATTAAAACTTCATTTCAAAAGAAGGTAAACGAAACATGAAATATATCCCAATGCATCAGAATTTCATAAAACTTTTATCAAACTGTTGTAATATTTAACTGCCCGCGTCCTTATACACGAGTATAAGTCAGTGACCACTTCACCACTAAACCTCCGTAAGTTTACGAACATCCACCGAAAACCAAAACTACATGCTGGTGTAAAATTCCACATATTGTTCAATGGGAAATAAACATACATTTGAGATTTTCCCCCAGTCACTGATTGGTCAATTTAAATCAGCGAATTATACCGGGTATTGCCGATCCTCCGGTGAAATGGTTTATAAAACCCAACTGTCTGGATCTTGAACTATCAATTGCCATTTCGTGCTTGGGAAAAATGCAAATAACCCTTTCTTAAGATTTTGCAATGACTTATAAGACACAATGTAATTTAGGTAATTAATTTAGATAGTTTAATGTCATTCAGATTCACGCTTATAATGAATATCATCTTGGTCGTGTGAACGCTGTCGTAAAATAGATTATGTTCGTGATCCCAGCGGATAGTGATCCCGACAGGCTGGCACTTGTACGTCTGAGAGGTTAGTCCAGGAGAGATTTAAGTATTGCGTTTGATTGATTGTTTGAACATCTGTCTGACTGCACAATTCTGCAGTGTCTGAGTTCGCCATTTTTGTCAAAGACTAATTTAAGCATGAAAAGTAAAAAAAAAAAAAAATCTTTTTTTTTATTTGTCGAGTTTTTTTTTCTTCTAATTATAAATTTTTATTTTTTTATCATTATGTTATTTCTTATCTATTTATTTTACTTTTTTTTTTCATGTTTTATTTTCTTTCTGGTTTTCATCACTTTCGAAAATGCAATTTTAGGTTGTAAGCCAATAGTATAGAAAAAATAATTTGATAAAGTCAAATGATATTAAGACTTCTCTTTATCGAAACCCTCTTTTTAAATAACGTAATAACAGTATGGAAATATTTTTCAACAATAAAAACCAATATTTTTTATTCCTTTCATTTCATGAATCATGCCAGTGCAACTTTTATGTCATTTCAAAGGGCAATTCTAATAATTCTAATATCAATTGTGTTTTTTCCTTGCGATTCCCTGGTTGATCAATGCCAATAAAATAATCAAATTTCACGGTCATGGAATAATCATGCAAAAACAATATTAGACCACAAATTTCATTTGGTTTGTGTTTCTATTCCGATATGACTTTTTATTATTTCAGGATTAAACATTCGAGGCGATCTCACTATTTTAATAATGTTACATTATACACAAATATGTGGGGTCTGGAGTTCAATAAACCTCTGTAATTATTGTTGAAAATGAACTTTTTAAAGACACACACTTTAATAAAAAGAACGCTTATATTTATTAAACTCGTAAAACCGAACGTGTTAGCTTTCTTTCAAAATAATTGGGTGCAATTGAAAAGTTAACTTTTTCATTTCACTAGTGATTAAAAAAGAGTCATGAATGTCCTGGAACACTCACCTGATAACAATTTGCTTTTAACAAACATTCTTAAAAAGTTGAATGATTTGAACACCCCTTGTTTTGACTCAACCAATAAACAAATATGTCAAAACGTTTTTAAATATGGCCAAGATCATATATAAGGCCTAGACCCGCTAATATCGAACATTGTTTTTACGGATCTGAACAAATTGAACAATCTTCATAGCATCGATGTTTATATATTTGATATCCGACTAGCGGCTATGGAGAAAAATATATGTCAATTTTTCATCTGATTTCTTCCGTTGCCATAGTTACCAGATTTCTGAAATACTTTGAACTGTTTTAAAAAGGGCATCATCCGAAGGAATATTCCTATAAATGTCATAATAATAATCATAGTAAGCTCATGGTTTGTGGAGAGATGCCATTTGAAGTTAATTATTGACGACGGACGATCACAACAGCTTACCTCGAGCACATTGGTATCAGGTGAGCTAAAAAATAAGTGTTATTCCTTCACCTTATGAATATTCATGTACAAATTTATGAATAGATGAATATTTATTTTCTGAACATTCAATAGTATATGAAAATATGGATTTTTCTTTGCCGTGCAGACTGTGCGAAATCTGAGCAACAATTTTATGTGAGCAAACGGTGGAGGCACTGGATTTTTACCAATGTGTCAAAATGACTCTATATGAAAGTAAGGGATTTTTTTTTATCCGTATGAATCTCTGCTATATTTTTTTTCCAAAACTTTAGCCGGGAAACACTCGATTAAAATAACGAGACCCTGGTACCCAGCATACCTTCAGCTGGTCCTGCTCCCCCGAGTACTCTATCGACTGGAATATTTTCCACGTGTAGCGCCTTCGCATTTCGACACGCGCCATGGAGCGGCGGTACCATCTTTGGATGAAAACCGCTGCCCGCAGCCCTGTAAACATGTATCATGGTCAAGTTTGAGCTTGACTCTAACTTATTTATGCATATTAAACAAATATTTGTGTATCTTTTTCGTATTTGTTTTGTTATTACCCCTGTCCCTCTGTTTCGAATGGTGTTAAATGTCTCGTGTAACTTAATGATTCCGTGGTGAGAGAAAATGAACGAGTTCGTGATTGAAAATAAGACATTATATGAATGAATGAATGAATGAATGAATGAATGAATGAATGAATGCTATTTAATTGGCCATTCCAGCTCTTTTTTCTCACCATAACAAAACTTGGCGCAAATAATCATATTTAAATAATTGTAAATTGGACATTTGCTACTTTACGCATACATTTTGTATTATTTATCAGAGAACTTTTTAATGTTGAGAAATTAAAAACATTTCAATTATACCTCCAAATTAATATTAAACTGAAGGCTGTATAGAATATGATAACAATATCGAAACTGAAATGTTTTTAACTGAGGAAATTTGGTGCACTCATAGAACTACGGATCCATGTATGGCAATCTTAATCTCGTTCTTTCAATTTTCAGACAATAAAAATGTCTTACTTATCTGTTTTGGTCAAATAAATCGGAAAGACGACAAAAAGAATTGCGTCAACACAAGTTTTGTACAGAAAAAATATTGTGAGAAATTTAGTTTCTTTTTCGCGTTTCTTTATTCCCCTCGCGGTAATTAACACTGACAAATTATTCAGGTCAAATTAAATTTACACACACACATACACACAAACAAAAACGAACTGCACAACTTGTCATCTAATTTTTTATTTTCTTTTTAAATAATTTAAATAAAGGCGAAAATGATAGGGGTTTTTTTTTCTTTTTAGATACAGGCGAAAATGTGAGATTTGGAAAAAACTATCTTTCTTGGAAAAAATTGACTCTTACTGTTGAATGAAGCTGATGTTTTCGACTTCGCCTTGTCACGTGACGGAGAGCATCCCATCACACCAATACACGGGCATCACGTGCCCAGCAGGCCAATATGGGATTCTATTTCCGGTGAGGAGTCATCTGTACGTGATTGCTGAAATATAACAAAATGACGTTATTTATGACATTTATCAATAATCGAAACGCTAATTACTAGTGCAGTCCTGATTCAATGCCCGGAGACAACCGCCCAACTGCAGGAAAATGGCAAACTTACTCACTGAGACAACGATGAGAGGCTAGGTAATGGTACATAAGCTATAATCACAATTCGTCAAAGTAGACCCCTGACACAGTTAAATGCTGAATTATGTCGAGTGACTTTTCCTCCCATTTCTACATTAAATTTTCGGACATCAATCAAATATTGCACTTATGTCCAATACATAAAATGAACAATATGGCGACGAACAAAAGAAAACTATTTACTTGTAAATTCCTTTACATTCCCCGGAGGACAATTTCAAAGGCGGAGATAATTAAGGAAGGTGGACGTAATAAAAAGGCAAGATTAAAGGTGGGAAAACAAGTTTCATGTGAATTTAAGTAAACTTTGAAGCTCATTGAGATCAAGTCATTCTTGATTACGTTATATTTGAATTATTATTATAAAATATTATTAAAAAATCATCAACAGTATCGCCTATAGCGTGTTGTGATGTAGTTTGGTCCTGGGAGAAAAAGAATCCATTCTGAAATACATGTTTAATTTCTAGCATTAAATGCGAAAAAAGAAACAAATGCAGTGCTACGATATGGCCTGTTCTCAGATCTCGATACTTAAGTATGATCTCGGGCTCGAACTAGAATACTATACTCAAATGTTTATTGAATTTAAAGGCCAAACTCTGAATACTGAGATCGTACTTAGGACTTCCGAGATCACGTGACCATGTATCAATATGCAACGGACCAGGGCTTCGGCAGTACACGGTATAATTTGCTGATTTAAACTGAACAACCAGTCACTGGGGAAATATCCCATTATTCTTTAAGGTCCTTCCAACCTACTAGCGATCGGTTTCATCAAAGCCATGCATGCATGTCAAACAATGGTAATCTTAGGGGCAAATTGACATGTTATGATAAGTGACAGAAATTCTTATATTACCTCCCCATGATTATTGTGTTGCCATGAGTTATCTCCCATGAAAACTTAAACAAAAAAGTGATTTTCTTCATTTTCCTATGGTACAGCTTAGATTTTCTTTTCACGGAAATTGATACAAATCATAAAATGCATTTTTCTACCATGAGGTGTTCTCATAAATCAAATACAGTTTTTCATATTCATAGAAAATACATATTTTCCATAGGCTTCAATGTTAACTGATATGCGGATTATCTCCCTCAAATTAGATAAAACTTGAGAAAAAAAAACTCTTAGTGAAATATTTTTACTTTTGAATGTCTTCAAAGTGACAAAGTTTCATAGAAATATAACCGTCCAGTAGCAAGATATGGAATATGGCTATTAGGATGGGAAAACCTTGAATAATGTGTGAAAGTTTACACCATCATGTAGATTAGGTGTTCGGGGTGTGCTCGTTGATTTACAAAGGTTTACGTATCTTTCCGTAGTGAAATGGTCTAGATACAATGTTGATTTATTAGTATCCTGTTATATTTTATTCCATTGTTTAATTCTCATCATCATTATCGTATTATTTGTCCCATGGAGGGAAGTTCAATAGAACAGTCTGTAAGTTCATTAGTAAATATCAAAATATTTCGCAGAATTATCGATAACGTTTTCAGATTTTTTATTCTTATTTTTTTCGCTATTTGCAACAAAGACCTATTAAACAGAGATAGGAAACTCCTTTAGACCTCTATATTGTTAAGGCACACAGCAGATCACTGATATTTGCAAACTTTCAAAAAGATATGAAAAAGTAACACAGAGTAAAATGTAACCATATTATAAAATAATCATTTACTTAGGAATTATTTTCAGTTTTATTTATTTTGATTTTTTTAGTTATGATTTAAATTCAAACAGTGTAGCAGAAAAAACAACAAAATTTTACTTTGTTATTTTCATGCATGTATGCCTATTTTCTATTTTACATATAACTTTATTTCTGGACTTATTTTAATAAATAAGGTATCTAAAATGTAATGTTTTATTGTATGATATAAATTACTTTCATTTATCTTCAATAGGATTGAGATAGTTTGCGAGAATTGGCCAATCTTTGTTTAATATGTCTTTGAATTGTAAACACGGTGAGAAAAGAGCTAACCCTACAGAGTGATCGGAAGTTCAGATAATTAGCAAATCACTTGCAAAAAATATGATGTCTTTCGAAATGAATATCTTATATAAACAACCCGATCGATATGTTTCGCAAAATTTATGAATCCTCGTTGTAGTGTAATGGATATTTATGAGGTATTACGATTTACGATAAACCTTCAGTATCTCGGTGAATGGTGATTACTCAGAACATTACATAATTAAATTTATTTTCCTCTAACGTGTTTATTTTATCATTTTTATACCCGCAGCTCAAACAAAAAGTATTCTACAAAATGAAATGAAAACAAAATTTATAAGGGTAATTTGAAACGTCTTCAGGAATGCATGGTTAAAACATAGTTAAGAGGAATCAGCGGGTTTTCATAAATAACAATTGCAAATACGTCAATTGTGGTGTGTCATTTACTCCTGTATGTATTAATGGCTGCAGATAACGACCGCCATTATCCAGTAAGCATAAAGAAATCGTTATCAAGAATGAGAAATATGAGCGATAGATTGACGTTGGCTTGTTTTACAGATTTGTTCATAATTGCCTGTCATAAACATTAACGTTGAGGTGCTAAAGTACTTAACTTGCCAACATGGTTACGTCGAATACAGCACAGTGAGTCCGCTAGATAATTGTGACTTGTATGTATTTGTTATAATTCATAAACAAAACGTGACGTAATCACCGATAATATATAAGCTTCGTTCATAATGCTCTTAGGTCACGTAGACACCACACAGACATGTTTTCTCCATTTAAAGACCTCACGATTCATTTGGTGCATTTTTCTTTCAAATTTTGAATGAAATACACACATTTTATTGGACGATTATGTAAGACAAACTTATTATCTTTCTGACAGACGACGAAGCCGCTTTGTTCCACCAGGAAATGCTGGCATCCGTGTTTCGCAAAACTGAAAATTGCAATTCAAGTAAGAATGTCATGTTTAAACTCAAAAAATGTCCATTAGATTCAAGGAAATTAGGAACTTGAAGACGCAAGCTTGTATTATATTGTTTTTAGACTAAAATGAATTCCATCAAATGTATATCAAATATCTACTTTATAAAACAAATCTTAACAACTTAAAATTATTCAAAAATGTTGAAATCTGTATGAATATAATCATTTATTATATACCTATACATTTTCTGGCCCTAAAACACGCAAAATACGAGACGCAAATACAACTCAACAGATTAAAAATCCGTATTATATCAGCGTCTAATACATAGTATGACGTCACACTGTGCGGACTACTTTCGGCATGGTTCCCGCTGTAAGTGGGCGCTACGTAGTAAATAGAGACGAGAACCAATACTACTGGGAGAACCAGTTTCTATTTTTATCAAAGAAATCATCTCGTCAAATTTATTTAATAAACGATAAAAAAGAATGTTCTTGTTGTTTTTTTAATTATTATCAAAGAAACATTGTTTTTATTTTTTTTCTTTAAATTTCTTTACAAACTTATCACAAATAACAGACAAGTTTTCGAGATTCACCGTTATTTCATTGTTGTCGGCTGCAGCAATTGTTTACATTTCAGGATAGGTCTAAAACGCTGACTATCTCTTTCTTCAAAATTTCATTGAAATGTCAGATTTTGATTTTGACGATGACATTGATCAGATCTTTCAAAATGCAACGCTGATGAACTGTCCTATCACAATCATAAACAACACCTCGAAAACTGACGACACTTCTCCTACCTTGCCCAAACGCCGGAAAAGAGTCTGTCCAGTTATCACGTCTGACACTGACAGTGATTGAAAAACGAAAGGTTTTCCAACAGACATGTTTTATTCAAAATTCAGTGTTCATATGTTAGTGTTTTTCATTTTGTTAAAATCCACTTAGCATTACAGTTAGCGTGTTGGCCGCCATTTTTTTAAATACATGAGAAGAGGTGGGGCGTGGCTTAAATTCCATAGTAAAATTCATCCGCCATTGATGATTTTTTTTTTTTTTTTTTTTTTTTTTTTTTTGAAGAAAAAAGTAATAAAGCCATCAAAACCCTAAAAACTGACTTCTTCTGTTTTGAAAATGTAAAGGTATATAATAAAAGGAAAATTATGTTGCAGTAGCTTTCCGTGGCTTTGTATTTTGCTCCGAGCAGCGTGGAAGAAAGATATCTCGCGAGACCGAAGGTCGAGCGAGATATCTTTCTTCCCACGCTGCTCGGAGCAAAATACAAAGCCATGGAAAGCTACTGCAACATAATATTCCCTATATAGTAAGGGCGTCCGTTGTATTAACAAGAGGGCCATAGAGGCCCTGGATCGCTCACCTTAGTATTGGGTTACCCAAGGAACATCTGTATGAAAAACATTTTGAAATCTGGCCGGTAGTTTTGAAGGAGACGATATTTAAAGTTTTCATATTCTTTTCTTTCCGTTGCCATGGCAATCAGAGTTCTACATGGATCAAGTTTATTTTAGCAACTTTTGTGGAGGTTCACACAAGGATCATCCCTGCCAAGTTTAACCAAATTCTGTCTAGCAGTTTCAGAGGAGATATCATTTAAAGACTTCACTATATACATTTAAGGCAAATTAGTCCCGCCCCTAGTGGCTATGTGTTTTAACGGATCGGAATAATTTTACCAATCTTGGTAGAAGGTCACCCAAAGAATATCTGTAGTCTGGCCACTAGTTTTGAATGAGGTGATTTTTTTAAGTTTTCATATTTTTTATCTTTCCGTTCCCATGACAACCAAATTTCCCTGGATCAAGTTTATTTTAGCAACTTTTGTGAAGGTTCACTCAAGGATCATCCCTGCAAACACACTGACTCTACAAAAACTGAATAAGTGTGTATAAAATCATTCATTCAACGCATCAAAGGGCGTCCTCAATTATGAGGTACCGTGGTGCAGTAGTAACGGACTCAACTGCAGATCAGAATGGCTGTGGGTTCAAATCTATTGGGAACAAGGATTTTTCATGAATTTCCCAGGCACTGATCCAAACCAAGAACCGCTGAGATGATCTAGTATCAGTTGTAAGTATTTCTTACGCACGACAACGACGGACATCCGAGGAATTGATAATCTCACGATGAAAACTTTGCACTCAAGTGAGCTGAAAATATTTTCGAACAAGTGATATGATAAAAATACTCCATAATTATTAAAAGGAATGTAGCACGAGTTCCGCCTGGGTTCGGTATTATGACGTACGAAAAATGTGTGCGTACCTGATACAACATCTGATTCCATTCCGCACCGTAACACCTTTCTCCAGAAAATGAGAACACATTGCATTTGGAACATGGTAAACTAGCAATGCGGTACATTCGTACCCACCTTACAACAACAACAACAACCTTTTCACAACTCTTAATTGACGCAACGCAATTACTACAATTGCTATTGTGCTGCATGCTTTTCAGCAACACTACATGAAAAATAAAACAACATTTTTGTGAGTCCCAGATATCATCTTTGGTCTCTTGATTAACATGCACGCGATCTCTTTGATCATTTGGTGTGTAATATCGGCAATTGAACTTGTCATCTCAAGAAATTGGATATTGGTTTTAAGGTCACACAAACTGTTGGTATAATGTCAAATCTAATATACCATTTAGACTGAATTAGTTGTTATGCCAACTAACATATGTCTATAGAGTTCACAGAAACTATTCATCATGGTGAAATATTGATATAGAATGTTTACAGAGACTTATCGTTCAGCGTATACGGTATACAAAGTCTTACTGTGTCCAGTCTAGTGCCGGATATCACGTGTCAATTTCTGTAATGAAAAATGTGCTTACGTTTCTTTTCTGTATATTGGCGATCAATACTTCTTCCAAATTTCGTGAAAGCAGTAGTTTTCTGTGATGCTATTTTTGCAGGAGTCTTGCAACTTTTATAGTTAGTGTAACCTAGACCTGTACCGTCAGTGTATGAACAAAGGCCAATTAAAGAAAGCCTGGCAACTAGTCTAAATTTTACAAAAACACGTAACATAACAGGAGTTTCCTATTCCTGTTGATTATGTCTTTGGTATGAAATATAATATATTAGTGGTCATTTTTATTGTCATCCAATCACAATGTTGCATTCCTGTATATTTGTGTGTGTAAAATTGTGTAGAAAGATCAAACCCGATACTATATCAATTTTTTCTCATAGTCGCCTACTATTTTTCATGGCACTATAGTAGTAATACGTTCGTATGATAGTCATCCGACTATTTTATTCATAGTGCTACCAAAATTAGCAGCCAAAATGAAACCACTAAGTATGTAAAAGTATCATCCGCTTTTTATATATATAGAGAGAGAGGGGAGAGAGAGAGAGAGAACAGCACGGATAATCACTGACACTATACATAAAAAACAACATATTTTTATATAGAAATAGTACATTCAAAGCGAAAAGACTACCTGCTGTTACATGAATTTAAAAAATCCACACGAGTCTTGAACATTGAAAACACAATGGCGATCGTATGATTTTGCATCTACTCAGCAATCCCAATCTAAAAGCGATTCTTTCTAGGAAATGACTGAGTACATTCGAATGACGCGTTGAAATACAACTACGATCGGGAGTGAATTAATACGTATACAGTTACTGAGAAAGACAACAGTCATTTAAAGTAAGCATGTATAGACAGATAGATAGACTGAAAAGTACGCCATACTGTTCTTTTTGTTGATTAATACCATTTCGAGTCGTTTTACCATGACAACCATTGTCTGTAACATTCCTTACCGTCTGAGCGCCTGACAAATATGCTACTAAACTGTATTTGTTTAGGGCGTATTCACAATAGAGATTTTTTACTATATAGACAAAGAAGGAAAATCAAAACTAGCGAACAGATGTTTTATAAAGCTTGTCGTTATTATAGAGAATCACACTAGAAACAAATTTATGGGATAAAAACTGGGGGTCTCGATGCTATTTTTGAGTGATATGCCCCTGAATGAGATTTTTTTTGTTGTTGCTCTTTTCTGTCATTTCCAAGGGCAAATAACTCAAAATTAAGCCTATCGATACCTTATTTTATTTCATATTATTGTTTGATGTTTCACTGGGGCCGCCGTAGCCGAGCGGTTACAGTCGTGGACTTCAAATCTTTAAGCCCCTCACCGCTTTGGGTTCGAATCCCGGACTTCGAATTTTTCATTTGAGGAAGCCTTCCAGCTGGCTTGCAGTAGGTCGGTAGTTCTACCCGGGTACCTCTGTGTACTCGGGGTCTTCCTCCACCTGTAATTAGCTGGACGTCGCTATATGATTGAAATACCTATCGCAGTGACGGTAAACCCCAATACTACTACTACTAGTCATCATGCAAAGTTTAAAACAATTCCATTCAATTGATTTCTCATAAAGTTTCAGCCAAAAGACATACTGCGTTTTTCTTAAAAAAAAGAAAAAAAGGAAGAATAAAAAAAGAACATTTCTTTATATTCTTGTTTGCGACTATAGTATAAAATCTACTGCATAGAATTTCTACAATTTCCACACAGTGACAGAGAATATAGCACCAAACATTGAGTTGAAATTAAATGAGGAGTTGCTATCCCAAACTACTGAGTTATTTGCCCTTGAAAATGACAGAAAAGAGCAAACAACTCACTTTCAGGGACAGATAACTCAAAAAGTAGAGAGGTGACCCCAGTAAATTTGTATCTTGTGTGATGTTTATAATCATGCAAAGTTTAAAAAAAAATCTGTTCGCTAGTTTTGATTAATTCTCTTTGTCTATATAGTAAAAAAAACTGCTATTGTGAAATACGTCCTTAAAGATGTTCTCAAGTCGAGGCTCGGGTTCGAGTTAATGATCATTGTTCTATTCATTTCGAAATGGTTGATCAATATATAGCATGCATTAAGGAACAAGATAAATATAAATGTATTGGAGTAAATGCAATAGCTGTAAAGTATGTGAAGTAGTTTTCATAATCACCTTCACTGTATGAGAAAAATGATGTAGATTTTAAGCAAGATCCCGTGTTCAATCCTTTTGAATATCAACGCGTCCGTATCTGCACGATAACAAGAGAGTTACGATTGTTCCTGCAGAAGACATCGGAAAAGTGTCTATTAATCTGTCAAAGATATCACACAAAATCCGATTCAAGGATTCAAGGAACAGTATAAAGCACAATTTCTCGTTTTGTTCTTTGAGGATATCCAGAAATAGCTTTAACTGCAAACAAGTCTTGCACAGAATCGTGCTATTATGTGCAGACGTTGTCGATAAACAACCAGATCAAATTCGTTTCACAAGTGTCATTTTTAAAAGCTCAGACACTTTATTTTGCGAAATAGCAATTCGTCTCATGTACAGATCAACTATAGCAGCGTCTCTGCTTATACCACCGAGTTGTTATAATAAAGGTTGCTGATATGGAAGCCGAATATTTTCCACAAAACTGCGAACTCTTTGTCGTGTCAATTTCTACACTATGCTGACTCGTGTGCCTGGACAGCAGAACAATTTATACGCGCTATAGATAATCTCACTTGAGTATCGACAATATCCTGTATTATTCGCTTATTTAAATTGACTAATCAGTGACCGGGAAAAATCTTCAAATATATGTTTATTTCCCATAGAATAGTGTGTTTGTCTCACTTCATCGTCCGATGAAACGCTCAAATTTCGTTCAAAATTTGAAAACATAAATTGCATAAAATGAACCTTGGGGTCTTGATATTAAGAAAATATAATTGTATGGTGCCTACGTGACTAAAGCGGATTATGGGCGGAGATAGTTGCGGCGGAAACTGCTTTACGTCATGTTTTTACAGTTTGTAATTAATTAATCGCCCAATGAAATAATTGAATTTCGTTCAAAATTTGTAAAATATATTGCATAAAATGAACCGTAAGGTCTTGATATGGAGAAAATATAATTGTATGGTGAATGCTTGATTATAGAGAATAAATGGCGGAGCTCAAAATATAAATACAATCAACAACAGTACTTAAACTGTCAATCAAACGGGATGCGGTTCCATAATTCGACTGTATGGTGTACTTGACCAACTGTATATATGTTATCGTTTATATTTTAAATTCAATAGATTTATCGCAGCGCTGGCGGTGTGAAGTTGGCTCGACATACAACATACGACATTCAACTCTCACTATTTAAGACATTGGACATTCAGATTTTGAATGTCGCACGCGACATTCACGACATTGGACATTCAGATTTTGAATGTCGCACGCGACATTCACGACATTGGACATTAAGATTTTGAATGTCGCAGCGCGACATTCACGACATTGGACATTCAGATTTTGAATGTCGCATGCGATATTCACGACATTGGACATTCAGATTTTGAATGTCGCACGCGACATTCACGACATTGGACATTTAGATTTTGAATGTCGCACGTGACATTCACGACATTGGACATTCAGATTTTGAATGTCGCGACAGGACATTCACGACATTGGACATTCAGATTTTGAATGTCGCATGCGATATTCACGACATTGGACATTCAGATTTTGAATGTCGCACGCGACATTCACGACATTGAACATTCAGATTTTGAATGTCGCGGCACGACATTCACGACATTGGACATTCAGATTTTGAATGTCGCACGCGACATTCACGACATTGGACATTCAGATTTTGAATGTCGCACGCGACATTCTCGACATTGGACATTCAGATTTTGAATGTCGCGGCACGACATTCACGACATTGGACATTCAGATTTTGAATGTCGCAGGCGACATTCACGACATTGGACATTCAGATTTTGAATGTCGCACGCGACATTCACGACATTGGACATTCAGATTTTGAATGTCGCATGCGATATTCACGACATTGGACATTCAGATTTTGAATGTCGCACGCGACATTCACGACATTGAACATTTGGATTTTGAATGTCGCGGCAGGACATTCACGACATTGGACATTCAGATTTTGAATGTCGCGGCATGACATTCACGACATTGGACATTCAGATTTTGAATGTCGCATGCGACATTCACGACATTGGACATTCAGATTTTGAATGTCGCACGCGACATTCACGACATTGGACATTCAGATTTTGAATGTCGCGACAGGACATTCACGACATTGGACATTCAGATTTTGAATGTCGCATGCGATATTCACGACATTGGACATTCAGATTTTGAATGTCGCACGCGACATTCACGACATTGGACATTCAGATTTTGAATGTCGCACGCGACATTCACGACATTGAACATTTGGATTTTGAATGTCGCGGCAGGACATTCACGACATTGGACATTCAGATTTTGAATGTCGCGGCATGACATTCACGACATTGGACATTCAGATTTTGAATGTCGCGGCACGACATTCACGACATTGGACATTCAGATTTTGAATGTCGCGGCACGACATTCACGACATTGGACATTTAGATTTTGAATGTCGCACGCGACATTCACGACATTGGACATTAAGATTTTGAATGTCGCAGCGCGACATTCACGACATTGGACATTCAGATTTTGAATGTCGCATGCGATATTCACGACATTGGACATTCAGATTTTGAATGTCGCGGCAGGACATTCACGACATTGGACATTCAGATTTTGAATGTCGCGGCATGACATTCACGACATTGGACATTCAGATTTTGAATGTCGCATGCGACATTCACGACATTGGACATTCAGATTTTGAATGTCGCAGCGCGACATTCACGACATTGGACATTCAGATTTTGAATGTCGCATGCGATATTCACGACATTGGACATTCAGATTTTGAATGTCGCACGCGACATTCACGACATTGAACATTCAGATTTTGAATGTCGCGGCAGGACATTCACGACATTGGACATTCAGATTTTGAATGTCGCACGCGACATTCTCGACATTGGACATCCAGATTTTGAATGTCGCGGCACGACATTCACGACATTGGACATTCAGATTTTGAATGTCGCGGCACGACATTCACGACATTGGACATTCAGATTTTGAATGTCGCAGCGCGACATTCACGACATTGGACATTCAGATTTTGAATGTCGCATGCGATATTCACGACATTGGACATTCAGATTTTGAATGTCGCACGCGACATTCACGACATTGGACATTCAGATTTTGAATGTCGCGGCAGGACATTCACGACATTGGACATTCAGATTTTGAATGTCGCGGCATGACATTCACGACATTGGACATTCAGATTTTGAATGTCGCATGCGACATTCACGACATTGGACATTCAGATTTTGAATGTCGCACGCGACATTCACGACATTGGACATTTAGATTTTGAATGTCGCACGTGACATTCACGACATTGGACATTCAGATTTTGAATGTCGCGACAGGACATTCACGACATTGGACATTCAGATTTTGAATGTCGCACGCGACATTCTCGACATTGGACATCCAGATTTTGAATGTCGCGGCACGACATTCACGACATTGGACATTCAGATTTTGAATGTCGCGGCACGACATTCACGACATTGGACATTCAGATTTTGAATGTCGCACGCGACATTCACGACATTGGACATTCAGATTTTGAATGTCGCACGCGACATTCACGACATTGGACATTCAAAATCTGAATGTCCAATGTTGTGAATGTCGCGTGCGACATTCAAAATTTGAATGTCCAATGTCGTGAATGTCGTGCGACATTCAAAATCTGAATGTCCAATGTCGTGAATGTCGCGTGCGACATTCAAAATCTGAAAGTCCAATGTCGTGAATGTCGTGCCGCGACATTAAAAATCTGAATGTCCAATGTCGTGAATGTCGCATGCGACATTCAAAATCTGAATGTCCAATGTCGTGAATAGTGAGAGTTGAATGTCGTATGTTGTATGTCGTATGTTGAGCCAACTTCACACAGCCGCAGCGCTCCGCTTAGAGTCGCTTGCGATGAATTCCATATATTAGGAAGTAGATTTGGTGTTCGGGAAGTGTTCGTTGATTTACGTATGTTTACGTCTCATTTTGGAGTGAAATAGACCATTTCACCAGAGGATAAACAATATCCGGTATAATTCGTTATCTAAACTGACCAATCAGTGACCGGGGAAAATGCTAAATATCGTTTATAAGTTATCGTTTATATATTAAACATTGTTGTATTTACCGAAAGCGACGCGCTGCGGTAAATCCAGGAAGTAAATTAGGTGTTCGGGAAGAGCTCGTTGATCTTATGTATGTTTACGTCTCATTTCGGAGGGAAATGATCTGTTGATATCACGGAACCGATTTTGCTAACTATAGTGAAGAAATATGCGTTTACGGCCGGGTATCTCAGAAGGTAGAGCATTCGCCCTGTAAGCGAATGGTCCCGCTTTCGAGTCCCTGACTGCACATTTTCTTACCTTGAGACATTTGGCGTCCAACGTAGAACCGTTGTAAAATCGAAGTCGAATCCCACTTAGGTGTATGTTGAGGAACTGATAACTCATCGTATGATAGAAATGTGCTCGTACGACCGGATTACTCGGTAGAGCACTCGCCCTATAAGCGAAAGGCTCCGGGTTCGAGTCGCGGTAAGGCTGCACATTTGTCTCACCTTTTGACGTGTGACACCTTACTGTGGACCGTGGTGGAATGTGCTCTGATATCATGTTTTCCCTGTTCTCTGGATCCGTTTTTCAATTTGACCAAAGTTGCTGCATCGATAATTTACAATAGAGAAGGACTACGTGTAATCGTGCTGTTAGCTATGCCATATGGGCAAAAGGTTAAAGTCTCGGTGCCCTGCTGCACATTTATCTTGCCCTGTAAAAATATCTCTTTTCCTTTACAATTTAAACAAGAAATATCTTTTAAAAAATAGATACTCTGCCGTGGTAACCAGCTTGATGATTAGTGTCTGAAGGGTTTAACATGTAAAAGATTTTGTTGTTGGTGTAATAGTTGTGTAATTCCTGTGTCAGTGCAGCTCTTTGAAATACCACGGATCCAAATAATTTGTACAATCTTGGTAGACACTTACAGCCTTAAAACATCTGCGCATTAGACTTCGTTTCGCGGGCTACAAAACGAAACCGGATGTTACGTTTTTGTTGAATATAGGATCTGTCAGGGTCGAACAATCAATTCCGAAATCTATGTGTTTCCTATTTTTTTAGCGTTCTACTCTTTAAGTTTACCTTAAAAAGGTGCGGTGTCTTGCTATTCGGGAATAATCGCTCGCAGGAGAAGAAAACTTCAACTTTTAAAACAAACAGAGATCTAAAGCAACTCCTTTCTTTTCTTTTGACTAATTTTACAATGACCAATGGGAATTTAGCAAAGTATATAATAACCAATGAAAAGCCTAATTTTATTCCGCTTCATTACTGTGTTTCACAGGAAGTCAGGGTGAAAATAAACGGCCTAACGGCCGAAAAAAGAACTCTAGTGTCTTCACCATTTAACAGTGTTTGCATTTCAAACGCGTTGACAAGTATCTCCTGCCAAGAGCCATAACTCTGTATAGAATTGCATCCACATTTCAGACGCATTATATTGCATGCATTATCGTATTTTTCATTGTGGAAAAATATTGTTAATATATCCTTTTTCGAAAAGCCTTGAATGGAACAAGTAAACGGCTCTGTTTGTTCAGTTCATTTTCAATCTAACAGACACGCAATATCACATTTAATTTTCTGTTTGTACATTTGCTCAAGGGAAAGCCCAATGACACAATGGCCTCGAATGAAAATGGGATTTAAACTGTTCGTATACATGCAAGAAATAGCTTCCTTGTGTTGCTCCACAAATGTAATCGATAAACTATATTTATGACTCAACATATATGATTAGCAAATTAAAACAATGCTGTATGCAAAAATGGCTGCCTTTGTGACCAGCACCATGCGCAGATCCAGCCATTTACCTAAGCCGGGGTCCAACAAAGAGATATGTTGGCCAAACATTTTTTTTCAGGACGTGTGTGTGTGTGTGTGTGTGTGTTGGGGGGGTCTTCTTTACTCTTAGTATAATAGCCATATAAGAAGGTGGGTAACTTTTTCTGTTGAAAACGTACATCCCGCCGTTTCAAATGCTGTAACTCCTTTGATTCATAAATTTTATCTTATTTTGCGTGGAAGGGATGAATAAAGACATACAGATACAAAAAAAAAACACTCCTTTGCCTAAAGAATCACTCTAAATATATATTTCCGATTTCAAAAACACGTTTGGTCGGAAGAGTCTCGCCAATTTCTCCCGTGTAAAGCTATAGAAAATCTAAAGCCATGATATCATTGTTGAATTGTATGGACAGATACTGATGAAAGAAACAAATACATCTAAAATGAATACATGTGCTAATTGTAATCCATTGTTTTGAGAAGATATGTGACTAAATGTCGCTAACAGAACAGGTGTGTGAAGTTAGCGCGTAGATCGTAGATCGTAGATCGAAACTATAACTAATTTTCTTTGTCGATCTGGGTCGTAGATCGTAGCTCAACCATTCAAATAAACCAAAATAAATGGTTGAGCTGGATCGTAGATCGTAGCTCAACCATTGAATTAACCAAAATAAATGGTTGAGCTGGGTCGTAGATCGTAGCTCAACCATTGAAAATGTTCATGGAATGGTTGAGCTGGATCGTAGATCGTAGCTCGACCATTGAAATAAACAAAAAAAATGGTTGAGCTGGGTCGTAGATCGTAGCTCAACCATTCAAATAAACCATTATAAATGGTTGAGCTGGATCGTAGATCGACCATTGAAAACTTTCATAGAATGGTTGAGCTGGGTCGTAGATCGTAGCTCAACCATTGAAAATGTTGATGGAATGGTTGAGCTGGATCGTAGATCGTAGCTCGACCATTGAAAACTTTCATAGAATGGTTGAGCTGGGTCGTAGATCGTAGCTCAACCATTCAAATAAACCAAAATAAATGGTTGAGCTGGATCGTAGATCGTAGCTCAACCATTGAAAAAGTTATACGATATAAATCCCCAATAAAAAAACAATTTTGAAAATTTCCCGACGGAAACTTTTCCGACGAATGAGATATTCCCGACGGAAACTTTTCGACGAATGAGATATTCCCGACAAGTACAAAGATTTTCGAAGAAATTTTTTTCCCGACGAAAGCATTTTTTTTTCCGACAAATGAATTCCGTGAACTTTTTCAATGGTTGAGCTACGATCTACGATCCAGCTCAACCATTTATAATGGTTTATTTGAATGGTTGAGCTACGATCTACGACCCAGCTCAACCATTTATTTTGGTTTATTTGAATGGTCGAGCTACGATCTACGACCCAGCTCAACCATTCCATGAACATTTTCAATGGTTGAGCTACGATCTACGATCCAGCTCAACCATTGTATGAAAGTTTTCAATGGTCGAGCTACGATCTACGACCCAGCTCAACCATTCCGTGAACTTTTTCAATGGTTGAGCTACGATCTACGATCCAGCTCAACCATTGTATGAAAGTTTTCAATGGTCGAACTACGATCTACGATCCAGCTCAACCATTTATAATGGTTTATTTGAATGGTTGAGCTACGATCTACGACCCAGCTCAACCATTTATTTTTGTTTATTTGAGTGGTTGAGCTACGATCTACGACCCAGGTCGACAAAGAAAATTAGTTATAGTGTTGATTTACGATCTACGATCTACGCGCTAACTTCACACACCTTAACAGAACTATATCAGCGATATCACCGAGACGCTCAACGGTAAATGTAGAGATCCGCAGTTTAAACGTAGCTGTTCAACGGTCAAGGTCGTTTTGCAAGCGCGTACGGTGATTCGGATTTATGTGTAAAAAAAACAGAAAAAAAAAGCTGCATTGTAACAGGGTTTATCTTCATCGGCTATTACTTTACGCTATCTTTCTTTGTTTCTTTTCTTTCACTCTTCTCCTTCGAACTGGGGAATTAGCGAAGACTGTAGACAGTTTAACAGTATCTTCTTTATTTAACTGAATTCAACTGAAATTACAAATATACAATAAACTTTTTTTTCGATGTTTCAATTGCGGTTCCGTATGTTCAACTGACTCTCTCACGTGCAACCAAATCATGCTCAAAGTAACACGGATAACTGGACAGATAATTAGTACATAAACGGCTGGTTCTTAAATAATGCGTCACAAATACAATCATATAATCAGACATAGAAAATTGTTATGAAAACAAGATTAAGGATGTCTAAGGGAGAAAGAAAGTACAGAGATGCGAAAGGTGAATTAAACAAATAAACATCAAGCTATGTTATAACGTCTTTAGAACGTTTCATAACAAATGGTTTAAAATAAGTTTTAAATAAAAAAAAAATATGTATCAAACTACAACACACACCTAATTATTGATATCTGTAAGTTATTAAATACTAAACATTATAAATACTGTCATAATTTGATTTGTGACAGTATAAGATAAAAAAAAAATGAAAGAAATAAAAACAGTATTCATTTTAGGTTTATTTGTTTCTTTAATCAGTATCTGACCATACAATGCAGCACTGATATTGTGGCTTTGGGTTTTCTATAGTTTTACGCGGGATATATTGGCGAGATTCCGAGTCTATGCACAGCGAATATAGGTCACGTGACAATCGTTGTGATATATCAGCGTAACATATGAGATTATCTTGAATACTTTGTCTCAATGTTACCTGATAATTAAACCATACTATTTTTCAGACCAAATGATCACTATTCCATATCAAAGTCCTATTATTGTGCCAAAACTTACGTTGTTGTATTTAAAATTGCTTTAAGCAATAATTATAGCAAGCATAAAGAGAAAACACAATAGTTAAAGATAGCACAGTGAAGAGCTGAAAACAAAGACATTTATTTGATCCTTCTTATAAGGCAAAACCATTAGTGAATATAACCCATAAATAATGGAACTGTATGATGGTGTTTTATGTCACAGATAGTAATATTTCATAATGCATAAGAGTACTTAGTTTGAAATAATGGGGGGGGGGGGGGGGGGTTATATATTTTTATAATTAAGGTCAGTCTTATTGTTTCTTATGCTCGATGTACAGAAGACAGGATACATCGCTTCTTCTCGTCTGCATGGAGAAATAACGTTTAAATTCCAGAAGCAGACACATGATCGGAACCGTACTGTTTGAATGTGATTGTCTCCAGCATAAGACAGAACCCGGATGATAGCTCCCTTTCTAACGACATTTTTTTGTTTATTGTCGTTTGTAATTTTGTATAAATACTAATGCCTCATTTAAATTAGTATTACTTATTATTAAATGCATATCAATTGTTTAAATTTTCAATAAGCAGTGAACATTTTGAACACAAGAACAAACGTGCTGAATGCCTATTATTATTTTATGTCACCTGATAAGAAATAAAAACACATCATTTCAATGACGCATTAGTCAACAAAAATGTGAGAAGATAACGAATGTTGCAAATTAAAAAAAAGATAGCATAGTAAATATCATGATGAGTGAATTGGCGGATATCCCGTTCCAAACAGTGAGTGTTCAAATACTATTTTATGGTTCATTTAATGTTTCCCAATGATCTCATATCAGTAATTTTAACGATTTTGAATCCTGTTGAAACCATTTATGATAAATTGGTATTTAGTTCTTCGCTTCGATGTGTTATAAATTTAGTCTCACAAAATAAAATCTTTTTTTTTCTATGTTGAGGTATAGTTTGACAAGTTGTCACTAAAAGGCTCACCGGTCCATTTAAAACATGTTTTTCGTAATTCATAAACTTGTGTTACACTAAGAAATAGATAGTCGGATAAGAGCAATTTTATTCCATGTTTTGGGTGAAAGTAGGAGAAAATCAAATTTTTCATAGAATATGTATTACCTCCGTTATCTACAATTAGGTTGATTATTTTACTAAAGATAGGAAAATACAGAATACCCTAAAAACTAAATAGAACATTGGTCTTGTGACATCGTATTTATTTTTCACATGTGGTCTAACAAATGAAATACTTTCTATTTATTCTTCTCTTCTATAGTACTGGCAACTTAACATTTTCTGATTATGATGGCCATAGGATTAGTAGAGTTAAAGTGCTGGGCCTCCCAAGACCATAATTGAAATAAAAATACGACCTGACAAAAAAGACGTACATCCGCTTTTTATGCTGCGTTGATTACATCGTAACATATTAGGACCGATCGTGTGAATCTTAATACTGGATATCCAAATAGAATGCACTCTAGCGAGCTCCAGTTAAGGTGAGTGACATTTTTACATGTAATACATGAGGAAAATGCACTACAATCTTCTTCGATTTTATCATTTCATTACAGAAGTTGTCACGGCACATAACGAACGATAACTCTGCAACGATGCGTAAGCGGGAAAAAAAATTAATGAAATTGTATGACGTAAGCCAGAGACGCGCTTGACGTAAGCCAGTGACGCGCTGTACATAAAATACAGCAATTCAGAAACATCTGGCACTTACTATATCCTTAGTTGATGAAATATGTATGTTCATTTGATGTGGAAAATCAATAAAACATTTCCAAAATTTAAGCCACTTGACTTTTTCTTTTACTGTTTCAGGTTATGCTTAACGCAACATAAGGACGTTCTGACCTTTGATTACCATTCGATTCCCCCAATGATGTTGCTTCTTCTTCTTCTTTTTTTCTTTCCTTTTTTTTCTTTTTTTTTTTCCCATAAAATATGGTTTCCAACTTTGCATTAGAAGCAAATCATGTTATCAACAAATCACGTAGACCTTCTTGAAGACAGCGTCTACGCGTTAATAATTTACCGAGAGCAACTTACGTAATTGCCGTCTGC
This sequence comes from Solen grandis, assembly GCA_021229015.1. Lineage (NCBI taxonomy): Eukaryota > Metazoa > Mollusca > Bivalvia > Adapedonta > Solenidae > Solen > Solen grandis. Next base: position 85,401,359 of record CM037777.1, read on the forward strand.
AGAACTTAGTTTCTATTCCTCTGAGACCCAAGAAAGGCATAAAAAGGCAATTTAACATGAATTCATATTCGTAACCTCATTTGTCAGGGTCAATAACTTAGTCGTCTGCTACTCTTCAATTATCTGACGACATAAATAAGTGGGCATGAATAAGAGAAAAAACAGGAATGTTCCTTGGAACACATGTGTCACCTGCTGATAGAATCGCGACGGAAAAAAAGTAACAAAGTGACGGACAGACAGACAACGGAGAAGTATTCCCAATGTGTCACATCTGTTTACAGCAAGTGACACAAAAACAAACTGACTATTCCGGAAAATATTGTATGGCTGAAGTTGCAACTTTTGACCGTCTATCCTACATGGACACTCCTGGTGGACTCTTGTATTTTACACTGTCACCATGTATGTTCCATAATGACGTATGCAACACAATTGTGTTTCTCATATTTTGCGTCAAAACGACAGCTACAGAGATAGTTGTTATAGTTATAATCGTTATTATCACCATAATTACATATGATGATATGTGCAAAGCATCAATATCATGGATGACATGATAATTAGGCATGATTCCGTGAACACTCATGAAATATACCTTCAGGCTTCTCCATCATTCACCTTCTTGACTTGACTATTTGAGTTTACCGTCGCTGTGTGTGTACTGAATAGTTTATTGTATTGCATGCATGTCACCTCGTTCCAGGCTTTATAGTGATTACTTTATTTTGTATTCTCATTTTGTCAAATTTGACATGAGATGTTGAAAAATTAAATAAAAAATAAACTTGACAGTATTTCAGTCATATAGCGACGTCCAGCTAATTACAGGTGGAGGACTTGACTGTTTGAGTTTTACCGTCGCTTCGACAGTATTTCAGCCATATAGCGACGTCCAGCTAATAACAGGTGGAGGAAGACCCCGAATGCACGGAGGCAGCTGGAAGGCTTACTCACATGAAAATCCGAATGACCCTTCCAGGATTCGAACCCACGCGGTGAGGGACTGAGTGAGTTTTTAAGTCAGCGACCTTACCCTCTCGGCCCACGGAGGCCCCTCACCATCTTCGATACCATAACATGATAGGTAACTAAAAGGGAAATACTGTTTTTGTTCAAATTTTAATTATACAATATGTCTTTTGTATTGCATCAATGCAATGTTTTTGTTGTTGTTATTTGTTTGTTTATTATTGGTGTTGTTCGTTTGTTTCTTTTTGTTTTTTTAAGGCAACATATTTAATAAACACTTTACCTCATGAATATCATGTACAAATTTGATTTTACTGTATCTTTATATGGTTAAGGTATTATTCTTTGCTGTGTAGATTGCATGAAATTTTAGCTACAACATTGTATGAGCAAAGCAAAGACATATTCAACAGAGATTAGAAACTCCACTATAAAAACCAGTGGAAAATACAGAAGATCATTGATCATTGCAAACTATCAAAATATAATGGAAATATAACCATAGTGTAATCAGTTCACTACTACAAGGAATTATTTTCAGTTTGATTTATTGTAAATATTTCTTTAAATCATGATTTAAATTCAGCCAGCGTAGCAGAAAAAAACAAACACATTTTACATAGTTGCCATTATGTAGGTACTTTACTTTTTTGTATAAAATATATTTTCTTGACTTATCTTAATATATATGGTATCGTTTTGATGGTATCTTAATTTCTCTAGTAGGATGCAATTTACTATCTTCAATAGAAAAGGAGATATTTAAAGACGTGACTTTGCGAGAATTGTTTAATAGTTCTTTGGAGCAAACATGGTAGACAGTGACTACTTCAATATTCAGGTATTCGATCCATGATCATGTGTAGTATACGCGATGTCATGATAATAAAATATCCGTATAAATCGACACAGTCAAAGATAAGATTTTCTGCTGAAGGTATCGATACAAAATCCACGAACCTTCAGACAAAATTCAACTTCAGGTTTCAGTGAGAATCTTTGTTCGAGATAGCTTCCATCGCAAAGAAACCTTAGACAGATATATGTACTTATATTTTTCAATGTGCTAAAAGCTTTATGCTGACAGCGTCTGTAAATCACCAGATCAGTTCTGTACACAGATGTCGTGTTTAAAGACGAAGTCTTTTGTTTTAACGTAACTTCTTTTTGTTTTATATCCATAAAAAAATCGCGTTTAATTGCATTCTTGCGGCTATTTAGATATTTCAAGGATGATTTCTAAGACTTCAGTGGTATTTCTTGGGTAGTATCGGAAGAAAATGTCAAACACAAAATCTTGATTCCTCAATTGTTTGGTAACGTAATCATAGTCTACATTATCACAATATCCCGACTTTTGTTTTCATGTGTCAAATTTGCCTAATTCCGCTTCATATGGGTAATCCCGGATGATCCAATTTTTAATTCAAAAATCGATGCCTTATCATTAAATATATACCTAAGGTAATAAAGAAAAAAGAACCACTTTTGTATCGGTTTATAGGAGAGTATTAGAAGAATGACCCCTGAGTGCTGTAACTATAACAACCAGTATACCTAATTGATACGGATATATGCCACTCAAGACAGTGTTTTCAAGTAATGTACTTTCTATATGTCTCATAGCCTTTGTTTGAAGTTACATTTGTATTATGAACGTCCGCTTCACGAAAAGAAAGAACTGGAATTTTATTATATTAAAGAAAATAAATATCGGAGGAGTCCACTTTTAAATTAATTTCAGACATTAAAATAATGAAAACAAGAAAATAATGAGCAATATATTAAAACAACAAAGCACATGAATATATGTCATCGATATACCTCAAAAATATATCAAATGATTAAAAATGTCCAGAGTTGGAGTATGAAACTGATGAAAATTTAGCATTTCATGACACCATTACAGCATGTTAATAAAACCGTAATTAGAAGTCATCCTAAAATTGCGGCCAATCAAAGCTCTGAAAAATCCTATTTAACAACAATTTATTTCAAAAGAACACGTTTTAATATTACGACGTACAAAATAAATCGTTCTACTTGACAAAATCAAGTGTTTGACACAAAGTCGGGGTGACTTTTAGGTCTGATAGAATTTATTAAGAAATTTCTCCAGGCAATAGATTTCTATTATCTGTAGAAATGTGTTAACAGATTTTGTCCTATACTTATATTAGTTTTGCTGGTTGGAGCCGAAAGACATGTGAACATATAATTGATGAATTTAAGAAACATGCGTATTAGACGCAGATCAATAGTCCAGAGATATCATATCAGCCTGCGGATTCGAAGGTTGTGGGTTCGAAACCCCGTTAATGGCAAAAATTGTTCATGACTGTCCCAATCGCAAAGTACTAGTTCAACACAGGTACTGTCGAGAGGGGTTAGTATAAAACGTAAGAACCTGTTTACCAGTCGACGTAAGATACATAAAGGGAACTTTCCCCATGATCTCGATCTCTCTCTCTCTCTCTCTCTCTCTCATTACAATCATCACCCACCGAACGGATATTTTGATTTTGTTTTTGTATTTCATTCATTGTTACTTTTGTAACTTGTGAATTGAATAAAGAAGAATTGAACTGAATTGAACTAACATATAGAAATGGATTTGAGAAATGTGCGTATAAGACCAGATCAGAAACAGCATAATGCATTGAAATTTATGTCGAACTGAAGCAATGGTGAAGAATGATTCACGGCAAACTCTTTACACCAGAAGAAAGACGAAGAAAGTTTAATAATGCGAGAGACAATTTCACCAAATTTGCATTCAAGTGAAACAGAAGTGATTTAAGCTCAATTCATTTGATTGGATTAAAATTGGATTAAAGTTCCGATAATACACCCTTCTTTAGGAAATGGAGCAGAAATTAGATTATTTAGCTCTTCTTTTATTGCTATGGCAACCAGTTTGAAGTTTAAACAATACTGCTATGGATTAGAAATGTGATTCCACAAGATGCTCGTAATTCCTCGTGTTGCCAAGGAATTGTTCGAAGTTGGATGTATGTTTTATGATCTAGCTCACGAAAAATGTTACTGTAAAATCATTTATTTTCGTTGACATTAAATTTCGTTCGTACATATATTCGTTGAACTATCTTCTAGAAAACATGAGGTCTATGAAATAAAACGTTTTTGTGGGGATAAATGTTCGTGGATAAAGTCATCCACGAAATCAACGAAAATTAGTCCTTCACGGAAATTAATGATTCTACAGTAATAAGATTTTACACGGCAGAATTTCACCCTTTACCTCATTTAGACGTGTTTTGACGCCTTGTCAATCAGAGGAGCACCTGAAAAGACAGATCCTTCCTTTGTTACTCATGCAGTATTATATATCAGATTAAATACTGAATGTACGATAAAAGTCCTACTAACATTTTCAAATTCAAAGTTGAATTAATATTAATAAAATCATGACTATGTACATGAAAAGTCACAAGCCAACGGATTAAAATGATATATGGCTGGTGATAACATTTAACAATAAAGTCAAATGGTAATAATTATATATATTTTTCCCCTGCGTTTCCTTTTTTCTTCGGAAAACTTAATTAAATGTCACCCTTAAATTTGAAGCCATCAGAAGCATTGAAATTTAAAATTTTCGGCGATTTATTTCAATAGAACGCTTTTCTTTTTTCTATTTTACCATGTACGAAATAGATCGATCAATCAAATGTTGGTGACTTCTAAGTCGGTTGATATCTATAAAGACATTTCTCCCGACAAAAGTCGGATGAAATCTTTTGAGACATTTCTCCAGACAAAAGAAGCTTATATACACTATGCTAAACAAGAAATGTTATACAGTTTAATCGCTAAAGATTAACCCCCCTTTTTTTAAATATCATTGTCGCAGAATGTATTATGTTGTTACGTCTATTTGTTCACTGAATTTCACTATAGGAAAAGTTTTGAATACGGCAAGTGCACGCTTCCGTATATTCACTCTATTTTCAATCCAGATAGACATGCGGTATTTACATTTCATTTCCAGTGCGTTCAGGACTGAAATACACTGCAGTAGTCAATAACTAAACGGAAGCATTTAAAAGATTGGTGAAAAGCAGGTTATGGGATTTAAATTGTTCATGTGCATGCACGACATCGGTTTATTGTGGAATAGCTATTTAATGATTACGATATTCTGTAAATTAAATGAGAATTGGTTCTAAATTGTCATTAGCTACCCAAAATGTCAAAATGCACGTCATAGTATATATGATGCGTGCATGTCATTTATCTTATATCTATATGTTGAAACATGCCTAATAGTCAATATGTTTACCACTGCAAATTGTATTTGTTGCATGTAACATGACCATTTTCAATAAACATGTATATATTTAACATCGTAAAACTGCATTTTATTGTGATGTTTCTACTGCTTTTGATAACAGTATATGTAAAAAAAATGAATTATTATTATTAAATATTTGAATGTATGATAACCAATCAATATAGAATCATCGTAAAACGATGTAGAAGAACACTGTAAATCATCATCAGATCGCCTCAGACGATATTAAAAACCACCTTACTATTCGGATCAATTTTTCCTCATTGGGTTTTATCTACTATCCAAATTTATAAATCAATAGAATACAGAACTACATGAACCTACTTTATGTTTACATTTATATCATTATTATTAAAAAGGGTATGTTTATTTTTTACTAAATAATGTGTTTATTTTAACTCTTTCCCTTCCACAACTATGCAAGTATGGCATAAGAAATTTCACAATGAAATGTGATGCTTACCAAAATTTGAGTATTCCATTTTGTTTTGTTTATTTGTTTGTTAAGATTCACGTCCCACTGACAGTATTTCAGTCATTTGGAGACGATTTCTACATTAGACAGATATAGTGCTGCCATACTGCAGTATCACGCCGTAGACATGTGGCATGATACCACACCAAGTTACATTATCCTGACCCGGGCCAATATGTCCTGGAACTACCCTTATTTTCTGAGCGCCAAACGAAGGAAGATACACCAGTACCATTATTAACGACGTTGGTATATTACGACATGGTATCGAATCAATGACCTTCCGATTACGGAACGGACGGTCTAACCACGCGGCCAACAATATCGGTCGTAATATATATTACTTGCTAATTCAGACCGATTTCTTAATATGTGATCCAATTATTGCAGTTTCCAGTTCGTTGTTACATTTAGAATTGCCTGTAGGGTAAAACAAATATGGAGATTATAAACGAAATAATGTAAAAGCAAGACATAATGGAACATTTTACAGATTCTTCGGCTAATTCATCTTAAGTTTTAAGTTTGAAGACAATGGGTGGATTGTATGGTGAATCCAACAAGACACATTATTTTATGACTTGGAAGTATTAAAAAAAGAAGAAGAAAACAAAAACATGAGAAAAGTGTAGTTTTGAGGCTGTAGGTGGAAGGACCTCCGTGTTATGGTCAAGGTTACAGTTTTGTGACAAACAGAAAAATCAAACAGACCAAAAACATCATGCCCCGATTATTTATCGATTTATAAATCTGGAAGTTTTACAGGAAGCAAAATCGTGCAGGTACTTTTTCCCCATGAGTTCTATTTATTGATTAATCATGCAGTTAAATATAACAGTTTATATCATTCGATCGTATCTCTAGCAACGCAATAAATGTAGTTGAAAATTGCTTTTAGATTATTCTATGATATTTGAGATTCAGAACATTCTCACAAAACAAAATATTTTAGTGAATATCATAATTTGTTTGAGTTTCATCATGAATCTAGAGACCTTTATTACTTCATTTGGTTTTGACCTTTTACAAGTGTGTTGTATTTTAATGACAACGTTAACATAATACAGTAAAAACTCATATAAAGACCACCTCAGTATACAGACCACCTCATTATTAAGACCGCTTTTTCAGGGTTTTTTTATTATTATTATTATTTCCTGGTAATTGAAACTCGATGATCAGGCCATTTTATTATCAAGACCAGTTGACAGCAGTCCGAAAGGTGGTCTTAGGTCTTATCATTAAGATTTTACTGTACACAACTCAGACGTGAAACGATACCTCTAAATGAAAAATGGCGGTATTTATCAAACGACATCACGTAAAATGACACTAGATTTTCTGTGATGTTGACATTAACGTTGATTCCACGGAGAAAATAACCATACTAAACTGACAGATGACCACTTAAATCTGTTGTCTAGGTGACAACAGTGTCACAGAGTCTGGATGCACCAGCAGTTGAGATTTTAGCACGAAGCTATATGAGATTTAAGTCTCTGATATTAGCTAAAAGCGAGCGCCAGGCTTTAAAGACAACATGTGTGTGGCGCGAGGTTAACTGTGAAAGAAATATTATGAAATACATGTATTTCATTCTAAAATGTTATAATCAAGCACATACATTTCAGTCGCATTTTTCGGCCGTTAGGCCGTTTATTTTCACCCGACTCCCTGTAAAACACACAGCAATGAAGCGGAATAAAATTAGGTTTTCATTGGATTTTATATACTTTGCTAGATTCCCATTGGTCATTGTAAAATTAGTCAAAAAAAGAAAAAAAGAAAGACGTTGCGGAAATGAGTTCATTAGATCTCTGTTTTAAAAAGTTGAAGTTTTCTTCCCCTGCGAACGGTTTGTTCCGAATAGTAAGACACTGCACCTTTTTAAGGTAAACTGAAAGAGTAGAACGCTAAAAAATAGGAAACACATAGATTTCGGAATTGATTGTTTGACCCTGACAAATCTTATATTCAACAAAAACGTAAAATCCGTTTTCGTTTTGTAGCCCGCGAAACGAAGTCTAATGCGCAGATGTTTTAAGACTGTAAGTGCCTACCAAGACTGTACAAATTATTTGGATCCGTGGTATTTCAAAGAGCTGCACTGACACAGGAATTCTACAACTATTAAACCAACAACAAAATCTATTACATGCTAAACCATTCAGACCCTAATCATCAAGCTGGTTACCAGGGCCGAGTATCTTTTTTTAAAGATATTTCTTGTTGTCTTTATTCTTTATCTTATCCGAGGATGGTCCAAAAAATCATCGAATGTAACATATGTCAATGTTCATATTTTTATCATTACTTTATGCATACATATTTCCAAGTTGTCAAAACATTAATTACAGTATAGCAATATGATCATGTAGAACATACAGCTGCGTTACGCGTCAAACAAAAACAATGCTAAATTGTAAACCCGAGATGGTGATAATGATGAAAAGAAAGGGAATAAGGGGACAGTATCGTTAATGGGGATTGTCTTTTATAGAGAAGTTTTCTTCTGGGAAAAATCTACATAATCAAGGATGACATTAACGAGCAAGTTATTGCTGAACGTAGAGGAACTCCCCAACCTCTCATTATCCACTGGTTATTCCAGACATGATCTCTGCTGGAGGCGGATGGGTGGGAAATGCGTGTGGTAATCGACGCAAACGTATGGCGACAGGTACATTCTTTAATTATTTAAAAACTTTGATCGAGATTTGTTTTTCAGGATGTTGTTCCTGTTTAGTGATCATGTCTCCCGCTGCAATTGTCAATGCACTGTGTTTGTGTGTGTTAAAAGTAAGCTCGATACACATTCTAAATACATGTATGTGTAATAACCTCATGTTGCCATGTATAAGACCTGGCTCGAATTAAATCAACAATACTAAGTGCTTCGTACTTCTTAAGTTCCTGACTTGGGTTAAAACGCATTTCACAATTTTACAAGAACTTGAAAAAAATGACATTAATCATTAGCGAAAATGTTAAGGTACACCCATCCTAATAGACCATTTCATTCCGAAAAAAGACGTAAAGCAACGTATATCAACGAGCGATTCCCGATCACCAAATCTACATGCTGATGTATAATTTCACACACTGTTCAATGTGAAATTGACATACATTTGAGATTTTTCCCCAATGATTGATTGGTCAGTTTAAATGTGAATTATACCGGGTAGTGCCGATCCTCGGATGAAATGGTCTATTGCCATATTTCATATCTAAAAACAGAATGGTAATACAATTCTTTGTCACTTATGATATCTAAAAATCTAAATGTTCCGGCGAGCATTTATTCAAAATTTGTTTTGAGGGCGCCGTGGTCCAATGGTAACGTATCCGATTTCGGATCCGAAGGTTGTGGGTTCGAACCCCGTTGGAGGCAAGAATTCTTCACGACCTTCCCAGGCGCAAGTACTGGTTCAACCCAGGAACCGTCGAGAGGGATTAGTATAAGTTGTAAGAACTTGTTTCCTAATCGACGTAAAATAAATAAGTTTTAAACTAAATTTTGTTAGATTTGGGGGAGATAAGTAATATTTCTGTTTTCAGGGGAGATGATTAATAGATTTCAGGAGAGATAACACATGAAAACAAAATTATCAGGGGGAGGTCAGGACTTCAGTCTCTATATTTTCTGCCAATATGTTCCTTGGTTTTATATTGTTTGACACCTTTATGCTTATATTGTCAAGTAAGTACTGTATGTTTTGATGAATACGGTAGTTATTAGTGTGGGGAAAAGCTGAAGAAAGGTATTTTTATTAGGAATAATATAAATCGCACCTGAATTTCAGTATTATTTAGAGCAAAATTGGTTGGGGGAATTCAAGCACGAGTGTAAATAAATATATATTTACATTTTATTTGTACCTAAGTTTCACTTCCTTTGCGGTAACAACCTCTCACCTATATTGCGGTCAGATTTCACTTTCTATGGCTACTTCCTGTAGGAAAAGCATCTGCAATAAACTGTCAGATTTAAACCGGAAGTCAAATATCAACCCTCTACTTCATACAGGCTCATTTTCACACATTGGCAAACAGAGCAGACCCAGATCAGACAGCTCCACTGTTTGCTCATTCATTATTGTAGCTAAGTTTCTACACAGTCTGTATGGCTAATCCATTATTTCATGTATCGTTCTTACGTTCAGTAAATTAATATTAATCATGGCATATTTCGTTAATGAATATTTATGAGGGAAAGGGTTAACCTCTGTCTCATTAATATCTATGTACAAATTAGGATTTGAAAAATATTGATTTAATGAACTTAGAATTGTATGTGAAACAATGGATTATTTTACTTTACCATATATATGGAAGATCAAGTGATATCAAATAAACCTACTGACCCACACATAGACTGCCAGTGTTCTAAATCAATATTAGATCTAGAACAACGCTTATTGAATAATACGCAAAATGTTTTTTTTTATTATTATGTTGAATGCCCTACTGATTTTGTGTAACAAGAGAACATTATATTTAACAAATAGTGTCAATTCTTGTTTGCTACAGGCAAAACGGTGGACGCTTTATGAATAGAATCGCAAATAGGAATTAATTCCATATATAATTTCAATTATCCAAATATTAAATGACAAATGATAAAAAACATAACTTAGAAAGAACAACGATGAGTGATGCACTTTAATGAGTAATAAAAGCGTTCGTGTAATAGAATGCCTCCAACCAATATGATTGATACACTTTATATTTCCAGCCCTCCAATTTAATCAACAGGTAATTTGGCAAATGGTTTAGTGCATTTGTGGCAACGAAAGTAATGAAGTAGATTAAACAATGTAATCGAGAACGGTGCGTTTAATGTGTATGCAATCGGAAAATCTTTCGGGAAAATATTAATAGCCCTGAAACAGCAGAGTTCATTGAATTATTCCACGAAACAGTCTTTCAGATGGTATATATGTTCACACTTTAACTGCTGTTGCTGTTGTTGTTGCTGTTGTTGTTGTTACTGCTGTTGTATTAGATAGAACCGTCGCTGCGATAGGATTTCAGCTTAACTAACAGACCATTTCATCAAACGATCGGCAATTTCCGGTATAATTCGATAATTTGAGTTGACCAATCAGTGACTGGGGAAAATTCTCAAATGTGTGTTTATTTCCCATTGAATCATGTGTGAAAATTTACACCACCATTTAGATTAAATGTCGGAAAGTGCTCGGTAATTTACGTAGGTTTTCGTCTCATTTCGGAGTGATATGGTTTATGCTCCTACTAAAAAAGTCAAATCAAACTTAGATCAATTCTCAGTCTGAAATCCTTTAACAATGTGTAACGAATATGTTAATGTTTTGTTGTTGCTTTTGTATTTTTGTTGTTCCATTTTCATATTCGTTCTTTTTTTATGTTTCCATGATATAAGTTTGATGTGTATGTTACTTCCAAAGTTCAACAAGATACAAATTATATGATGATTAAAGTTTGTAGATTGACTTGACTAAGTTAACAACAACAATGGCATGATTTGATTGACTGATCTACCGCAGCGTCGGAAACCCACGAGCGCTCTTTCCGTTACTCCATACATCGTGGGATTATATTCAGCGTTTTCTCGTTATCGATTATTTGAAAAGCCGCGCTACCATTCGCAGCCCTTCTAGATAGTGGTGATTTTTGGACCAATAGATACATTCGTACTTACGGCACTTAGACAAACCTTTACCGACTTACAGATTTTAGATCTCCAACCTATTTATGTAAGCAGCATTTTGATTGGCCGGCGTACTTGTTATGAATATCCTTATAACAATAAAGTGCTAGCCAAGTATCTCACGGCTGACAGATGTGATAGGCAGCCGTAGGTATCCGACGCTGATCTACCGAGGTTAGTTGTCTTAATCGTCGTCTGCTGCACGAGGAGAATACAGACTATTACTCTAGTTCCTAATTGATTCTATGAAGGTCAACTTGTTTGTCGTCTTCTGGGTTGTAACTTGTAGTCGATCAGATAACGTTGGAAAGGAGAGAAAACGTTGATTATTCCTTGAAAATCTAGCAAAGCGGAGGTTTCAATAGGTTCAATTTGTCTATCGATGATTCAGATACCTCGGGGAAATCAGTTTATCCATAGAATTGTAAAACTACATTCTAAATTCTATGTAGATGACGTCTAATGTCGCCCTTACAGACACGTCCTTATTATACAGAGCATTATTGTCTTTGAAACAGCACTTGTGAGATTAACTTTAGGAGATGTGTTTGGATTTTTTTTTCAAACAGAATGTTTGTTTTCATGTTACATTCAGTTTACAAGAATAGGCCTTTTCTGTATGTATTTATCGAACTATATTTATTACTGGTTACACATTGTTCATTTTGTAACATAACCTCACTAATATTTCATAGGGAAAATCTATATTAGAAGTCTTTTCAATTTTAATATTTTGAAAACTTTTCGGCCAAAGGCCTTTATCAAAATATCAACAATTATTGACAACACTAATTGTACATATTGGCAATTTCCTGAAACCATAAAAAAACAATGAAGTTATGCAGGAAAATCAGACCATCACTATTTTTATATGGTTGCAGGAAGTCATAAATATGTAGTGTTGTAAATAATTGTCGATATTTTGATAAAAGCCTTTGGCCGAAACGTCATTTGATTTTAAACATAATAAATGGAAAAGTTAGTTTTGAAAGCGCTATGGATCATTCAAAACAACTTAGGTCACATAAATGTCCGACTCTGTGTCACTGTTCTCTTGAATGGCAAGGTAAGGAATAGTGAATATGGGTGTATGAATATGAAACAAGTATGTGAAGAAACGACAAAGATATAGACATTTGAAGGGGGTGAGACCGGGACAAGAACGCAACGCAACGCACCGCAACGCTGAGCTTGTTTGGTTGGAGTATGATGAACAGAATCAATACAAAACTGTGATCGTTAAGAACACATAGCAAATGTACCAGTAAACAGGGTATCACCGTCACTTTGTATATATAGTTTTATCCATATCATTCCGAAATATAACCGTTTCCAGGCGTTGCGTTTGACACAACATCTGTGAATCCTCTAGAAATGTTACATACAAAAATCCGTATTTTTCATATAGGGTTTTGTCACTGTTACTGTAACCATGAAAGAGGCATTACGACACAGTTAAAGATAAAAAACGGTAGAGCTCTGATACACTTTACATGTATCGCAAAAGAAATAAATCAATATAAAAAGGGGCTATAACTTAAAAATTAAGCCGATCATGACATGCCAAGATATGCATAACTAGCAATGACACTTATAAATGATGTGCAGTTCATTAAAAATCTGACCAATAGTACTTAACAAATACAGAAGATAAAAAATATTCAAAAATATGATTCATTAAAAGTTCATTAAGGGAAAATTGAAGCAAGCATAAGCTAACTTCAACATGCACACGTAGACTCGGGACTTATGATTGTGAAGTTAAATGAAATTTTGACCAATGGACGCCATGAGATACTGCAGACAAAATATATTTAATAAATGTAAAAAAAAAAGGCCAGACTCATTTAAAATCAAGCCTGTCATGATGTGCCAATGATATGCAAAACTATGCTTGGTACTTATTATTTCTATAAAGTTCAATCAAAATCAGACCTGTGGTAGCCGAGTTATATCACGGTATTGCTTCCGTGGAGTTAAATCAAAATCCAAGCAAAGGTAGCCGAGAAATATCGCGGACAAAATTTAATAAATTTAATAAATTTGATAAATATAACATCAACGTGCCAACGATATGCGTCAACTAGCCTTGTAAAGTTTTATCAAAATCCGACCAAAGGTAGCCGAGAAAAAGTACGGACAAATTTCGTCCCTGACGTTACTCCAATATAGCCCCCATATAGCTTGTATCTGGGAGTGGGGGTATAAAAATTAAATAAACAGAATGAGGAAAAAAGATGTTCTTACGATGTTTCCTTTTTATTTTTAAGATAAATATAGGAATGAGACAGAGACATGTCCTAGAATGCATTTACTGCAGCAGACAATCCCAGCATACCCTCACAAGTGTCGTCTGCAATTCCAGAGCCTTTCATTTCGCGAAACAGCAATTCGACTCGTGTCCAAATTAACAGCCTCAGCTCATTTATTTCATGTCTTTATCACATTGAAAGACTGTTATTTTGGAATATTTCAGTAAAGGAAGGAAAACATAAAAGACCACGACTTTCCCAGACCAAACGGTAAACATCTCGGTGATAGTTTTTTGTCATTCGAGCATACAGGCCTTTATCTCTTGAATGCACAATTGTCTGGATGTCTGGATAGCAAACTATTATCAACTGTTAAGGTATTCCGTCTGAATTATCAATCGTATGGGGCCAGTTCGTTTATCTTCAGATTTAGGTATGAATATATGTGCTGTGATAGAAGCATCATCGCATTACTTTTCCAAGAGAACAAAAATTGCAATAAGCACTTCCTTTCAGCTGAAGTTTTGAATGCGACAGGAAGCCCCTTCTGTTTAATCAATCCAGGCACGCAATTTTCACATCTCTTTCTCTTTGCGTACATTTGCTCACTGACACGAATGTGCATGTTAAATAGTTAAACGGTAAAATGTTCAGTTGATGTATGAGAAGTGTATTATGTGATTTAAATTGTTCATTAGCATGCAAAATCTCGCTTCCTTGTGTTACTGCTTAAACGTTTCTGATGCGCAGGACTATTTGTCGAACGCTTGAAATATATTGAAATATAAATAAGAATTCGTGTTTTTATCAGTTTATTATGCAGTATAGTGCTGTATAGTAAAGTCCAGGGTTATTTATCTTTATTTGGAACTACATTTCATAAATGTGACCACATTATAGCGCGTAGATATAGCCACGGATTCAATGTGTTTAAAAACTGACAGTGAAGTTTGTTGAATTAACATGTTATTCGCTGTTTTAAGGTAATGCATCCATCATGGTCCTTCAAATGCTTTAAACGACTTAACACGATCACAATTTGATGAAGGATGGATTACCTTAGTTTGTAAATAAAGTGTGTTGTCCTAACGTGCTGAATTTGTAAAACATCGCAAATGCAGTTTGTTGTATTTACATGTAATCCATTGATTTAAGTCTTTAAAAACGTTTTGATGTAGTTTTATGTATTTAATACGATTAGAGTGTCATAGTGCCAACAGCCATGGATACAACTTTAGAAAAATAAATGTCATTTGCTGCATTTGATTGCATTCACATTATTTAAAATTATAAATATTTTGTTGTACATGTATTATAATTTAAGCTTAACACATAATGCATTTATCAATGTTTTTTTATAATGTACTTTATAACTACTTATATAATGACATTGTATTTACTTAGTTCATAAACTGTATACATATTTGTTGCGTTTTGATTTCTCAAATACTGAGAACATATATACTGAATCAAATAATATACAATGATAAATGCCCTAGTACATTTAACATAACATTAAGCCTGCATCTCTGATAATTTTCAAATAAATTGATAGATAACTTGGTCTATCAGAAACAAATGAAAAATAAAAAAATAAACAAGAGGGGATTTATTATTGTTGTTGTTTTTGTGTTGTTGTTGTTGTTGTTATTTTAGAGTCGGTCACGTAACTGCAAACCAGAATTTCCAAAGGTTCATTATATTTCATAATGATCCAATTTTCATGAAAAAGAAAATATAAAATAAATGATGGTATATAATGTGGAAATGTCTGCTGTAAAATAAAAATTAATCGCATTGAAAATGTAGATCAAATTACGCGCTTCAGTATTTCAGATGGATGTCAAAATACTTTCATTATTTACATTTTGTTTTAGCGGGTATTCCCGAAGACGGTCTGTAACCGGAAATAATTTGAAGTCGAATCACAATTTGTTTATCCGCTACGTCATCAATTTATGCACTCGCAATTCGTTGACGGAGACATACGGCAGGTCTATGGAGAATGTCAGAAAATAGACGAAGATATGCGGAATATTTATTTCTGTAAACAATTGAATGAGTAAAATAGATATTCTTTCTTATTTATGCATTGTAGTAAGATTGCATCTCGTAACAAATCTGTAGCAGACTGTGTTTCTGTCCGAAGAATATACACTGCTTTTGGAAGAATAATGGACCTTTAATGATTTGAATCAAACAATCAAAGTAAAACAATTGAACACAAAATTTAACAAGAAGTTGTCAGAAAACAACAAAGCCGAGCAGACTTCTTAACCAGAGAGCTAAAAACATCACTGAAATAAAACCAGAGAATACCCCAT
>CM037777.1:85417488-85461780 GCA_021229015.1 Solen grandis
CTCTTTCTTGATCAGGGGAGCTTATTTTGACAAAATATCACCATAGGAATGCTCATTTTTAGAAAGATCCGTAAGGTGCTAGTGCAGACTGATTCACAACGTTCTGTGGTGTTTTTCAAGACTTCAAATATGTTTTGTTTCCGGCGGTCAAAATGTCAAAATGAAAAAACAAAAAGGCGAGAGTTAAAACGTATGAAGCAACAAAGCACCTACGATAAAACGAAATGCACAAGAAAAGCCCTGGATCATTGGTTTTCTGGCTTTCCGTGGTTGATAAAAAAAAAGAAGAAAAATTGTTTTGTTGTGTTTCCGCAAAATATCAAAAGCATAAATAAGCAAAAATTGAAATAGTTTTAGGACATGCTAACTTTGTTTAAGGACGAGTAAGATTTTTCACCTACTCGTCCTACAGGACGAGTGACCTAAAAGAAAATTTTACACCCCTGTACAAAGTATAACCAGATAGGTTTCTCGACATATGTCCTAGGAGAATAAAATCCGAAGTGTCTATATTTCTCATAATTTTATTGTAATTTTGACAATGTTATTCAACTGTGCCACACGTCTGATAGCATGTTTGTTTGAACTACCATTATTTTTTTATGGATGAATGTAAACTCGCAATATTTTGTGTAATATTCACATAAAGTAAGGTAATTACAGAGATATATTCCTGTAACAATTACGTCTTATTTTCAATAAAGTGTAGGTATCCACAAACTTTTTGGACACTCCTTGTACACATACAACATATTCTGAGTCTCACTTCAAGCATGGATTGATAAAAACAACATGTTCAAACATTTAATAAATAAAGGACTCATGCTACCTGGCACCTCAATGATTGATTTTTTCATCAAATTCAATTTTAGGGCTAAGTCAACTCACGATTATATTTTTTTTCCTTACAGCACATGCCTTATAAATTACCAAACTCTAGGCATGACAATGTACAATTTTTGTAATTGCTTTTTAAAGTTGACCATCCCTGCAATGGTGTTTCAGTTGTATAGCAATACTCAGCTATGTAAAGGTGGGGTAAGACCCAAGGTGCACAGTATCACCTGGGCAGAACCATCAACCTACTACAAGTCAGTTACAAGACTTTCTAACACAGAAAATCTGAATAACAAACCCTAACCCACAGCAGTCACAGGCTGATAATAAGTCATAGACCTCAAAAGCCCTGGGGCCATGATTTTGACTTGACTATTTGACTTTACCGTTGCTTCGTCAGTATATCAGTCATACAGCGACGTCCAGCTAATTACAGGTGAAGGAAGACCCCGAATGCACGGAGGCATCCAGGCAGAACCACTGATCTACTGCATGGGGCCATGATATTAACTTGAGAGCTTTATTCCAAATAAAATGAATACAAAATAAAACTCCCAGCATCTAACTGTAACACTGCATTCATTTGCTATGCTGTCATTATGAAAGTATCATTCTTATCATTGACTGATGTTCTATGACTAGATACAAAGGGTTGTCTTCACTTACTTAAAGGGGTACTACTGACATGGCAAGTATACTGAAGACTTTTAGCAAGAATGTCAATATTTTGAAAACACTTTCCCAATGGAACACATAAATAAATATTTCTTAAAAGAATTACAAAATCGTCAAACTTTCTCTTCAAAAAGAAGGCATTTCATCCCCTCATCAACCGTAACATGACTGTTCACAATTTTTTTAAAATTACAGAGATAAAAGAGTTAGTGGGAACCCAATAATTCAGAAAACATCATTATCTATATAGAGAAAAATTTTCAGAATCCATTCTGCATTTTAGAAAATTTCAGCATAAAACAGTATTAGGTTAATATACAACTGATAGCATGGTGCAAAATTAGTTGTCTTAATATACAGTATACTCTTGCTGTTACGATAATCCCATCCAGACTGTTTACATGAGATTGTACAGGGTATATTGCTGTTTAATGACAGAGTACATGACTGGCAGACTATTACTGTTTACCATGTCAAACGACTTCATCACATCCTGGGGATCTACCTGATTTGGTGAAATAAAACTGACACTTGAAATTATTCAAGGATATTCTTCTTAATACATCTGTTTCACAACAAAGAATAGGCAATCCACACTCTAAAAACATGCATTAAAATGACTTGAAAATATAAAATTCATTTTTTTCTTTTACACATCCACAACAAATGCAGTGTATTGCAAACCTGTACATAACCCCCTCTTTCTGTCTATCTATCTATCTGTCTCTCTGTCCCTTTCTTTCTCTCTCTCTCTGTGCTTTGAAGTCTTCATAAATTTTCAAAATGATACACACCAAAACAAAACCCACACACTTGAGCTCCTACACCACTATCTTATCCATTAAAGGGAATGGAAATTTCATGCAAGGTTCAAAATCTAGAACAAAACGTCACTGTCTAGATACACTGTACTCACTTTAGACTTGAAGCTGAGGGTGTGGTGGGGCAGGTCCAAAGTAAACCTCGCCTTCTTCATGGTCGTCCCACTGATTGTGATGGCTCCAGTCTGAAACACATGCACACAAAATGTTGTTTAACCCTTTCCCTCATAGAAAAAACCATGAAAAGACCTATGTGAACAGCATAAAACCAGATCAGCCTGCGAGTAACTCGCAGGCTGATCAGGTTTTATGCTGTTCGCTGCTCCTCAGTGGTCTGGAAATGAGGACTTTATAATTAAATTTGGTAAGGTTTAACTGTGGTTTTCTGCAGATCAGGTTTTATGTGGTACCTATTGAGTGCATCAAAATGAGTCTATATGAGGGTAAGGGTTAAAAGTATGTTTAGCAGTCAACTACATCACTTTGCTTCTTCAAATGGCTGTCAAATATTCTGACAATGAACTTAACTGCATTTAACACGTACACCCCAAACTGAGGAGATTTTCCTAAAAAATTACAAAGTTTGAATTTCTTTAAATTCCCATATTTAATGACCTAGAGAACAAAGAGTGTGCATACATTTTTTTTGCTCTTACATTTGGAGGATTGTATTTAATTTATTGCACCTTAAGTTTCAAGAGCGGCACAAAACAGCTCCAAGAGCATACACCTGACCTTGACCTCCTTATTTGTTCTTGTACTGTAGTTTACAATCACCATGATAGTAATTAAGTCATATACCAACATCAAACTAATTACAGGTGAAGGGAAATCAGGAGTTAACCACAATCCTACTGCACAAGAACTTCATCACGTTGAGACTCTGAGTAGACAGACATGGACACCAACCTACTTTTAACTCTTAGTCAGTGACTATCACCACTCAGCCACGGAGGCCCATGCTGCCTCCTTATCTGACAGCAGCCTTACCTTATGCTGTGCCCGGAGGGAGGGCAGGAGAGAGGCCCCTATAGTGATGCCCTGTAAAACGGCCTTCAGGTGGATGTGGAGATTGACCGTCTTCTTGGTTTCTGTGAACCTTGATGGTTTGGGCAGAGTGGCCGACCTGGCTGGTTCACTTCCTGACCCCCGGGAATCTAGGGTCCCAAAGTCCATGTCTACATTATGACTGGAACATATCAATAAGGCATTTCATACCAAGCAGTGACTTCTATATAAAAGTTACAGATTTAATAAAATAAAAACAGGCAAGGTAAGGAGATGGTTTATACATTGTACATTAAATGTTAGTTATAAGACAGTTTCATTAAATGTAATTCAAATAAGAGTACAGAACAGTACAGAATTGGTATAAATTCAAAATCAGATGCATGTCATATCAAGGTCTGCTTCACAATTTTCTTATTAATGGAAAAACAACAGAAGACAATAGCTGATACTATAAAGTGAGGCCAATGAATGTGCATATACCTGGCTCGTGTGATGGGTCTGCGGAACTCCTGCAGGGTTGTAGAGAGCTGGTTGGTTCCCCTCGTCAGCATACCATGAAGGATGACTGGGTGCTGGGGAATGTCCACCTCAATCTCCCCAATCGAGACCAGGGCAGAGTTGTGTCCCTTCCCTCTACGCTTCACATTGGTGTGCAGTGCCTGGGATCTGTCCACGTTCACCGTCACAACGGTCCTTTGAGAATTAAAGTGAAATCATAATCTTAAGGCTCAGACTTTTTTTTTACTGAAATATTAAATTGCTTTTAAATACATAGGATAATTATATTCATGAATCTTTTAAACACTCTATTTTACAATTCTTCCAACAGTAGCATTTCCCCTCTTCAGTACCCTAAAATTGACTGTATTCTTTCTATGCTGGAGTATGAAAACAAGGAATAACAGGAAATGTACCCCAAAATAAAACAAGAGGGCCATGATGGCCCTTTATCGCTCACCTGATTACTGACCATGCCTTACCCATAACTCAACCTGACTGAGATATCATCAACACAAACACTTCTTACAAGTTTGACCTCATGACCTATTTGACCCAAATTCAAAATTGTCCAATTTTGGAAAAAATGTGGCATCTATAGTATTAACAAGGTTTGTCTAAGATTTGGCTTTGTGACCTACTTTTTGGCCCCACATGACCCAATTTTCAACTCATCCAAGATTTTATCGAGACAATCATTCTGACCAAATATGATGAAGATTGGGTTAAAAATGTGGCCTCTAGAGTGTTAACAAGCCAAATTGTTGAGTTGCATAACGCACAGATGCATGATGGACGACGGGCGATCACAAAAGCTCACCTTGAGCACGTAGTGCTCAGGTGAGCTAAAAATAATGATATGGAACCCATTCAAGCCTGGTACACTGAAACCCCTGAACAAAGGCAACATTCCTAAATAGCACAAGACTCACTGCAAGTTGGGTCCCTCAAGCAGCATGATCATGGTGTGTCCCACGTGGGCCGTCACTGACGACTCAGAGGATTTTCGCTGCAGGAACCCCTTCACCTTCTCCTTGATGGTTCCGCTGGCGTGCACATTGCGCAACTCCGCCTCCAGTTTGAGACCACTCAGCACTGCCAGAATCTTCACCTTCTCCAACTTGGCTATACCAAACACCACAAGTGGCACACTGTCGCCAATGTAAATACCTGGTAGAAATAATAATAGGAATTTTGTTATTCTGCTGCAAAAGTACATATCAAAGAAAAAATACAAGTTATAGATATAGTTAGCCCTATCACAGCAGATGGTTGAATCCCAAATAATGCCCCTTTACTGACCAGATGTTACATATATCATGAGGAATGTATTAAAAATGGAGGAGGTCAAGGTCATATACCTCTGCATCAATGAAAAGGGATATTATCTGTAAATATAAGCACATTTTGTGATCGAAATATGAAAGAAAAAGCTTAACAAGATGTGTAAGGACACCCAAGCAACTATCAGGAATAATAAAGATTTATACACAGAAAAAATGAGTGGTAAAATATTCTGTTCTTTTGATGATTTCTTTTTTCAACTTTCTTTAACCATGCTAATATGCCAAGGACACATAGGCTTTTAAATTTGTATAATTCTCTGATACTCTTGATTGTTAAATATAGTAGAGAACAGCCTTTTCAACATATTCTATTGTTCTGAAATTACTGGCATTTTAATGATACCATAGCTGGAGGGAAAGAAAATTTAACAATCCAGACACATACTCCAGAGACAATGTCCTGACAGATAATGAAGCATTTTCTCTAATATGAAGAAGGGGGATAAAGTATTAACAAGAGTTGTCAGAACAACACATATGCCCCTCTACATCCAATTTTCACATTCGAGGTCACTGTGACATTGACCTTTGACCAAGTGACCCCAAAAGCAATTGGGGTCATCTAATAGTCATGACCAATCACCCTATGAAGTTTAAGGAATGTGGGACCAAGCGTTCTTTATTTATTGATCAGAAAAGATTTTTACATTCAAGGTCACTATGACCTTGACCTTTGACTAAGTGACCCCCAAAATCAATAGGGGTCATCTACTAGTCATAGTTCTCCAGTTATTGATCAGAAATGAATGGTCTACTGATAGACATACCGACCAACATTATGCACCCTCTTCTTCGAAAGGGGGCATAACAAACAACCTGACACTACTCCAATCTGAAGTATTCTACAGTAAGGTACCTACTTTGTTTGAACCTGGTGCGACTGAAGGTGGACCTGGCCAGAGGTGTGTTCTCGAACCCGCCACTACTGGTGGCTCCTGTACCTGTGAGAGAGATGTAATGAACAGCTGGCCGAGAGAAACATACGTACAGGGTAGAAACATTTTAAGAAGTTCCATAATAACATAAAATCCAATCCATTTTACGACAATATGCATCTAAACTTTATAAATAAATTGCAAGTTCTTTATGAGTTTGAGACAGAAAACACATATTTCATCATAAAAAATCACTTATTTATTACAAGGAGATTAACAAGGGAAAGTAGGTGAAACATACCGATGGCAGCCTCCTCCTCGGCAGCCAGATCTATGCGCGTTTTCACACTGCCAGATGGAGTGCTCGTGTTGGCTTTCTCCGACGGTTCCTCCTCAATCACAGGCAGTTGCTGTCGGTTTGGCCTGTGGGCAATTGTTTTTGTCTCAGGCATAGTAGAGTAAAGCTGAAGCAGGTGGTATAAAGTTCGCCAACAGCGCGGGGTTTCCTCCTTTATTTCATCTACAATTGTTTTTTCTGCCACAGCTGGAGAGGATGTGTCTGCTGCCTCAATGTTCACTGAATCACTGAGATTTAATGACTGTGGGGGTGTGAGAAGTTCAGATCTTGCTCCGGAGGACTTTGTCTCAAGTTTTGGTTTCTTGGAATCTTTGGCTGTTTTCATGTGGGATTTCTTAGTGGCAAAACTTAATCTTTCTGGACGCATTGTCTCAAACGGGAATTTGAATGAGGATATTGAGGGTTTATGTCGAGTGGGTTTAATGTCCACAGGCTTCGTCTCTGTAGCCAGGTTTGTCTGAAATTAAACAATACCTCAGAATCATTAATCATAAACATTAAAATCAAGAATATATACTGTAAAATCATTAATTTTCGTTGACATTATATTTCATTGATTATGAACCAAAGGGAAATTTGTGGGGACATTTTTTCATGGATCTATGTTCTAGAAAACACTAGGTCTATATAAGAGACAAGTTTTCGTGGGGATTAATATTTGTGGATAAAACTCTCCACCAAATCCAAGAAAAATTAGTGTCCCATGAAAATTAATGATTTTGCAACATGCAGACACAAAGGTACAACAATAAGTAGTGATTCTAATGCTTTCATTTACGCATTTAAAAATAATTATTCCTCTATCAGTGGAAAACAGTCATATTATGAAAAAAACACACCATCATTATGCCTCTTTTGCTTCAAAAGTGAAAAGGTTTCTCCAAGCCAAACTTTTTTTTTCCCTATCTTAACAGACACAATTTTAAGACAAATTAATTCAAATCACTGAAGCTGAGGACTCCCTATACAACACCTTGACTCAACAACATGGATGGGAAGCAATGGGAAAATGTCTTTGAGCTCTATTTAGCCCCCATATCAAACTGATTTGACTAACTAGGTTTACCGTTGCTTCGACAGTATTTCAGTCATATAGCGATGTCCAGCTAATTACATGTGGAGGAAGACCCCGAATGCATCCGGGCAGAACCACCAACCTACCGCAAGCCAGCAGGAAGGCTTCCTCACATGAAAATCCGAATAACCCTTCCTGGATTCAAACCCACGGGGAGAGGAGCTGAGTGAGTGTTAAAGCCAGCGACTTTACCCTCTTGGCCACGGAGGCCCTTCCCGTGTCAAATTGTAAAGTGGGAATAAAACAACACATCAAAGCACAGCTTCTTAAGTTATCATACTCAATTTTAACAACCATATCCCTACTTTTAGATACAAGTGATCTCATTTAAAAACACCATTTCAACTACATAATATGTATGAACACTCATAAGTTCAATTCATACATAAACATACTCGTAATAACAACTTATACATGTAATTGTAAAAGTGAACTGTTACTAAGTTACGAAATGAAGTTTCTCCTTGGACAATCATACACCAAAGTAGAACCATTTAATCTGTCTCATCATGAGGAACAAGTATATGTTATGGGGTGGGGACATGAACAGTTTTTGAGATATAAGGTCATAAGTAAAATTAAGGGGGTGGGCCTGACCCCTTGGTGACCCATGTGAACATCAAGGAAGTACCATTCAATCCATTTCATAATGAGGATCAATAATATATATGGGTTAGAGGTGGGAATGTCAGTGGTTTTAGAAATAAAGGTCAGAAGTAAAACTGATGGGGTGGGGGCTAGACCCCTTTTTGACCCCCTGGGAACACTAAAGAAGTACCATTCAATCTGTCTCATCATGACAAACAAGAATATATATGGTTTAGGCCTTAGCGGTGGAGATCTGAACAGTCTTTGAGATATAAGGTCATAAGTAAAATTGAGGGGGTGGGGCCTGACCTCTGGAAGACTTAATTATTACTGTCACTAAATGTGATTACTATGCATTCCACCTTGTCTTTGGGCAATGTGACTTCAAGATAGGACGGACAATGCAAGGGTATAATAACAACACAAAGATAAGGCCTTACCTTTGAGGAAGACATGACAGGTTCATCTGTTTTTGTGCTGGTCAGGCCAGTTCTTGATACGTCAGAGTGCACTGTTTCAGCACTGGAAGAGGATCCCTTGGAATCCTGTTTCCTGTGTGTCCGGATCCAATCCACAGAGGAGTGACCCTGCTTCAGCTCAATCCTGGTCTCATTAACATTTCCAATCATGGTGACAAACTGATGGATCAGTCTCAACAGAGGCATGTCCACATTCTGCGTCACTGACTGGCAGTTTGCAAGCAAGTTCACCTGCAAAGTGGCTGGTTTAGCCTCCAGTTTGTGCATGGCAAATTTAAACGGAAACTTCCTAAACCTGTTGTCTTCTTCAGAATTCTTCCGCTCAAAGTCTATCACATCCCTCATTGACACTTTCAATATGAAAGACTCACACAAGAACGAACAAGTGTCTAATTTAGCATCTGTAAACTTGGGGTATCTCCGGCCTTTCCCTTTCCCTTTTCCTTTACTTCGGACAGAATCAGCAATCTGAATCTTCAATACATCCAGTTTTCCCTGCAAGGATAAGTTTCCACCAAATTTTTTCAACATGGCAGTTGGCCTAACATTCTCAACATGAAGGCCTATACTCTGCAGGAATGGTTTGAAAAGGTTCTGAGCATCTGCTAACTGCATGATGGAGGTACCCAAAGTGAAATGTTCCTCATTGACATCGGTATGGCTATCTTCCTGACCAATTCCATGACCAAATGCCTCAAGGAACGAGTCTTGTCTCCGTACAGTCACCCCCGGATCATCTTCCAGGACTCCAAACCCACTCTGCTGGTTTGACATCCAGCGATACAAGTCATCCACCTTGGACTTGAGCATGTTGTGACGCACTGCATCATTCTGCAATATCAAAATCAACTGAAATTGTGGATTTGAATAAGACAGTACAGTGGAAATACACTGCATTTTACAATGCCTCCCCACAAATGCAACATTAACTTTAAGATGACATTATTACCTCAAAATGACATATTGGTGATAATGTTCATACTTTAAAATAACATAAAACATTTCTTAAAACTGAAAATTCATACAAGCATAGAGAGATAATAATTATTTTGATTCCTGAAAAAATGTTAAAAGAAAATAATATATTAAAGCAGTCACCTCTGAATAACAATCAACTTGTGAACAATGGCCAGTGACTTTAATCAGAACAAAATTTATGGAAAAAATAGCCTATGAATACCTCAAGATATTGGTCAGTTTCCCTTAAATTTATCATTGTTTATAGGGTTTTACAGAATCAGCAACATTTGAGGCCAGTGAGAAGATGGGCTTGCCTTATAAGGTGTATTGGGCGGTGTGGGTCCAACTGGTGCATCTGCACTCAAAGCACTAGCTGACTGGAAACTGTTCACACTCTCGTTACGCAGCAATGACGTCATGTGTGGGTTGGTGTCTCGCTGGGGGGACTCAAACACTCTCCCCTGAAAATAACATCAAGATTGAGAAGCTCTTGTAGTCTGAAAAAGTAGGTCAATAAACTGAAATCTTTTAATTTATAATATCTTTTCAACTTTTAAAGAGAAATCTTTAATATTTCTTCAGCTGATAAATGACCATTGACACTCACAGAGATTATTTAATTCATCTATCACAGATATTTTCATATAGCTTCATCACTTTAGTGCTAGAGGTGCATGGTTTTACAGATATACTGTGGTACATACCACAGTATTTACCTAACAAGAGCTCCGCTGAGAGTGGGGAAATATATGCTAGAAGAAAGGTATTAAAAGTGAACTACCTTTGACAAATGGATAAGCACTTTATCAACAGCAACATTTTAAGAAGGAGATGCGGACAGACAGAAAGAAGGAAGGCAAACTTACAGTCCCTTCTTGTGTAAACATTGGTAGGGGACTAATCAATAGATACAAAATATTTTCGCATTATATCAGTATGACATATTGCTTCAAACTTTGACATTGACCCAATACAGCTGAAACTTGCACTTGATCTGCACTTCATCACAATATGGTTGCCAATTCTGGCAAATAGTTAAAATCTGCTTAAGTGATTCAAGAGAATACAGAGTGGACACATTATTCTAACATTTTAATAGTATGACATGTCACATGCAACCTTCAAATGTGACCTTGACCTTGAACCAATACATCCAAAACCTATGCTCTGCACATCCTCTCAGTATGGTTGATATTTCTGTCAAATAATTTCAATTTCCTTCCAGCGGATCCAAAGATACAGAGTGGACAAGAAATTGCTAACAACTATCAAGTGTGACCTTGACCTTGAACCACAACACCTGAAACCAACACTCTGCACATTCTCTTTGTATGGTTGACATTCCTGTCAAATAATTATAATTTCCTTCAAGCAGATCTCAAGATACAGAGCGAACACAAAACATTCTAACATTAAAACATTATGATATATGACCTTCAAGTATGACCTTGACCTTGAACAAAGTCATTGAAACCTACACTCTGTACATCCTCTCAGTATGGTTGACATTTTTGTCAAACAATTTCGATTTCCTTTCAGTGGTTCTTAAGATACAGAGCAGACACAAAATATTCTAACATAATAATATGACATGTGACCTTCAACTGTGACCTTGACCTTGATCCAAGACAACTATTTCTTTCCAGTAGCTCTTAAGAGGAACTGACAGACAGATGGATGACCAGTGGCATAATATAATACCACCCTTCAGACGTATAAAGAACCTGCCTGTAGCAGCCATTTTCGAGGTCAATATTGAATGTATAAGGAAACTAGACACCTTCCTAGGGGCTTCATTTTTTGAATTTAGAAATTATGGTAGATGGCTATAAGGTGAACATTTGTGCTGAAAGATACAAAAATCTGACCTTTAGTTTCATATGAGGAAGATTTTTGAAATTTTGAAACTAGCTAACCCCCTAGGGCATTATTTTTCAGGGAAACAACATCATATTAGCAATTTTGATAGAGGGTTATAAGGTGACCATTTCTGCTCAATGAAATTAAATTCTGGCATTTGGTTTGATAGAAAATTTTTAAAAAAAACTAGCTGACCCCCTAAGGGCCTCATTTTTCAAGGGATCCATTTCATTAAGTAATTATTGTAGAGGGCCATAAAGGGACCATTTGTGCTAATGAAATCAAATTCTGACCGTTACTTCCAGAGGAGATGATCTTTAAAATAAAATTCTGGTGGTTGCCATGGCAACCTAATTTTTACATGGATCAATTTTATTTTAGCAACTTTTGTGAAGGGTCATCCATGGATCATTCATACCACGTTTCATCCATTCCTACCCAGTGGTTTCAGAGGAGATGTCTTTTAAAAGTATGAACTGTTGACGACTGATGATGCACATCACACCACGATGAACGACAGACACAGAGTGATAGAATAGCTTTCTTTAAAAACATTGTTCTCTAGTAAGCTTAAAACACAGAATAAAATCCAAGTGGCACACTTACAGCTCTAAGGCTTCTTGCTCTTTTATGTTTTTGGGCTTCAACTGGAGTCTTGGAAGGGTCTACCTCTGATACAGGATCTTGGGATGCATCCCCATACCTATGGGCTGTGCCTAATTTCCCATGCACAAGGCTTGGAGCAGACACTGACCTCCTGACTGAACCCATATCATTTTCAATATCTATAAGAGAGGCTCTCTCATCAACGATGTCCATTGAAGCTGCATCTTCATCAAAATCCTGTTCAGAATCCCTGATTTCAAAGGATACTTTATATGGCCGATGTTTCTTTGACTTGAAGGTGTACTGAGAAAGTTGTGGCATATACAGGACATTTTTCCACTGCCGTGTAAGAGCAAGTATGCCTTTCTGTATGGTAATGAGCTGTGGGATGGTGTCAGAGTTGACAGCTTGCTCAATAGTGGAGGTGCCCATCTTGTGGATGTAGCGCCGTAGAACACTCAGCAGCTGGCAGGAGGCATCTTCCTGGAATGTCCGTGACAAGGTTGTCACTCTCTGGTACTTGTGCTGTGGAGAAGAAGTAAAATACCATGACTCGTCAGTGAAATTTATATAAAAGATATAATAGAATTCTGACCTGCAGATCTGTTCTGTCTTCTTAAATTTTTTTTCAGCCCTCACACTATCACATCAAGCCTTATAGTGATAACAACAGGAATATTTTTCAAAAGTAATAAAAGTTCTCTTTGGAAAAAATTATTCAGGCTTGTAATGGAAATATCATTCCAACGTTTTACATATCCTCTTATATATAATATATTTTGAGTTTTGTGTTAATATCATAAATAAACATACAAAAACCGTTTACCGGTACTTGGGAAGTTGGGATACCTTCATAAATACATAACACTAACACTGATCCAAACTTAAATTCTAATCATTTGGGGAATTCATATCTATTACTTGTTATGATGACTTACTGGCTGCCTACAGTCTCACCTCTTTATACTTATAAGGTAGGTGGATGCTCTGTTCATCCAGAGCCTCTGTCATTACACAGGCAATCACTGAGTTGGTTCGGTGTGTGAGCTCCTGCGCAAGGGTTCGAGCCGATGACAACAACCGATCCAGAGGGCTCAGCCAGGCATTAATAGCTGGGGTGGCTGTACTTAGAAGGTTCCAGTCAAACCTGCAGGGATACAGATGACAGAATAATTCAAACAGTTTACATCAGGCCATTGTATATATAGAAGAAAAATATTCGTGTAAAATAGCAAGAAATTTATATATGTACATATAATAACTATTTTTGATAAAAAATGGTTAACCAAACCTGTAAAAACTATCATCTCTAATTAATAGCCATTCTATGAATGTTTCTTTGAATGAAAGATGCTTGTTCAGTCAATTTGAAAGAGTACAAAACAGACGACAGTGTGTTTGTACAGTGCACAAAGTATTGATGCAACCAAAGTAGTCTTCTAGAAATTTAGTTGAATTATAAAAACCTGACTTCAACATGACCTTAAAAGAGATATCTCAAACTAAACTAATAGAGGGCTTTTCCAATTAAACATACAACCTATCAGAAGATACTCTTCATGTTTATTCATGAGATCAGACTCCCGAAGAGATTTTTTTCTGTTACACATGACCCCCTTTCAAATGGATGTTAAAAATTCACCAGTGAACTTGCTTAGATATGTATGTTTTTGATGATTCTTTTCACACATGTAGGTTCATTTGCAATGTTGATCTTTGTGTGAATAACTCTGCAGGACCTTGTTTCTATTTCTACTTAAATACTAGATTAGAATAATGAGGATCATCATTATTGCTATCTTATTTTAACCATTTTGCTTCGAGCAATTTGGTAGATTAGAATACTATTCAAATTATGGCTTACTTTGTAAAGTCAGCCTTCCTTTTTATTGGCAGAGGAGGTGGTGCAGCGAAGTTGAACCAGATGGTCTGTACATGAAGGGTTCCACTGGAGACATCTCCATTCAGGGGGTTGTTTTCCTGTATACTTCCTGCATCAGATGGTATCGAGATCCTAGAGTCCCAGGAATGCACGGAATTAGAACTAGCGCGGAACTCCTGCGATCCTAGTATCACTGATGTCTTCTCAATGGACCTGCCTGATTTTGAGGTTGATTTTTCACGATCTTGACCTAAGGATGATTGACCCATATTCACTGAACTTGAACTATGACCTTTGCTATGAGAGCCAGAGCTGTGACCTTGACCCTCTACACTGCTCTTAGTACTGTTATGCATGTCCTCAACAGATTTCTTTACATCCTCGTGCCTCACATCTGATGGCACATTATCTTTATAACCAAGGCGTCTTTCAGCTGTAATACTTAAACTTTCAAGTCCACATTCAAACATTATATACCCAATACTTTGCTTATCATTTAGACTTTCTTTGGGCTTCTGGTTCAGCTCTTCTGGCTTTTCTTTATTGATACTTTTCTGCCTGAGTAATTTTGGCTTAGGTGCTGCGTCAAAGGGGTTTTCCTCCAGGTTGCCTCTTGGGGACAGCCCTGCATCATGACTGATGTGTCTACTGAAGGATGGCCTGCGTTCCGACTGAGTCTCTCTCTCCGACCTCATCGAAAAGCTCCTCTTCGCCTTGTTCCCACTCCTCAAAGACATTGGGGAGAACAGCTTTGTGACATCATTCTCAAATGTGAACATCACTTTTGACTTTTGTTCAGGAATGGCTGTTAGAACAATATCCTCTGTAAAGTTGCTGTCTTTCAGAAGTCTCCGAAGCTGTAGATGGATGGCTTTGACGCTGATTGTCCCAACATCTTCTTCCCTTAGAACCTCAGGGACATCATCTTTTTCTGAATCCCCACATATCAAAGGACCCTCAGTTTTTCCCTTGTTTGAGGTAGGAGATGCATTGAGAAGGTTGGGTAGAACATCTTTCGATGTCTTACAGGAATGGCTGTTGGAGAGAAGCTGACAGCATATTTCATCAATACACACGCCCACCAAGGACACACACGTGAGTTCATGAATATTGTCCAGAGCTGAGAAGGATATCTTTTCCTCTACCATTCCTGCCTGCAAGGCACATATGTTGATCTGAAACAGGCAAAAGAACTCACTCTCAAAAAAAAATTTTTTTATTATAGATCAAAATATATGTTTATTTTCTAAATTGAAGATAATTTAATAAGTACAATTCTTTTAATTAACTTCCTTGAATGTTCTTTTCCTCACCTTCTCTGAGATGTGCATGTTGAAGATCAGAAAGACTGAACTTCAAATGAACTAGTTCCTTTTCTGTTGCCCATGATTAATTGGGAACTTAATATGTACCATACTTTTAAAAGAGTAAAGTTTACCTGAAAACCTACATAAATATTTCCAACATTACCTCTCTATCCTGATAGTTAACTACATGTATATAAAATGACTTGTTGAAACTAGAGTGAGTTATGTCCCCACTACAGCCACATGACTCAATAAACGGTGATTAGAAAGGAAAAGTTCATATAACTGAATTTCATTATCAAAGATTCACAAGATAAAGTAAAAAGAAATTCCAAAAGACTATATCATGCTAATATGACCAGAATCTGTTGAGATATACAAGCTATCATGATTTACTTTTTTAAAAATGTCAAGGTTACCTTTGGCAGGGTTATCAGGGCCTGATAGCTTGAAGTCTTCACATCTGGCACCCTTCTACTCTCCGAGCTGAACTGGCGGGTGGCGCCCTGCTTTTCGTAGTCATCCTCTTTCTGGTCGCTATCTGGTGTGTCGGCATCCACTCCGTCACCCTTCTTGAGCCGGTTCTGACTCTTCAGCCGGTCCAGGCAACGGAAATGAAGTGCATCCAAGATGGCTGATGCATGCAGGGTGGTCAGGGCTGGGGTCACAGACTCACATAATCTGGAATGTTATTGAACATTTGCTCTAACCAGATCATTTGTACCTCACAACGATTATTAAATTGTAAGACATCAAATTAACAATACAAAAATAAAGACACAGTTTTATGGTTATACTCTAATTCATTAGTTAGACAAGTCAGCACGGTCACATTATCTTGACACTGGGGCAACCAGACTCAGAACTATCCTTATATACTGAGTGCCAAACAAGGGAGACATACCAGTATCATAATAAGCTATTGTAGTATGTCATGATAGGTGATCAAATCCATGACCTCTCAGTTATGAGAGAAACTCTAACAATCCAGTCACTAGGACCAACAGTAGTAAACAGATTACTGCACAAAGCCAGAAAAAAAATCCAAAATGTTATAAACTTCAAACAGAAAATGAGCTATTAACCTCTGGAATGACTCTAGCAGTAGGGGTGTCAGGAGAATATCAACAGATCCCTTCAGCTTTACCGTGGCTGTTGTTCTGCTGGCGTTGTCCAATGCTGAACCATCTGTTGCATCTAAATAGGTACCACAAAATTAACATTTAACCCAATTATAGTGAAGATGCAATGAAAGCACCAGTTTGGCACCTTCATATTTTGAACAATAATGCAGTTACCACCCACCCTAGTGAAGATCCATAACAATGTGCTCCAAAGAAGGTGAATGTCAATGTAACACGGTTCAAGCCATGGATCCTAAATCTTTTCCTTTGTTCTTCATAATTATATATATATACAATGCAGTCCAATATGGCACAAGTACTCGACCCTATATACAGCCTGTAATAGATCTACACTGTATCGTTCATAATAATGGTAAAAACTGCTACTCTTATTTCATAAAGAACAAAAATAAGAAGTAACTTTGCAAGCAATGATTCACGTATATATTTTCACAATATGTTTATCTATAATGGTCATAATACGACCCTCACCCAGCAATGGTTCCTCAATGTTGTCCCACTCTGATTCATCATGCTTCTCTGTGGGGAACATCACTTCTTTGGCCTTCATTATGCGAGTGCTGAATCCTTGTTTGGTCTGAAATATATTGTTTCTCTAAGTAACAAATATAAGTTTTATTTCAGCAAAAACAATGTAACTTTAAAAGCAAAAGAAATAGATGACTTGCATAGTTTTTGTTTTTATGGTTACAGAATACTTTCAATTACCAGCATATTTTAACTTTTTTTAAATATTCTTGAACAACTCAAATTCTAACAAAGCATTTCCTTGTTTGTTTGCTTGGTCTTTAATGTATCATAAA
This sequence comes from Solen grandis, assembly GCA_021229015.1. Lineage (NCBI taxonomy): Eukaryota > Metazoa > Mollusca > Bivalvia > Adapedonta > Solenidae > Solen > Solen grandis. The sequence continues at coordinate 85,434,615 of CM037777.1, forward strand.
CAGACTTTTGATTACACAAGGAGCATGATAACACATCCAGTCACATTATCTTGGCATCTGGCCATCCAGCCTAGAACTAACATGATGCCAAACTGCCTCAAAATTGATTGCATATCAGTTTAACCAGTGGAAACCTGTATAAACCTCCGACAAACAAATGCATGTGAACCTTCTTTCAATAGTAAACTTTGTTCAACAACCTCAGACAAACATCGCTGGTGGGGGATTTACCTGTTTTGACATCATGTTAACTACCATTATATGCTGAGCACCAATCACAAGTGAAACTACACCAGTACCACTTTTAACAACTTTGGTATGCAGCAGCTATTGCTCAAAACCATGTTTTACTGGTTACAAGGCAAACATTCTAACTACTTGGTCAATGGGACAAGTTACTGTAATATTGAATTAAATGAAAAAGGATCAAGAAAATGTTGGTACAAAGTGCCATGTGCTTCACCTTGATGTACTGTGGTAGACTGGAGCTGGACTGCTGCTGTTGTACTGAGTGTCCAGCTGATGACAGGGACAGTATGGAGGGATCATTTGGCACGCTGTGGTAACGGGATGGAAAGGGTGCCGGGAGCGACCAGTTCTTACAGTGGAGCCGCGTCAGATGATTTGAGTAGCATGGCAGCAGGACCGGAGACTTTGTGATAGCTTTGTTCACCTGGACACATTGACAAAAAAGATCAGTAATTCAGCCATAAGTCTTAGCCATTATCTAATTCTTAAGCATAACTTAGTATGAAAATTACAGAATATTGAAAAAAAATAAAAATTTCTTTTTTATTTTGATGTAAAGAGAGAATAAAATGTACATTATTTAATTATTTTAATATACAAACTTATTTAACTAATATTTAATTATTTTAATAATAAACTTATTTAACTAATGTAAACTTTTATTAATAGTAGATCCCTAATTTTTAAAAAATTAGAAGAACCACATTTTTTTCATAAGGTAAAAGATGGAAACTTGAACAACATACACATGGTAAAACTGATTTAAATTTTAATAGAGGCCTTATGCTGAAGTGTTACTGGAATCAAAGGCTAATGTAAAATTAAGAATCCTGGGAAGCCACATTTGACTCAAGGGTCATGATTTGAACAAAATGGTAGAGTCTATTAGTCCATTTACAACTCAAAATCTACAAACCTGGCCATGTGGTTTTTAGAGAAAAATTTTTCTAATGTTTTCCAATAAGTCTATGAAATCAAGTGATCCTGGGGAGGGGCCAGAATTTTCACCAAAGTACTTATGCCAGCCATAGTTCTTTCTCTTCTGAACCAACGAATTTCGTATTTAGTATTATCCTGTACAATCATGACCCTGGCGGGAAATTTGACCCCAGGGCTTGTTTGCAAATTTGAATTGGTCAGTACTAGAAAATCTCACACAAAATACTAATACCCAAGGCTTGTGGTCTGGAGGATTTTCAAGTTTGATTCATGCCTATGTTAAATAATGACCCCTGGGAGTTAGCCAATTTTGGACCCCAGGGTACTTAAGAGGACATTTGGTAGGAGAGACTCAAGATGGACTAACGAGACAATATCTAAACTCCAGCTTGTTTTTTGAGATGAAGTTTTTTCAAGTATTCATATAGCTTATGTTAAACAATGGACCCTGGGCAGGGCCAAATTACCAGGGTCTATGATTTGAACCAATTGGTTGATCTACTGACGGGGCACACCAAATATCAACCGGGCCTTGTGGTTTCGAGAAGAGATTTCAAGTTTTCCTATATTAGATATGTTAATCAAGTGACCCTGGGGCGGCCAATTTTGACCCAGGGTCTGATTGAACAAACTTGGTGAGATCCACAAGACATGCTACACCACCAAAGTTTAACTTGCCTTGTGGTTCTGATGAAGAATATTTCAAGGTTTTCCTAATGTCATGTAAATCAAGTGACACTGGCGGCCCAATTTTAGACCAACGGCTTAATTTTTACATCTTGTGAGTCATAAGATCTGCTTACATCCAAAATAAAGCTCAAAACTAGGTTTCTGAGAAGAACTTTTTAATATTTCGAATTAGCCTAGGAAATCGGATGGATCCCCATGGTGGGGCCAAAATTGAACAGGGCCATGGAACAACTTGCAATCTGAGTGAACTACAATGTGACGCCAATATTAAACCAGGCCTTGTGGTTTGACTGAGAAGATGTATCAATGTTATTTACCTATAGTTACAGTAAAGCAGTCCACGTTGGTTGGGCCAGTTTGACCCCCAGGTCCAATTGAACACTTGGTAGGCATGTCATGCCTATGGACTTGCAATACTCTAACCAGGCCTTGTGGTTTCTGAAAGAAGATTTTTTCAAGTATTCCATATTATGCTTGTAAATCAGTGACCCTGGGAGGTACAATTTGACCCCAGGGCCTGCAAAAATAACAATTGTAGTATAATAGAAAGCTGCTCCACTAAAAAATCTAAGCTCAGGTTTGGTAGTACGAGAGAACTACTTTCAATTATTCCTATATTAGCCTATGTTAAATCACGTGACCCCTGGGGCGGGGCCAATTTTGACCCCAGGGTCATAATTTGAACAATCTTGGTAGAGAGTCATAAGATCATGCTACATACCAAAAATCAAAAGGCTAGGCCTTGTGGTTTCGGAGAAGAAGATTTTTCAAGTTTTTCCTATATTAGCCTATGTTAAATCAAGTGACCCCTGGGGCGGGGCTTTTCCCCGGGCATAATTTGAACAATCTTGGTAGAGAGTCATAAGATCATGCTACATACCAAAAATCAAAAGGCTAGGCCTTGTGGTTTCGGAGAAGAAGATTTTTAAAATTTTCATTTTTAAAATCTATTTTTAGCTCCTGTGACCTAGATTTTTGACCAATCAAAATAATTTTAACAACTTTGGAAAAGGGCCCCATAATGAACATTCCTGTGAAGTTTTATCAAAATCCAGTGAGTAGTTTAGAAGGAGATGTTGTTTAAAGAAATTGTTGACGACGCACGCACGCACGCACGGACGACGGACGACGGACAAAAGGCGATCACAAAAGCTCACCATGAGCACGTTGTGCTCAGGGGAGCTAAAAACAACAAGAAAATCCTGATTTTAGCAATTTTATATATAGTTTTAAATAGAATAAGAAGTTATTTGGCAATCAAAAAGAACAAGAGGGCCATGATGGCCCTGGATCGCTCACCTGATATCATTAGGCTATGTAAAATCAAGTGACCCCTGGGGCAGAGCCAATTTTGACCCCAGGGTCATGATTTGAACAAACTGGGTAGAGGTCTATTAGCCCATGTTACATACCAAATATCTAAACTCCAGACCTTGTGGTTTTTGAGAAGAAATTTTTCTAGCTTTTTTCCAAAATAAGTCTATGTAAAATCAAGTGATCCCTGGGGCGGGGCCAATTTTCACCAAATATCTAAATGCCAGGCCATGTGTTTTCTAGTTTCCTAAAAAGAAGAATTTTCAAGTTATTTCTATATTAGCCTATGTAAAATCAGGTGACCCCAATTTGACCCCAGGGCCATGATTTGAACAAACTAAATATAGATCCACTAGACAATGCATGATTCATGATTTGAACAAACTTGGTAGAGGTCTATTAGCCCATATCACATACCAAATATCTAAACTCCAGGCTTTGTGAATTCTGAGAAGAAGATTTTTCAGGTTTTTCCTATATCAGCCTATGTTAAATCAAGTGACCCCTGGGGTGGGGCCAATTTTGACCCCAGGGTCATGATTTGAACAAACTTGGTAGAGATCCACCAGATAATGCTACACACCAAATATCTTAACTCTATGCCTTGTGGTTTCTGAGAAGAAGATTTTTCAAGTTTTTTTCCTATATTAGCCTTTGTTAAATCAAGTGACCCCTGGGGCAGGGCCAATTTTGACCCCAGGGCCATGATTTGAACAAACTTTGTAGTGATCTACTAGACAATGCTGCACACCAAATATCTAAACCCAAGGCCTTGTGGTTTCTGAGAAGAAGATTTTTCAAGTTTTTCCTATATTAACCTATGTTAAATCAAGTGACCCCTGGGGTGGGGCCAATTTTGACCCCAGGGTCATAATTTGAACAATCTTGGTAGAGAGTCATAAGATCATGCTACATACCAAATATCTAAACTCCAGGCCTTGTGGTTTCTGAGAAGAAGATTTTTTCAAGTTTTTCCTATATTAGCCTATGTAAAATCAGGTGACCCCTTGGGCGGGGCCAAATTTGACCCCAGGGCCATGATTTGAACAAACTTGGTGGTGATCTACTACACAATGCTGCACACCAAATATCTAAACCCCAGGCCTTGTGGTTTCTGAGAAGAAGATTTTTCAAGTTTTTCCTATATTAGCCTATGTTAAATCAAGTGACCCCTGGGGCGGGGCCAATTTTGACCCCAGGGTCATAATTTGAACAATCTTGGTAGAGAGTCATAAGATCATGCTACATACTAAAAATCAAAAGGCTAGGCCTTGTGGTTTCTGACAAGAAGATTTTTTCAAGTTTTTCCTATATTAGCCTATGTTAAATCAAGTGACCCCTGGGGCGGGGCCAATTTTGACCCCAGGGTCATAATTTTTACAATCTTGGTAGAGAGTCATAAGATCATGCAACATACCAAAAATCAAAAGGCTAGGCCTTGTGGTTTCGGAGAAGAAGATTTTTAAAATTTTCATTTTTAAAATCTATTTTTAGCTCCTGTGACCTAGATTTTTGACCAATCAAAATAATTTTAACAACTTTGGTAAAGGACCCCATAATGAACATTCCTGTGAAGTTTTATCAAAATCCAGTGAGTAGTTTAGAAGGAGATGTTGTTTAAAGAAATTGTTGACGACGGACGCACGGACGGACGACGGACAAAAGGCGATCACAAAAGCTCAACATGAGCACATTGTGCTCAGGTGAGCTTAAAATGAAGTTAGGAAAATTCCTGAAAACTTTTACCCATGTGATTTATAAGGGAAAATTTAATACGAAAATGTTTATTGATGTAGATTGTGTTTTACCACGAAACTTTCAAAAATGCTTGACAAACCTGGCCATGGAGGTCCACAAGAGAAAAATCCTCCGGAACTGTTCCAGACATGGTCTCATCAGGATCAGTATCGGCTGACATGTAAGACAGAGTAGAATTGGTTGAAGAGGAGCTTTCCCTCCTCTCTATAACAGTCTTCTCCATCTGAGACCCATCACTCTTATTCAGGGTATTCTGAGGTGAAGACTTACTCCTACCCCACGTCAAACTATCACTCCCAGAGGAATTCATGTCCTGGATCGACTTGTGTTTCAATGTTTGAAAATTTGGTTCAGATGAGGAAAGAGCATCTTCTTCAGCTGAAAAGTACATTTCACTCTCCAGAGACATGGTCGATGTTTGTCTGGAGGGATCATATCTTGAGCTGGCATGTCGAGCCCGCATTAAAATTGGACTCACGCTCTGTATAGAAGATCTAGCTGACTGAGGACTTCTCAGGGATGACCTCAAGGATGGACTTTGAGCAGCAGATGACCTCAAAGATGGACTGAATGGAGGAGGGGAGGATGAAGAACTTAAAGACACGCTTCTTTTTGATTTAGAAGTCTCCTCATACCCAGGCCTGTCAGTGCCTCGTAAGACAATGGAGTCAATGGAACGGAGAGTATCAAACGGGTTTATACTGATATTGTCCCCCATCAACACATCACTAGGGGAAGTTGTGGTGACACTGGAGGAAGACTGAGTCTCCCCTGTTGGGCTGCCTGACACACCCACATTCCGGGCCTTGTCTGAGGATACATCCGATCCAAGGCTTTCCTGGGTCTGGAAGCACTCTTCGATGACAGTAATACTTGTGCCAGGGGTGTCCGGAGTGGTCAGATGGCTCATATACCCACGGGTAAAAGCAAACTCCTTACTTGGGGAAATCCATCCACCATTGCTGCCGATGTCAAATACCAGTTTGTCTTTAAACAGTAAACTCTGACCAAAACCAGGATCTGATCCTTCAGGTGACACTTTACATATTGCTGTCGGAAGACCATCCCGGAATTTTTTCGGATGGAAAAATCCAACACCATTCCTATTCCTGCCAAAGAATGAACATCCACCAAGGCAACCACACTTGCCAATTTCCTGAGTTGAAATCTTCAGAGTGTTGACTGGCCAGAGAAACCAGAGTCTTGTGGTTGCAGCATCGTGAAGGACTAGGAAGCGGTGTTGGAGTTCATGAAACTCTGGTACAGGTAAAGCCATGGCTGCCTCAGCTTTGATTGGCCCTAGTGACACGCCCCCAGACTCCAGCCACACCTCTGGCTGGCTTGTGTCATGCCTGATGGGAGCTGTGGAAATGAACTGTCTCAGGGAGATGTGCTCTATCAAGCCTGTGATACCTGACCTAGTGTTTTCTCCATGTAAGTTACATGTTGACAATCGCACTGGGTACACCTGCACAAAAATAATTGCATCATTAATGGGGAAAAGGCTGCGTTCCTTCTTAAACAAAATTAAGGCTTAGGTTTAAGCTAAGTACCATCTAGAACTATCCCTTAAGATTACAATACCACATCTCACCTTGTCTTCTTTTCATGTGAGTGTAGGATGGTGTGCAATGTGACAGGACAGGAAATAAAGAGCATGATTCCTGTATAGCCCCAGCTTCTGTTAAGCAGGAGTATAAAAATAGTGAAACAATAAAGCATAACTGTTCCTTTCATATTCAATGTGAATTGAATTATGAGAAAAATTAAAGGTATCTCCTCCTCTATAATTTCACCGAACAAAATTTGCTACTGACATACTGAAAATCTAAAATTAAGGAAATTTGAAAATCTTCTTGTTTCGTAACCTAAAAGCAATAGTTCATTTAAGCAATGGTGGAATGGCTATAATACTTTTTATAATTCATGTTGGTATCAGAGACATTTTACAAGAAGTATGCAATGATGCATATACCTAAAAAAAGCACAAGAAATACCATACACATACCTGCACATTGAGAGCAGTGCCCTCCTCCACAATAAACAAGTTCAGGGAGTCAACTGAAGCCCGCGTCATCCGGTACTTGATATCCTCGGATGACGGGCAGGGGAAGGTGTACTGGGGCTGGAGACGGTGACACTGAAGCTGTGGCACCATGTGCTGACACAGCTGGTAGGTCAGGGGGCGCTGCAGGCTGTTCTCTGCATCCTCCACTAGCATCACAAACGTCTGTAGGGACTCCACAATGCTCTGAACCTGTGGAATATATATGACATCTTGTACATCTACTTCGTAACATATAAATATCGTTTGCATCTACAGATAATAATCCAGCTCAGGTATAATCCTGCTGTGGTCCAATTTTGAAATTAAGGCATATTTCAACTGACAGGAACAACCTCATTGCTAACTACTAAGGACCCTATATGACCTACCTGTTAAGTTAAATGTTCACTTCTTTTAAGTAATCTTTTATTTATTATTTATTTATTTATTTTATTTGGATTCTAGCTGCTAGCAGTTTTGGAAAGCAGCTAAAATGACGTGGTTTTAAGGTATGTACATTCTTTGGACCTACCTGGGGAGAGGTCAGTTTCCCCGTGACATCCCCCACGATAACCTCTACTAGCCAGCCATACTCCAGGGTCTCACTCTCTATTGGCAGACCTCGGTGTGAGAACATGGCATGACCTCTGACCTGTAACCCTGACAACGTAATGTGGCCTTCCTTCAGGTGGCTCTGGTCCATGTCTCTCTGCAATATGTAAAGTCATGAAGTCAACCCAGTAATGATCTCAACAATAAGTCTAAATATAAGCTTGAGACAAATGTTTAAAAAAAAACAAAAAAAACAAAAAAAAGAACAAATTATTCAACAGTTCTTTTTTTTTTGCAAAGACATATTCAAAATTGAGGAGTTTCCTGATGATAATGCAAATTTAGCCTTACAACACATTTGGTTATTTGAACTCTCCCCTCAATTGCAGATTAAGCAAATATCCATCCTATTCATAGAGCACTAGTTGTAAGTAAAAAAACACAAATAACTTCTGGTCACTGTCACTAGCAATAAAAGAGCAAAAAACATAGCAGGAAATTAGTATTTTAACATTAAAGATTACAAATTATATTATATAGTTATATCCATGCAACTGAAGAATTGAAGAAATGACTGCAGTGAAAGTAAACAAAATAAAGAAAATAGACCTATTCTAGAATAAGAAACTAAATTTACGTTCACATGATATTGAAAAGAAAGGGACATTACTATGTTACCTACCTCTACAGAGTCTCTTGAGATGAGTACAGCAGGGGAGATAAGCACTTGAAGTTTTGTCTCCTGAAAGTTCTTGTCCATTTCAAAGCCTAGCCTCTCAACAAACACACTAGGGCAAGGCACATTCTCCATGTTGCAGTTCTGTGAAACATTAAAAATATAATAGTTCACAATATTTAAAACTTCAGTATGTCATGTTCTTTCATTATTACAAAAAAGCAACATATTAGAAAAATTAGAAAGCAACTGTTACCTCAGTCAGCAGATGTTGCTATCAAATCCATCAAAAGAATAAAACATAATATGTAAAGATACAGTAGTATAAAGTTAAAATCCTTGTCAAAACAGATGAAAACTTGGACTGAATACTGGATGATGGGAAATCTTACAGCTATCATGCGATTATTACCTTCACAAGGTGACCTTGAATATCATGTAAGGTCACGGAGACCGTGACTGCAAAGGGCCGATACTTGCGGGAGTCAAATTCCCTCTCCGCCACTTCTTTCTCAGTGAGCGGCCCCTGGATCCCCGTCTCAACCTCCTGAGGCTCTGTGTACCCTGATGGGGCTGTCCTGAAGTCTGTACACTTCTGGTCTTCACCAAAGTAATTCTCCTACACAGGAAATATGACAAACATGGGGACTATTCTAAAATATTTCATCCTAATGTGAGTTATAATCCAATGACATTACAATACTCAAAATGAATTTGTGGAATATAAATTACATACAGACATCTTAATATTATGATTCCTATAGGTGAATAATCTCTGCTATGTAATGTGGGAAAATCAACGACAACACAGTAAAAATAAATACTGTTATAACCTCAACATTTTGGCTAACTTCTTAATAATAACAATAAATTTTTAACGTTAACTATAGGAATGATGACACCACGATGAACATATGTCAAAACAGCAGAAAAATGCAGACGTCACGTGTACTATTTTCAATGTCAAAAATGAAATAGGTACTGTTTCTGATATGAAAGACATAAATAATACTTCAGATTATACACACCTTTACATGGATAAAGTTCCGAAGCAGGGAACCGTAAACACAGATGACAGAGGGCGCCACCTCCAGCTCCACACTTATCAGATCTGATTCCATTTTGCTCAGATCAAAGTCATCAGGAGCTTTCTGTAGCACTGGCCGCATTGGAGCAAGAGGAATCAGCTCACTTTCCTGATCGTCAGTCATACCGATGACATCATCGAGGGAAGCATCGGGCATGATGTGGTGTGTGTCGACCTTGAGAAGCGGCGGCATGGGGTAGTACTTGTAGGAGATACTGAGTGACACATTGGAGGTCATCCAGCAGTCTACCCAGCCAGCACTGTAATACACACACATAACACAGTATAGTGTAGTTCACTCCATACCTCACAATTAATCTGGCTTGATTAAATTCAAATTTCTAAAAAGTGTATGAAATTCAACTAGGCTGATCAAAAGTATAGCAATCGGTGAAACTGATGCATAAAGGTCAACTGATAAAGAAAGCTATGTGACCTGTGGTTCACAAATGCAGCAAGACTTTACCAGACAGGCTTCAGGTTTTCTGATGATAGAACCCTGCTGAAATGATTAAATATCAGTCATACAATAAGGAAGTTCACAAAAACTGATAATGAATCCTTTTTCTTCCATTACTAAGGTATCTAATTTTGTTGATATGCTAAAGATACAGGTTGTAAATGTATCAGTCAGTCCACCTGTTTCAATATTCCCACACTGGCATTTTATTGTATATTTACGTCCATTTAGCCACCACAAGCTAATCAACAATTTTTCCCTGTTCCTATAATTGGCCACTTAAGTCAGGTTTGGCTGCATGCTCTCTGCTTCTGACAAGGAAAAGGAAATGTGAGGTAGATAGCAAGAAATATGTACATGACGAGAATATCAAGAAAGGCATGGTCATATACATTTTGCATTACCTCCGTTCAGTCAGTCTCCGCCACTGTTTAGTGATGTCGTAACAAAATGGCTGCTCCTTTACATTACCATCCCTGTCAACAATCTTCATGTTTTCTGACAATGCGATTATGACATGGCGACTGGTGTTGTTTTGTGGCAAGTACAGACGACAGAACACAGTCTCCACCTACAAATGTCAAAAGTTATGGTGAAATTCTTTTAAATCATTCATGAAGTACAATCTATATGAGCCTATATGATACATAATAATTTTTCTACTTTATATCAAATGCAGTGCTTTGTTTTCAGGCTCAAAATTTAAGACGCAAATGAAGTTTTACAATTCACTTACAGGTTACTGAGAATGAGATCAATAGCTTGAATTGGAAAAGTTCTACTTCTTCTATGAACATGGGGTTCTGTTGTTGGGCATTTAACAGAGTGGTTAATGAAATAAACAGAAATACATGTATAACTATCACGACAGGTGTTTAAGACAAATTCCACCATGTCGTCATGTAATGTCAGAGTAGGAAGGGACAGGGTATGACAGAACATGATGTGACAGGAAATGACAAGCATGATTACTTTATCACCCCCACTTCTGTGATGTAAGAGTATAATTACATGTATCAGCCATACCTTAAAGACAAATCCAATGGTGTTTGTAAGAGGTAGATAGTCAGTGTAGGGCAGCTGGAGGGACAGGTCGAACATCTCTCCACAGAAGGCTATGTGAGCTGATACACACAATGGAACAATCAAAATGTGACTTTCAAAAACTGACTTCGATAAATGTTCAATTAACAGGATCCAACTTTCATGACAAACTCTAAATTTCATGTGACAGAACTATTGAGAAAGCTCATATATTAATAAAAAGAAAAAAAACTAGTTGTTTTTTTATGAAAAATTTTAGAAATGAAAAATAGTAATCATCAGTATGAGCTAATCTCAAGGGACGTTGTTTGATATTTTTATATTAATTAATCATCAATAGCATATAAATGAACTGGTTTTATGTAGGGAGAATTTTAGAGTGTCAAGAATAGCAAAGATGTTAATGCAATGACTTTTCATCAATGCACCCTACGTACTATCCAAGGTAAGACCTACAATGTGTGAGAAGGGGTATTTGGTTGCCCATTTGAATGCTATGTTTTCTTTGAGTGCTCCACTTTCTTCTCCCACCAAGAGTGCCAAAGATAATCACAGAGATATTGCTTTCTGTGAAATCATTGTAAACGTATCAAAAAAAAAGTTTTAAAACTTGAAAAACAGTCATATGATTTGGTTCCCAATTTTTATAAATTTGTATACATAGATTTACTTACCATTTTCTGGGTTCTGGGATTCAGTGTCTATCCAGTTATATTCATTGCACAGTGTGACCAGCTCAAACTGGTTAATGAGAATATTAATGTTGTATGTGTACGGAACAAAATGGTAGACATCCGGCACACTCTTTGTTGACCAATCCTCAATCAGGTCTGAAAAAGCGTAAATTTTCCACTCGATTTTTGTGAAAATAAGTTATCCTGCAAGGATTTCCTTATGCAAGTTAAAAATCTTATCAGCTCATTTAAACTGATACTATTTCTTATTTGTTAGGTCTAATTGATATGGAGTCTCAATTTTCTTTATTTGTAAAGGGGAGTAAAATTCAATCTCAATCTCTAACTTAGCATCAGCCAGCTTCATATATCAAATTTAATTAATATCAGTAGGCATTGATAAAAATAGTCTCAAAACAATATGTCATGATTGAAATTATTGAAGAGAATCCAACAGCGTGGCATCCATACCTCATACTACCTACCCAACAAACAACATGCCTTTTACATTACCAGCCTTTTTTGACAGAATAATAACCAATCACTATTTCAAGGACTTCAGCAATAATTATTGAAGTACAAGAAGACCAGAGGGAGAGAATAATACCTGACAGGAAGTGTTTGATCTGGAATACGATGTACAAGGTGGCCTTGCATGCTGTAAAAGAGCAGGTCCAGTCCTGGTGGGCATTCCACTGGAGAGGGTACGCCACAGACACACTAAACTGGAAAGATACAATTTTCAAAACTGACATATTTTACAAATAAATACAAGTATATATACAAATTTCGCAATGGAAATTATTATTTACAATTTCACTTGTTATACAGTCAGCCCTGTGAACAATGGGGGGAAAAGGAAAAGGCCAAAAAAAAAAAATTAACCTTTTTTAATGAACAAGCAACATATTTTTTTTTAATTTTATCAAAGAATTAAATCAATTACACAAACTCATTTTTGTGTTTTTTAGCGAAATTTACCTTCACATTTTGTGTGTTTATAAATGTAAACCTTCTATGTTGCAATTTTTTTACAATCCACGGCCATTTGTTTAATGATAATAATACAGTGATTTCCCCTTATTCAAGTTAGTTTCACAATTAAATCATTTTCTTAAAAAATAAAACAAGCCATATAGTTTTAATATATTAGGTAAATTGATATTTTGTTGTTGTTGTTAAGGGAGAGAGAGACTCTTTACAACAACAACAAAATATCAATTTACCTAATAAATTAAAACTACGAGAGGTGATTCATGAATTTTGAAACACCATGTAGCTTTGTTTCTCGCGAACACCTGCAGCACAAGTTTCATGATTTTAACTGTATCTTATCCTTTCAATAGCAAACTACACAACTATGTTACACAAAGTTGTGATTTCAACATGGGTAGACGTAAAATTGACTCAAGTTTAGAGGGTGTTATAGAATACCTGTTGAAGAAAGGAAATTCCTATAGAAGCATAAAGAAGGAGATAAAGGGGCAGGGGCACGATGTATCTTTGTCCACAATACATAGAGTAAAACATTCCAATCCTAATACTAAAAAGCCAAAACCAGGTGAGTTTCGCAGGCGACCTACTAAGTCAACTGATGACGTTGTTCGTAAGGTCGCCATTTTTATTCAAAGGGTAAATCCTCCAACCCAGACAGAGATGGCACAACGGTTAGGTGTATCTCAGGCTACTTTTGACCGAATTATTAAACGTGTACTGCAATGTAAACTTAGCAAGAAATGCAAAGTTCATAAGCTCAATGCAAATCAAATAGAGAAAAGACGTCAACGTTCATGGCGTCTGTATTTACATTTAAATAATAACCAGTGGAAAAATTTTGTCACCACCGACGAGGCAATGGTCGTCTCCGGGTTTGTTATTACTGTAAAGAAGTACATGATGTTTCAAAACTTAAGTTTGTAAAACGTGATTCGTTTGCTCCAGGATTCATGGCCTGGGCAGGCGTAAGCTTCCATGGTAATACGGATATCTGTATTATTGATAAAGGTGTAAAAGTCAATTCAGACTTTTATATCAATAAAGTTCTGAAGCCTTTTGTCAATAAAGATCTTCCCAGAATGTTTCCTGGAGACCAAATTAAAGACATGGTCTTCCACCAGGATAGTGCATCCAGTCATACCTCAAAACACACACTTGAATACTTGCGTCAACAAAAAATCAACTTTGTAATGCCTGAGGAATGGATGCCCAAAAGTCCTGATGCAGCATCAATGGATTTTGCTATTTGGGGTATCTTAAAACGACGTATACAAAAATGTAAAATATACACTTTGGCAGGTCTTAAACGAGCATTAAAGGATGAATGGAAAAAATTAGAACCAACAGTTATAAATAAAACCTTGCAGTCATGGTCAAAGCAATGTAGACTCATTTAGAACATGCATGGATCACATATTGAGCATTTGTTACAGTAAAATGCATATCAGTTTAAAATTATACGTTGTTACAAAGTGTTTCAAAATTCGTGAATCACCTCTCATATAAGGCTTGTTTTATTTTTCTAAATGGGTAACAAATTAATGAATGCTCATCCATTGATAACAGATGGGGGATAATTTTCGTCATTGTAAGCGGTGTTAAAACAACAATTAATCAAACTGGCCCATTTCAGACAATTAGCAGTTTTGCTCAATTCTCAGGATCATGATCTCGAAGCTGCTAAGCATCTTGTACCAATTAACCAATAAGAATTCACCCCTCAGAGTATTACCCCACTCCCACCCCTGTGTACTAAGATGTCTGCTGGCACGTTCCTATCCACAGGAGTTTCCGGAAACAGGTGACTCGTGCCCGACACCCGAAGCAGTAAGGCTGTCGGTTGCCTAGTGACCTATGTTCAAAGGGCTATAGCACAGCGGGGATATGATATTACTGACTGATGACCACTATAGGCAGGTGACCGTTGTTTACAGTAAATTTTAAGAACAATAACGCATTGGGGAATCTGATGTGACCATTGTTCCAAGGTGACCATAGGTACAGGTTTGACTGTATACAGTATGACAGCTGTTCTTTGCTACACAAAGTTACACAGGACAGTAATTTTGCAATCATCAGAACAAATAAAAAATTAAAAAAAAAAAACATGCTGCCAATTTTTCAATTTGCCATATGAAATACAAATAAGAGATTGCTTGACACACATCAGATCATAATGTCACCTGCCACGGTATTCTAAGAAGATCGCACTAAAACATCCATTTGTAAAATAAACAAATGATAGTTAAGAAAAAGTGGAATAAATATCCAGCTGAAGTTACAATACTTTTTTCCATAAAAGTGACCTTGGCCTTGCCACATAAATGGCAGGCCTAAGCACCCTCCAAATTCAATTATACAGATGGTTTCTTTAAAATATGTCAGTATTATTGAAGTTATTGAACATTAACTTTTTTATTCCTTTTTTTTTCCCATTTTTAGTAAGAATGGCATTGACCATGACCCTTTCAAGCTAGAGGCTGCAGGCAATATATTAAGTCACAATGTATTACACATCATGAGACAAAACTGCCAGACTGACAGCAGACTTACATCTAATGTTTCACACTCCAGCAGGGAGCGGAACTGCATGCTTGTTGTGGCCTCCAGAAGCAGAAGCTGTCCCCGGACCACAGACGTGTAGCCTGTCTCCTCGGTGATCCACGGCATGCTGGCCTCGATGTATGACCCCTGACCCATGTTCATGTGTATAGCTTGTGTTTCCTGGATAGGCATGGCAAGCATTAAGATGTGTATTTTTTAACGATTGGTACTGGTCAAATCAAAATTGAATCTTAAGCAATCTAAGGACCTTTACCACATTTCCTGGAAAGTTTATCACTGAGCAGTCCTCAATTTTTAACAAAGTTAAGATGAGACTTGTATATAAACTGGTATATATACAATTGAAGTAAATTGTAGCTTAAAAATATCTTATAGCCAGTATAATTTTACTTTCTTCTTAAAAACTGTGTTGTTTTTTCAGTCAAAATGAAATAAAATACCTTATTCATATAAAGAAACAGAATAATTAATATTTGAAATCTAGAATATAATCAAATAAAAGAGCCATTCAAAATTATCACACATTAACTAATGTCTTACAATAGGGAAGGTACCATATATATCAATTAACTGATTATATTTTAATTGTGGAGAGTTTGTTGGAAGTAAAAATTACCACAAAGTACACATCAAGCAATACATACAGAATTTTTAGTGAAGAGAACATCATTTGTTGCCTCAGCAACTATATTCATGCGGAACTCGAATGTTCTGAACTGTCGTTGTTCCCCAGGTTGAGCAACCTTGGTAACCTCCAGTGGCTGGTAGTCAGGCGGGTAGAAGAATTTCCACAGGTACTCCCTGTATAGTCAGAGAAACATATACATCATTATCAAGAGGCACTGGAATTAGAAATCTATAGGATATAAGCTATACCAGGCTGTGATCAATAGTTGACCAAGAACACACGGGTTTCTTTGTGATACTATTTTTGAGCAGATTATCTAGTCATGGAAGAAAAAAATATCCTAATACACTGACCAAAGGTAATTGAAGAGCTACAAAGGAATTCTTCATGTATAATGAATTTCTTTAATGTATCAATTGTAGAAAATGACACTTCAATATTTGTTAATAAAAAAATGTTCCCCCTTTGTAATCACAGCACATGTATATGCTATAAAATATGATGTATTATAAACTACACTGCAGTTACATTATAATAAAGTAACTTTTTTGGACCCAAGTCAACATAAAGTCCTACACTGGAGCAAATATTTAATATGTGGCAATGCATCACTTGTCCATTTAGCATGAATAGACCATGTGACATCACCTCTGTCTGTCAGCCCAAGGACCATAGTTAAAGTCTGTGTTTTTGCCACACTGTATATCCAGCCCGAGGGAGGGGTATGTTCTACGAGTGACTGTCTCCCCATCCGCCAGCTCCACCATCTCTGGTTCATAGGGCACAACACCTGAAAATATGAACCCCTCTGTCAAAATCTGTATCATGTTGTTATACTTATCATAGACTTTTCTGTTATGGTCTTCAAATGTTAATAAAATTATCTACATTTTATGTTTTATGGTTGTTGTTGTTTTTTTCTATTCAAGACAAACTTTTTTGTCAGAATGAAATTCTTCTTACATAAACATCATATAAACCTGTTAATCTATATAAATCTCTTCCAAACAATTTTCTAAACATGACCTGCGTTAAGCTGTAGAGAAGTTGTATATAATTTGGTCAAGAGTTATTATTTGTTTAATGTCCCTGAAAACCTTCATAACGTTAACCAAGGTGATGCCATCAACACCTCCGTTGCCAACTCCAGGGAAATAAAAAATATCTCCACATACTTCAAATATAATAATTTGTCAAACTAATAAAATTTGAGCTATCCTTGCTACACTACTGTGGCTTAACAATCTAGAGTGGTATTGAACATTTGATTCCTATATAGTCTCTCACTTCCATTTGTCTGAAAGGAGGTAAAAAAATATTGCCTCTAGCATGGGTTTAACATCAACTGTCAAGGATGAACATATCAAAAAACAGAGACTGGCTATAAGGAGTAAATTTTGGCTAAGGATTAATTAACAGAACATTTAAACTGATCATTTTCACACCATTCATCAGCCAAACAAATCATCTTCTACAAGACTTATTCTTACATGTATCATTCAACACGGAGATGGAGACCCATTGATGAAAAAGTTGTTGTTGTTGTACTGGGGTTTACCGTCGCTGCGACAATATTTGAGTCATATAGCGACATCCAGCTAATTACAGGTGGAGGAAGACCCCGAATGCACGGAGGTACCCGGGTAGAACCACCGACCTACCACAAGCCAGCTGGAAGGCTTCCTCACATGAAATATCTGAAGTCCCTACCAGGATTCGAACCCACAGCAATGAGGGGCTGAGAGATTTGTAGTCCACGACTGTAACCGCTCGGCCACAGTGGCCCCCTAATGAAAAAAAAGTACACACCTGGCTGGTCCATATAATAATGAAGCTTGATGTCAGTGGACTGCATCAGAACAAATCCTTCTCCCATCATCCGTGGTGGCCTGAAAAACAATCTCTTTACATTTCTTTTCCATGAAGTAGGACTTAAATCAAATACATGTAAATGAAACTTTTGCATACTTTAGATGGAGTTCTATAGTAGAACATAATTATGTGTATGTCCTCCTTCCAATAAACATTATAATTATTATTACACATATTACTACTTCTACAGCAGAATGTAAACTATTTTCATTTTACATTGAAGAAAGCATTACTGCTTGCGAAAATCCCACTGGCACAGACGGGGATCTTTACACAGTCAATGTGCCCAAATAAACTTATTTTCCCCATATTCCCCAATATATTGACTAATTTTCCCTATGTACCCCAAATAAATTGACTTATTTTCCCCATGTACCCCAATAAATTGACTCATTTTCCCCATGTACCCCAATAAATTGACTTATTTCCCCATGTACCCTAATATATTGACTTATTTCCCCATGTACCTTAATATATTGACTTATTTTCCCCATGTACATGTACCCTAATATATTGACTTATTTCCCCATGTATCTTAATATATTGATTTATTTTCCCCATGTACATGTACCCTAATATATTGACTTATTTCCCCATGTACCCTAATATATTGACTTATTTCCCCATGTACCCTAATATATTGACTTATTTCCCCATGTACCTTAATATATTGACTTATTTCCCCATGTACCTTAATATATTGACTTATTTTCCCCATGTACATGTACCCTAATATATTGACTTATTTCCCCATGT
The DNA here is from genome assembly GCA_021229015.1 of Solen grandis. NCBI lineage: Eukaryota > Metazoa > Mollusca > Bivalvia > Adapedonta > Solenidae > Solen > Solen grandis. The sequence goes on from CM037777.1 coordinate 85,452,922, forward strand.
ACCCTAATATATTGACTTATTTCCCCATGTACCCTAATATATTGACTTATTTCCCCATGTACCTTAATATATTGACTTATTTTCCCCATATCCCCCAAAAATTGACTTATTTTCCCCATGTACCCCAATAAATTGACTTATTTTCCCCAAATACCCCAATAAATTGACTTATTTTCCCCATGTACCCCAATAATTTGACTTATTTTCCCCCTGTACCCCAATAATTTGACTTAATTTCCCATATACCCAATAAATTGACTTATTTTCCCCATGTACCCCCAAAAATTGACTTATTTTCCCCATGTACCCCAAAACATTGACTTATTTTCCCCATGTACCCCAAAACATTGACTTATTTTCCCCATATACCCCAAAACATTGACTTATTTTCCCCATCAATTGACTTATTTTCCCCATATACCCCCAAAAATTGACATATTTTCCCCATATACCCCAAAACATTGACTTATTTTCCCCATGTTCTTTATCTTTACGCTGATACTCACTCATCTTTTATGTCTCCCTTGTACTTATCACTTCTGACAAACATGATCCTGAGGTTATCTGAATTCACCTTTAAGTCATGCATGAACAGATCAAAAGGCGTGGATGCTGTTGTCGTGGTGTACGTAACATGACTGTCATCAAGGTGAATGATGAGTGTGTTGGGTATCAAGTTGTTTCCAAATACAAAACGGCTCTGAAAAATATCAGTATCACATGGTGTTACTGGTAACTTTCAACTGAAGAAACAGGAAGCTAATGGAAAATAAGACCTATTTGTTGCTGTATTTGATTTTCAGTCATTATTGATACATATAATAATTTACAATTTGCTTTTTTGGAATAAACATCACTGCAATAGTATTGAGTCGTATTTATTGAGCTATGTCAAGCTATGAAGACCCTACATGTACAGAGACACACAGGTAAGAATCAGCCACCTACACAAGCCAGCTGTGAATGCTTCTTCACATGAAAGATCTGACTGACCAGATCGGCACTCAAATCCACTTACCAAAAAAAGTGTTGAAGGATCGATACGAATACACAAGTCAGAAACAAGCTCTGTAAATTACCAGTAGGTTCTCTAGTCAATCTACAAGGATATTTACTCATTGTGTGACAATGTAAAGCATTCATATTACTGAGACTATAAGAATACTCACTGTCGTAATGTCTGCCTTACATACAGGGATGAGGTCCCTCCAGTGGTAAGTTGTCTTTGCCTCTTCACTGAAATGAAAAGATGCAGACATTCTATATCTTATCCAACAAATTCTACAATAATAATTGATACATTTTATAAACAGGGAAAAAGTTTTATTTCATTTTGATGTAGGATATATTAATCAGCAATTTATGAATTCTACAACATCATATTTGGTCTATCCCTTTCAAAATATTGCTTTCTTGTGGGTTAACTTCCCATCAAATGAATTTCAGTTATTTGTGGAGTTTGTCTACATGCGGGATAATGGCTGCCTCACTGCAATAAAATACCATAGACAGATGGCATAACAAGTTAACAACACTCAGTCACATTATCCTGACAATGTACCAATTGAAATCATTATGCAGAAGAAATTGATAAAAAAAAGCTGTTTAAAATTTCAACAACACATAAAAGTTACAACATACCTCTTCTTTGCATCCCCTTCAGACTTCTCAGCTTTGTCTTGATTATTATCTTCATCTTCTACATTATGGTTACTGAGACCAAACAGTTTTTCCAGCCGGTTATAAGTACTGGACCGGTTGTAGATGTTCACCTCAAAACCGTCTATATGTATAAAGAGTCGCGTCTCTGCATGAGACATGTCTGTAATGTACAATACAAATAAAAACATCATCAGGCAATCCATTATTAGGGGAGGTAAATCAATCTCAAATATAAACTTCTAAATATCTTTGAAAACTGTTTGTCTAAAAAGATCAATTTTCACTTTTTATTTCTTTCTCTGAATGATCAATTCAGTACTTTTCTATATTTTTCAAAATAAAAAATATGCCAGCTTGGATAAATGATAAATATAACTTGAATATTGAATTCAAGATTTGTTTTATTTAACAAGTGTGTTTTTTGTGCATTATAAATTTCTTGTAATAAAGGAACAGCAGAATGAAGCTTTGCCTACTGAAAAAGTATTATAACTTAATAAGGGCCATTCATAAAGATTCCGGACTAGCGGCTTTATCATTGAGAATAAATGTTAGCCTACTTAAAAACTTTACATAAAATTATATGTGTTTTAACCCAATCTTATAAAGTTAAAATGAGATCAAGAAATATTGTGTATATACATGTCATACCTTCTCCAAGCTCTCTATAGACATAAGGCCTCCACCACTTGAAGATAATCCAGCCGTACTCTATGCGTACAGAGAAATCCTCTGTAATCAAATGCACTGCACGGAACATGATCTTCCCTGACAGCACTGACATGGATATTGAACCTGCATGATACAAACATAATTTTCTCAAGTTTCAAAATTTCAAATGTAATTTAACATATTTTATCATGACGTAAAACTGTTTCATAATTCATTGTATTGGAAATTAAACTATGTACTGTAAAATCTCAATAATAAGACCAACCTTGGGACTGCTGTCAACTGGTCTTTATTATGAGGTGGTCTGATAACCAAGTTTCAATTTACAGAAAATATAAAAATGGGGACTTGAAATTAGTGGTCTTCTTAGTGAGGTGGTCTTTATATGAGGTTTTACTGTATACATGTCGAAGCTAAAAGTTAGGTAAATATTTCATTTTTTTAAATTTTTTTAATAAATGCAGCATTTTTTTAATAAATGCAGCATTTTCATACAGACCTACAAGCACTTTTTAAAATCATTGATAACTACCTTTAAATACAAAGGTATACATTTTGGAAAATGTCTAATCAAGCATAAATAAATAAACATTTATTTTATTATTTCAACAAGAAGCAGACACAGCAGGGGATAGAATGCAACAACTTTAATTTTAACAAGTTCATGACACACTGTGAAACATTTAAACTGATGAAAATTCCCAGTTTGGGTCAAATCACTGCATAATTCCTTTAAAAGAAATTCCCTGGCCCCTTTCACAAATAAGTGGGAAAGATTCACAATGATACATACCAATATTCATCCTGCCATATTTTTGGATTCTATTTACAATGAACTGTGCAATCAGACCCATCACTCTGGAATTGTAGTAGGTGATATAGATGGTCCAGACAATGGCAAACACCAGGGAAATGAAGAACCAATAGATCTTTGATTTGGGTATCTCGCCCTCGATGCGGTTTATTAAATTGACTGACTCGTTCACCTGTTTATCCATGGTGCTTTGTTGTTTAATATGGTAACAATTATGTCAAGGATGGGAAAGTCCATGCTCCTTAGTGAGACAGAATGCAGGGTTTGATAAACAAACAGTTCACAGTGACAACCCGTGTGTCTCTCATATCTTTGTAAGAGTCTCTCATGTTAGTGTAGCATATTTGCAGTCTTGAAGGCACAATTTTCTTTTCCCAAACAGCAACATCTTGAAAAAGAAAGTAAATAACCTGAATTTACACCCCATGTATTTTGCATTGATTAGAATGAAAAGTTCTAATGTTTACTGTTACCGGTATTTCTATACATCACCACCCATTATATGCAATATAAAAAGGGACGTACTTAGGTTTCAAAAAGTTATGAGGTGAAGTATAATACATATACATATAGTAATATTGTGAGGTGGGTGAAAAAGCCGGTATCTGGGACCTGGGATCGTATTAAACATATAGGGGAATGGAGTAGCTGTATATGATTATGACAAGTGTCATAGTAAGGGGTAATAAAAACTTATATAGAGTGGATTATTACATACATTTTGGCTTTGATGTTTGATTAATATGTAGATTTAGATACAATATGTAGCATGTGTTCAAATCTGTTTAATACGAATCTGGTATTTCTAAAGGCAATCTGAGACATATCAATACCATGTAGATTTCCTTTGTTACTTAGTGTTTTTTGTATCATAGATACATGTATAACATAACAAAAATGAAACAAGACAAATATTGTATTTTTTTCGACTGCATTTATGACCGTTATATGAATAATAATGGTTACATTTTGTACAACATAAATAAAGACTATGTAATAACAAACATATCAATGAACCTAAATGTACACTAAAACAGGTCATAGTGACTAAGTCATCAAAATTAAGTGGTAATCAGATCAGTTACCATACTTTACACAATGTAATGTTGCAGACTTCTGCATCTGGCAAGATTTGGCAATAGTGCATATTGAATTTTCATTTGAAAAAAAAAAAAAAAAAATTATCAAAGAGTGTCAACTTAAAAAAAATTAACATTTTCTAATTTTATTAAAGTAAAACTGTCTTATTCATCTGGTGTATATATAGGGCACACTTTACATGTCACCAGAGGGGAGGAGGGGCTTGGCCTCTTCAAGCTGCCCTGGTCATACATATCTTGTATTTAGTAGGCTATAAAATCCTTTGATTACATAATGTTTGTGCACCCATCAAGTGCCCCATACTGAACCACACAAATAACCACCTGCCCAGCCAGAATCCTTTTGTCTTATGACCCCCTGCTGTCAATGTGTAGGTAATCTGAATCAGCAGTCACCCATGACTGTATGTTAAGCATGTATTTAGGGTGCTGTGCATGCAAATTGAATGACACATTCACTGATTGACAGACATTTTGCCGAGTAATACCTAAGGTACCACTAGACTTATATGTCGTCTGCCGAGTGATCTAAAATAGGCAATTACTAAGTGTTTGCATCATGAGTTAAAACTATTCTAGACATATGCAGTTTAAAACCTTTCCTCATATAGACCTTTACGCACTCAATAGGTACATAAGCCTGATCTGCAGAAAACACAGTAAACTTACAATTTAATTACAAATCCATCAGACACTGGGAGCGAAAGATAAACTACAGCCGATACTCGCAGTGATGTTATGTGTCGCATAGTTTTTCATGTTTCCTCTTGGAAAGGTAAGAACAGCAGAATGTAGTATAAAATTAGCTATAAACACAATGTGTCAAAAATTCCAAGAGCACAAAGATGAAAAAAACTTTTGACTATATCTACTCAACGAAATATTTAATTCACTTTTCTCTACATGTATAAAATATTAAATCTTACATTAAAAGCATGCTAATTATCCGCCAGGTTGATGAACTTTCAAATTACCAATTTCATTTTGGAAAAAGTTTATGGTAATGCATTTTTTAGGATGCGTACATATTATCAACCATGTTAATTAAACTTAATCAGAAACGGGTTGCGTTTCTAAGTGTTTCAGTTTTATTATTTTTACATAACTTCTTAAGTATTAATTTTATGAAACAATTTAACCCTTCTTAACTCACACCTCTAGATATTTTTTTTTCTGAAAGGAATAAATACAAACAGTAGGCCTATACATCATCATGCTCACTTTTTTAATATTTGTGAATGTAATAATCTATGTGTATTTTGAATTTATAAAAAATAAATAGGAAATGAAAAAAAATGAAAATTTTAATTTGTCATATTTTGGAACTATGTATATGATTTGTAGATTATGATCACTAGATCAAATTAAATCCAGGTAATCAGTCATTGAGCAATGTTACTGATAAGTCAAAGAATATGAATGACTATTGCACAGAAAATACAATTAGTTTGTAAAAAAAACCGGATATTTAAGATTTTATAACCCTGAACCATTAAAACATGAACCAGATGCAAGAAATCAATTATGCATGCTTATCTATAACACATGCACATCTATAATAGAGTCCAAAACTGATGATTATTCAATGCATTCACTAACTGATAGTGTACACAAGTCATTCAATTTTTTTTTTTTTTTTTTTTTTGGGGGGGGGGGGGGGGGGAATCCAGAAAACACTTATTAAATATTTTGTGCCAGTTTTAGATTGAAAATGCACGGGAAAACACTATTTCTTAATTATTTAAAAAAATTCTGAATAGCATTCACTGAGCTTCAGCGAATTTTTTATCCTCCGAGGACTCCCAGAAGCTTTGGTAGGATGTCTCGCTGACGTATCAAAGGGGGGTGGGGGGGGGAGGGGCATTTGGGGATATTCAAACGTTGGGCGACACATTCCCAATCTTGTGGTTAGATCCCTTAATATTTGCCAAAATTTCGGTGGGGGTTGAAAAGCGCACTCTGATATTTGTTGCTGTTTTGATCAATCTTAGACTGAGACGGTCAAAAAGATCATAGAACATTGCTGGGGGTATCCTCATGAACCTATGATTGTTTCACAAGTACTCAGTGATACATCCCCTTAATCTACAGGAATATTAACCCAATGATGTTTCAAATTTCGTGAAGCTCTGGGGCACCCATTCGCCGATTATCAGAGAAGGCCCCCCGAACATTGGGAACCATCCCCAATATTTCAAGGCCATTATTCAGGGAACATTCTAAGAATTTTTGTGACCAAAGCCGAAACATCAGTGAATGAACCATCCTGTAAGTCTAATCATTGCCATTTTTCATTTTTCATGGGACTGCCCCGTCTTTTTGGTTCAAACATCGGGAGCCATCAGGAGAAAAATTGTGTATTTCCACATCACCGATGACTTTCTCCCAGTGAGGCTGTAATTGAAAAGTAGGGGTCTCATGCTAGTATTGGTGTTAGATAAACAGAAGTCTTGTGACTCATCAAGTAACCATTTGACAAAGTGAGAATGACACCTCCTAACTTACCTAATATGTATATCATATGGTGGCAAAAAAGTCCTCTAATAAACTTACAAATCAATCCCACATAATTATTAACTCAATACGAAGTGCCTGTGTGTAAATACCTTTTTTTAATTTAAAAAAATTTTTTTTTTTTTTCAGCTACCATTTTTTTTGTCAATGTCATGCAACATTGATACGATACATTTGCATTGTAAATATCAAATGACTTGGCATCAAAAAGTAGCTCTCAAATTCAACCCTGGATTGATATATGTATCAAATTCCTGAAATCAATTATGCATGCTTATCTATAATATATGCACATCTATAATAGACATACATGTGCCAAAACATGCATGATACTATAGCACATATGTACTGACACCTATGGCAAGCTGTCCGACTGTGTGGCCACAATATAATTATGTATGTTTAATACGATCCAGGATCCCGGCTTTTCCAAAGACGATCCCAGCTTTTTTCCTCAAACATATTGTGAGAGTAATTTGTGAATCCTGATACATACTACAAGGATCAATAAAGCGAATGTTTAAGAACATCAACATGTGGAGCAGTGGAAAACTTGTTTGTTTGTTATGTAACATTGTTGTGAATATCCAAGGTCACTGACAAACATCCATTACATCAATGATGGATGGATGGACAAAACAATATTTCCCTATCTGAACATGCAAGATTTTTATACATGCCCGATGTCAAATTGGATTTCAGCTTTCTGCAGGTACAGTGATTTTTTATAACCAATATTCGGCTACATTCCCAGTGTCAGAAAGATTTTTATTTTTGCAATTCCAACCACCTAAAAAAAGGTTCAGTTTGGAATAAAAGTGGCAAATTCCCTAGCTCTGATGTAATTTCTTGTCTATTTTTTCCAAAATTAAAAAAAACAAAAAAAAAAACTATGTAACCAGCACAGAGAAAATCCCTTCAAATGAGCGGGTATAAAACATTTTGCGTTAAAGTTAAACACCCTCTGAATAGACTTAACAGAACAGAAAGAGTGATACTTGGAAATTTTTCTGATATTTTGCAACTCAATAATCATTATTTGTTGTTGTTGTTTTCATCTAACTAATGATAAACAAGGAGAAATGTCTATTTTTTTTTCATTTACATTATTGAAATTATCATTTATGGATATTATATTCACTATAAACAAAGATTGTTTTATCCTTCTTTGAACGTGTCCTGTAAAAGGGCCTCTTCCCAATGCCCACAGGACCCATTACCAATTGCAAAAGGACACTTCCCAATTAAAAAAAAAATAATGATAATAAATTTCCTTTTTCTTAATGATTAAATAATGAAATATCAATTTCAACAACTTTACAACATGTAAAGTTAAAAAGAATCTTAAACAAGTATCTCAGCATAGTATATAACCTGTTTAAGGCTTTTGCAAATGTACAACCAACTTCCCAATTTCATGATTTGCGATTCTTTTTTCCCTAATTATTTAAGCAATTCAAAAATTCCCAATTTGAAAGGTACAGGACCCATTTCCAATAGGCTGAAAAGAAAAAAAAACGCTGATAATAACAAACCAAAAGCTGAAAACCTATGTTCTGACACAGTCTCTTAAACTTTAATAATTTCAATGCCACTGAGCAGTATATATCCATTCATGTATTTTAAACTTTAATGTATACATACGACTCAGTGGTATTGTAAATTGTAAAATAAAGGTAGCAACAAAAGTCTAAACCCCACCCACCGAATATAGCCCCTGAGCATCTAGCCCTAATCATAAGACCTAGACGTAACCTATTTTAAGTTTATCCTTCATTATATCTGATACTTTACGTTTTTTATTGTTACGTCATTGTTACGTCGCTTTGCCCGGCAGCACGAAATACCCAAATCTACCCAAATCTTACCCAAATCTACCCAAATCTACCCAAACCTTACCCAAATCTACCCTAACCTTACCCAAATCTTACCCAAATCTTCTCATAAATCATGAGAAATGAAGTATTTATTGTTTGTATATACGAATAATATTGAAATTTTATCAAAACAATGTGTACACGATATTTTTGAACTTCCGAGCGAGCTATATTCCGGGTCCATTAATTGTATAAGTTGCGGTCGGTTACTGTACTGCAG
>CM037777.1:85461880-85487691 GCA_021229015.1 Solen grandis
CTTCTTGGAACATATAGCCCTGTCTGTCTATAATTAAGGGAATCAACATGTCATTGCAGGGGGTTCACGAAACACACCCATTCAAAATCTCGAATTCTTTTCAACATGCTGAAGAAATTGAAAACCATCTTTTGTATAAACATCTTAAATTAACCAAAATATTTGCTCTCTATATTTATAAATTGAAGTAAATATGGTGCTTACTCTATTGCATGAAGACCCCAAGCTCTAGCCAAACTGAAGATTTTCTAACCAGCTTGTAGTTCCAAATTGCTTCTTATTTAAAATTATTCCCAAATGATAAACTCAAATGATACAGAATTCAGTTATCACGCCTTCAAGATTAATGATAGAAGAATATACCAGATTGGTTTAGATAAAAAGAAAACACACTTGTATAGTGTAACTTGCTTAAATAAAAAATAAGTTCAGTTTTTAATGATGTGTAAAATAACGTCAGAAGATGGTGAATGTTTGTATGTTATCATGTCCATGGTGTGTGTGTACTCACAGGATGCTGGTGTTACAACGCTGACGGAAGCTGTGGGAAACAACAAGCAGCATTGGGAGAAGATCTCCAACTTGATAAAACTGAAACGTGGCGGCAGCTGTGTCCGCATGACCTTTGATGAGGTGCTGGCCATAGAGAATGAAGACGATGAGGAGGTAGCCAAGCCAGACAGTCTGGTGAATAATGGACTGACCAATGGGGATGGATAGCGATGAGCCGTACGGATACAGAAAGCCAAGTTATGTTGTAGATTTCAGATTTCTCTATAATTACAGTCTCTTATCCATCATGAGGCTATCTAAATTGAGTATTTAAGGGCTGTCCGAATCTACAAGCAAATCATGGACCTAAGAACTGAGTGGTTGGATGGAACTTGGTTCATGGCAATAGAAAGATGTTCCAGAGGCTGATTGTGGATGCTGTGACGTGATGTTTCATGAAATTATATGATATGCTTAGTTATATGTGCAGCTAGCTGATACAGAAATATTTAGCTGATACAGAAATATGAAGCTAATACAGAAATATTTTAGAACTGTGTGTTTGTGTCAGTATGTGCCACTGTTAACTGCTTCACCCCTGCCTGAAAATAAGATTTTTAATATATTCTGACTATGACCAGGCTCCGTGTTCTTGAATATAAAAATGGTACTTCCGTCTGACTTTTTATACTCGGACTCAAACTGAATTTGAGCCTGAGATCGTACTTAAGTGTTTTAGAGAACACGCTGCCAGACTTATATGTGTTTAAATGTATCTTCATCATTGTGCAAAATGTCTTGATTTAGTGTTCAAATGTTGAAAAACATAATCCTATTTCCCACCACTATTCCACCTTTGTACTTCCCCCTTCCCCATTTTTTCTTTTTTTTTTCCGTTCCTACCAAGGGAAGTAACTCTCCTCTCCCATAGTCCAAACGAACACATTTTATAAGACAGCTTCCATGTCCTCCTTCACACCCGTCCCCCATACACCTTCCTACAAACTGATCAGTTTATATTAAACCCTTTACTCTTTGAAGTTGTCAAAGGATTGACCATAGCAACTAATATAAATCCAAATCAGCTTCCGAGTTATTCCCACACTGATCGGGTATTAGAGAGAGAAGCACTTTCTCCAGCTGCAACCAGCATCTATCCCACCCTGGTTTGTCATTTCCCAGCCCTCTCTCCCTACCCTTCAACATTCTGTGGCTGTCCCTCTCTCCCTATACTTCAACATTATGTGGCTGTCCCTCTGTCCCTACCCTTCAACATTCTGTGGCTGCCCCTCTCTCCCTACCCTTCAACATTCTGTGGCTGCCCCTCTCTCCCTACCCTTCAACATTCTGTGGCTGCCCCTCTCTCCCTACCCTTCAACATTCTGTGGCTGCAATTATTGTTGTGTACATTAGAATCCGAAATAGACATAATTCATGGTGATATATTTATTATTTGTAAGTTACTGAATATTTATTGGTGAGACATGTACCGCATGGTATTTTTTTTATACCTGAATGTGTATTTGTGTTTTTATGTAATAGTTTATCATTATTTTCTGCCGCTCCCTCTGCCCTCAGTGGATTTGGCAGTAATGCTGGGAGCCTGTGAGATTTTGTTCATGAAAATATTTTACACATGTTTTAAATCTTTATCATAGAACATACATCATATCTTCTATCATTTACAGCTCCTTATACACCATTGTACACCAACTGCTTGACGAGAGTGAAAAACAACATGTTTTACAGTGTTTGCTCCTGTTGGTACTAAGGAGTGGTGACTAGTATTAATCCTTATCACACTGCAAGTTACTTACAGGTGAATCAAGGTTTAAATACTTTAAAATAATTTTCGTTGACATTGAATTTCGTTGATTATGTGGGAGTTTCGTGGGTTCATTTATTCGCGGATCTATGGTTTATAGAAAACTTAAAATCTATGTTAGAGACAAGTTTTCGTGGGGATTAATGTTCGTGGATGAAACCCTCAGCGAAATTGACGAAAATTATTTTCCCACGATAATTAATTGTATAGTAGTTCATTAAATATCATTGTATTCTAGTGAAGAAGTTGTAACTGTGGACAGCTTTCAGACTGATTTGCTTTCTTTTGGTCCACTATGATGTAAACTAATGTCTTCAGGTATAAAGGAGTCAAACTTTAAGGACTGGTGTGTTCAGTCAGTAGATTGCTTCCGGTTTGTTTCTACTCATGTACTCTCTTCATTGTTTTAATGCAATTCTACACTGGATATCTTTGTCAGCTGGTCGTGCATACTGTTCATGTAGCTGGTATTATATCCAAGACTGTTAGACGTTAGGCACTCCTGGATATGTTTTGATGTCCGGCTAGTCCATCCAGACTCCAATAAACCTGTATCACCTGAAGCTGTCAAGATATTACCTGTGTAACCAGATAAACCTGAAGGTATTTTTATTATAGACATGTCAAGGTTTTATTGACGCCGCGTGGAAACGCCATGGCGTACATGTGTTAGAATGTAAGGCTACAAGCAATCTGATTAACATCAGCTCCTAACGTCACTTCGCTATGCTACGCTGCAGTAATACATCGAAGTGACGTTAGGAGCTGATTTTGATCAGATTGGACTACAAGAGCCTGTGATAGTGAGGAGGTCAGTATGGGTGGATGTGGTCTGGTCACCATCGTTATCAACCCCCGGGGCATACAGAAACGTCCTTCACGTAATGTAGTCATCATGCAGTTACTCTTAACTTTCAGACTATTCCAGCTTTTGTGTTGAAATTTATAGCCCCACTTTTACCAAGTTAGAGTTGATTGTTTTTCTTTATTGGCTAAGTGAAGTGCTCACGACCAGTACCACAAGCAATTGTTCTGATGTGTTCACTTGTTCAATCAACCACGGGTCACGTGATATCCAAGTGCAGCTATTGGATGACGTGATGATCTAATTTAATTGGACATAACAAAATGACCAAGGGCTGACAACTTTCTAAGGTAGAATACCAAACAACTTTTCTTTAAAATTACATTTAATATAAAGATATACACAATGAGAATATAAGAAAAAGAATTAAAGAATATTGAAAAAAAATTCCGGCTAACTGTCTCTTTATCTGTTGGTACAATAATAACTGCACTGAAAGTTCTGTTATCACTCTATGACCGCATATCAATCTACACAATAGCTTACTGTTATGAACGCACTTCAATGTGCTGTGGTGAAAGAACCCAATTTTAATTTTAACTTTCACTTCCACTCCACACTGAATAAAAACTCCACAACATGTCCGATTCCAAAACCTTTAATACTTTCCTCTTTACACAGACTCACTCCGTCAGCACTTTCCTTTTTTTTTTTTTTTACAATCCCGCCATACCTACAAGGCATATACCCTTATATACCTTATCCTACAGCCAAAAATGCATATTTTCCATGTGCTTTTAGCTTATAACGATAATAACGTTTTGCATGTTTTGTTACATAATGAAAAATTTTCCCCCAAACCAAAAGTTTACATAATTATATATGAATTTTAACTGAAATTTATACCTATATCATAAATATCATAATTGAAAGTCGTGCATCCACACATTTACTGTGAACACATATACAACTGACATGAGATTCATGTGTTTCACCATAAAACTGATATTAAAATACATGTCAATCAAATTGAAGATATATATGGAAAAAACGACCAAAGCTTTAATTTACCCATCGCGATAATTCGCGACACTCCCGCCGCATAAAGAATACTTAACAAGTATGGTGTATAAAAACTAACTATCTATTATAATAACCATGGTAACAGCCATGATATAATGATTGTAAATAAATTCACAAAATATTTACAGTTTCCTCTTGTAAACATAAAGGTTTTCATGTCTATCGACATGTCTGTTACTAAGATAAAGAAATGAATTATAACAGTTAAAAAATAATGATTTAAACGAAAAAATCAATGAAAAACTGCACAGATTTAGGTTCGAATCCTCTTCCCCATCATCAGAGTAATCTTCACCAGCTTTTGGCTCACACGTAGGCTCCGAAACTTCACTACTACCCAATTCTCACACGTAGGCTCCGAAACTTCACTACTACCCAATTCCCCTCCTAAAATACCACAAATGCCGAAAACTCATAAACTTCATCAGTGTCAGCCCCACACATAGGCACAAGTAGGGAAACTCCACTATCATGTAATTCCTCTGCACTAACATCGGAATAAACTTCTTCTGCAGGCTCCGGAATAGGCACTTCGTCCCGATCCAATTCTTCTTCACCCAGATCTGTGAGATCATTTTCTGCGGCTTGTGTTTCACAAACGGGGTCCGAAATGGAAACCTCACTTTAAGTAAAACAACTTGCCCTTTTGTCTTTATCTGTATCACATATTTTAGAACTTGAGGAAGAAGAGCCACTAATGTCACCACTTCCCTGGTCTGAAGCTTTATCAGATGGAATACAATTCTCTTCTTCAGCTATGAGGTTGAATACACTCTCGACTTCACTAATATCTTGGTAATAAGTGTTCTGTTCTGCATCGCCCTTTACGGCTGTAAGTGCTTTGCGCCTGGCCTCACATTTAGGCAGTTCATGAACCTGGTGTAAATGTGCACACAAGTAGGATCTTCTTCTAAATGTAATCTTACATGAAGGCACAATACAGTTCCAAAACTCCTTTTGAAAATGGCTTTCTAGAATATGGCGTTTTAAATTCCTTTTATACTTGTAACTTCTGTTGCAAGTGTCACAAACTTTCCCATTTTTGTCGTCTCAAACATAAACCGACTGCTCACACCGAAGTAAAGCACTGAAATGAGTCTCACCACGTGTAAATTTCGAACGGGATACCCGTGGTGCACGTGGAATTCGCTTCAAAATCCAGTGATAGTCAATAGTAGTTTAGATACATGTGTATGTGTCCGGCGGCGCACTTCGAGCGGGCTACTCGTGACGCACGTGGAACTTGCCTCTCAGTGTGGTAACGGGGTCACCTGTTATCCGCATGCTCCGGTATATCTGATATGACATCTAAGCATGTGCTTTCTGAAATTTACATATCCACAATCCTTTTAACATATATACATATATTACAGTTTATAGTGTTTGTATATTAACATATGTTATTTGTATATCATGTTTAACACTTTGTTTTTGCAATTCAGCTAGTTTTCAGGATGATCACCTTGTAGAAGTGTATGGTGTATGCTCCGTTGAGATTTTTACTTTCTTTATACATATACTTGCAAATATAGTCAACAGTTTATCTCACTTGTATCATAACAGTGTATTTTTAATTCTTTGTTTTGCAATTTCAGCTGCTTTTCGAGAGGTTCGCCTTGGAGAACTGCATGATCCGTCCTTCCCATCAAGTTGTGTTTGCTCCGTTGAACTCTTGACTTTTCCCATGACTTCATCTTCATTTGAGTTGCACTCGATGGGAAACAGCATACACAGGGGTCTACCTATCACCTTCTTTGATGGCAACTGCACTCTCGCTGATCTAACTTCATTGTCACGACTACGCATTAATTGTATCACCTTTGCCACCTTCCAACTTCCTCTCGGTGTGGTGTCCTTTATCAGCACGACATCTCCAATATGAGGTCCCTTGAGAGACACAACCCTCCCCGCCTTTAAATATGTCTGATATCTATCTCGCAAACTGCACAGATATTCTTCTTTCCAAACTTTCCAAAACTCGTCGAGGAGTCTCTGACCCTTCCTCCAGACCTTTATCAGCTTTTCTTTGGAACTTTCAGAAGGCATATAGTATGTATCTTTGTCTTCTTGGCATCCATCCGAATATGCGATTTTAGGGTTAAGTGTCAGGAAATGACTAGGAGTAAGAGTGATGTTTGATTCTAAATCATCGCCCATATATATCAGTGGTCTTGAATTGATGACTGCTTCAACCTCCTTTATAAGTGTCTGCATCTGAATCAAAGTAAGCAAATTGCGCTCTAAGGTCTTTCTTAAAGAACGTTTGACAAGTCCAACCAGCCTCTCATAAAAGCCCCCCATCCAGGGAGCTAATTCCACGATAAAGTGCCAATTGATTTTTGATGTTGCTAAGTAAGACTGGATTTCTTCGCCGTTTATCACGTTTTTCCACATTGCAGCTAATGTCTGGTCTGCTAACTTGAATTGGGCAGCGTTATCACTTATCACTTCATCAGGAACACCACGTTGGGAGACGAATCGCTTGAACCCTAGAAGAAACTCCTCTGAAGTCATGTCCTGCACAACCTCTAAATGAATGGCTCTTGTTACCATACAAGTAAATAGACACACCCACACCTTTTTTGGCCCCTCTATCGTCTTCACTATCAGTGGCCCGAGTTAATCAATTCCTAGTTTTGAAAATGGACAGGATTCTTGTACTCTTGAAGCCGGTAATGGCGCCATCCGTGGCATCCTGTACGGCCCAGCTTCATGTCTCCTACAAACTGGACATGAACGGAGAATAGTCTTCACAGTGGATCGACCATAAGGTATCCATAACTTCTGTCGAATACTTGCGAGAGTCTGAGATACTCCGAAATGCATTGTCTCTTTGTGTTTCTTCTCTACTATCAACTGCGTGAGATTCTCTCCAGGTGGTAATAAAATTGGCCGTTTTGCGCCTTCTTCTAAATTTGAATTGTCTAGTCTTCCTCTGCATCGGATTAAACCATCGTCATCAACATAGAGTCCTAATTGCTTCTGCAAGCTGGTTGTCTTATTATCCATCATATGCTGGAGTTCATTCATGTACACTTTACGCTGAATGTACGTTGTCCATATAAACTCAGCTTCTCGAATGTATTTGGCACTTAGGGCTGAAGATATCTGTTTCTTCTTTAATCTGTTGATGAATCTAATCACTTGGGCAGTCATACGCAACAGTTTAACGAGTGAAGAATTTCTCTCACAGTTAATCCCAAACGGCGCTTCATTTCTTTGTTCTTTTTTTCCAACATTTTCTTGAACACTAGTAGCAACACCTACTTCCTCACACAGTGTTTCTTTAACAGTTAGGCTACATTCTTCCAACGAGCTCTTCCCTGTTTTCCAGGTATCAGACCGGTCTC
This sequence comes from Solen grandis, assembly GCA_021229015.1. Lineage (NCBI taxonomy): Eukaryota > Metazoa > Mollusca > Bivalvia > Adapedonta > Solenidae > Solen > Solen grandis. The sequence continues at coordinate 85,469,436 of CM037777.1, forward strand.
TGAGAAATGATGGTCCATTCCACCATAATTTGTACTCACTCAAGATTTTCACTGTTGACCCTCTTGTGGCAACATCAGCAGGATTTTCTTTTGTATTGATATAGCTGATCACAAGGTTGTCGAAACTCTTTATTTCTTCCACCCTGTTCTTCACAAAAACTGGCAAGCTTTTATCACTGTTCAGCCATCCTAATACTACTTGGGAGTCACTCCATAAGAACATGTTTGTTATCTTTAACTTCAGCTGTTCTTTCACAAACTTAAGAATGCGTACGCCTATCAGTGCCGCCATGCGCTCTAATTTCGGCACCGTCATTCCTTTTACCGGAGCAAGTCGTGTTTTTGCAAACACTAGATCCGTTCTTTGGCCACTAGGTCCTTCCTGCTGAAGGTATACAGCCGCCGCATATGCAGTCCCTGAGGCATCCGCAAAACACAGAAGACTATAAACTGTATCCTTTGGATTTCCACTTGATATACATCTGGTTATCTTGCACTCTGAGATTTCTTTCAAACTGGCATCAAGTTCATACCATATTCGAACTATTTTGTTGTCACTGATTTCTTCATGCCAATCGTATTGTCTTGTCCACAATCCTTGAAGAAGTATCTTACAGGGCAAGACCACAGGGGAAAATAAACCCATGGGATCAAACCATAATCTTTCAAACGAACCCGTAGTTCCTTTAGGGTCCAATCTTTACTTGCTCCTTTATTGAATTCTAGCTGGCGGAGCACATCCTCCGGTAATTTTGTACGTATCATAGAAACGAACACGTGTTGATTCACATCCTCTCCCAGGACTTCCAGACTTCTAAGATGTTTCTCGGTGATATCTAGAAAGTTTCTTAAGCTATCAACTCTACTTGATGGAGATTGTATATTCTTCAACCGTGTGTAGTGGGCGTCAACTATCTCTTGTCTGTTTCCGAATCTTTCATGAAGTATCTTAACAGCAATTTGGTAGTTATCTTTAGTACGAGCTAAACCAGCGACTGCTCGTTTAGCCTCGCCCCCTAACTTACTTTGTAGGTAACCAAATTTCTCAATGTCAGATAACCTGGAATTGTCATGAACGGAGCAAACAAACACATCCCAAAATTCAGCCCACTCCAACTTGTTGCCGTAAAACATATTCATGTCTAGTTTTGGAAGTTTCACAGCACAGGCATTTAGTTTTTCTTTATGGTCGAAATGAGAAAACATTTTCTTTTGTTGCTGCATCTGGGAGTCCAGCATTTCTTGCATTTGCTCCTGTATATTCACAAGTCTTGTCGTGTCCGAAGTTGCAACATACGGAACAAACATTTTCTCTTCCTTAGAAAGGTTTACACTTAAATGATCCAGTTCAATTAAACACTGTTCTACTGTAAAATTTAAATGACAATCTTCATCAAGAACTTGCTTTATGTATTCCTTTTCACTTTCATCTAGGCATGCAACTAACTTATCCATTTGAAGCATGAGTTTTTCAGAATAAGTTTTTAACATACTTTGAGAGTTCTGGATATTTCTTAAATGTTCAGAAACTTCAATTGTACTCACGTCTGTCTGCAATAAAGTCCCAGCGTTCTGCAGTTCCCTTTCCAATGTGTTACGAAACCTTCTCCTCACTCCTTTATTTGCAGAAATAGTTGCCATTTTATCACAATTTTCACGTGAGTCCTGTATCCGGCTCGCGGGACCAATTTCAATGTGGTGAAAGAACCCAATTTTAATTTTAACTTTCACTTCCACTCGCACACTGAATAAAAACTCCACAACATGTCCGATTCCAAAACCTTTAATACTTTCCTCTTTACACAGACTCACTCCGTCAGCACTTTCCTTTTTTTTTTTTTTTTACAATCCCACCATACCTACAAGGCATGTACCCTTATATACCTTATCCTACAGCCAAAAATGCATATTTTCCATGTGCTTTTAGCCTATAACGATAATAACGTTTTGCATGTTTTGTTACATAATGAAATAACTATTTTCCCGCCTAAATGCGCCAATGGAGCAATAATCATAATTATATAATATACAATGTTTACATAATTCATATATGAATTTTCAACTGAAAGTCGTGCATCCACATATTTACTGTGAACACATATACAACTGACATGAGATTCATGTGTTTCACCATAAAACTGATATTAAAATACATGTCAATCAAATTGAAGATATATATGGAAAAAACGATCAAAGCTTTAATTACCCATCGCAATAATTCGCGACATGTGCCACATTAAAAAAATGATTTCTAAATCAAATTACTCATAAACTATATCACGTGCTCTTATTGATGAACACTGGACCGACTTCCTGTCGTCGCTGTCCCTTCAGTAAATGTGATCTACTTAGTCCACCATAGACACCCTGTCGTCCATATGACGCATACGTAGATTCTCCCGTCCTTGCGACGTAGTCTACCAATGGGGTCCCGTATCGACTGTGACCACCCAGATTACATAACTAAATGCTACTTAGTCCACCGTAGACACCCTGTCGTCCATATGACGCATACGTAGATTCTACCGTCCATGCGACGTAGTCTACCAACGGGGTCCCGTATCGACTGTAACCAGCTTACATAGGCACCATGCCCCAACTAAATACGGCTACAAACAATAAATAGCTCTTATTTACTTATCACACCAAATATAAAGTGCAGACACTGTATTACTTCATAATACTACTTTCATACCAAATAACAAATCTCTGGTATTACATACGTGCATTTTATACCATACAACAATATTATGGTTTTACATAAGTGCATTAACGCAGAGAACTGCCCTTGTTAGCAATTATATACCAAACAGATATTCTATACGTCCCCACATTTCTTAATTACATCAGTGCATTAAAAAACAGAGAACCGTCCTCGTTAGCAATTATATACCAGACAGATATTCCATACAACTCCACATTTAATTACAAAACAAAATACTGTTGGACAAATGCTTCCATGTATATTCAGGTAATATCAAAATCAAGGACATACCTATAAACTAACATAATTATTCTCAAAATTACATCAAATATACATAATAATCAGAGCCATGTACTTAATTCCTTGGCCTATAGAACCAAAACCAATTAAATAGTTTATTTTTCCCAAGAAACAATACAACAATCTACGAAATAAATGTTTAAAATAAAATCTAAGTTTCATATCTACGAAAGCCTATTGAGCTCATTTTGGTTGGAAAAAAAATAATATTTTTCGCGAATAAACGCGATATTTTCGCGTTATAACGCGAAACTTTCGCGAATTAACGCGATATTTTCGCGAATTATCGCGAAACGTTCGCGAATAAACGCGATAATTTCGCGAATAAACGCGATATTTTCGCGTTATAACGCGAAACTTTCGCGAATAAACGCGATAATTTCGCGAATAAACGCGATATTTTCGCGTTATAACGCGAAACTTTCGCGAATTAACGCGATATTTTCGCGAATTATCGCGAAACGTTCGCGAATAAACGCGATAAGTTCGCGAATAAACGCGATAGTTTCGCGAATAAACGCGAAAATTTCAGGTGTGTGAAGATCTACGCGTAGACGTAGATCGTAGATCCGAATAGCTAAATTGAAAAAGTTCACGGAATGGTTGAGCTGGGTCGTAGATTGTAGCTCAACCATTGAACTAAACCAAAATAAATGGTTGACCTGGATCGTAGATCGTAGCTAGACCATTGAAAATGTTGATGGAATGGTTGAGCTGGATCGTAGATCGTAGCTCAACCATTGAAAATGTTGATGGAATGGTTGAGCTGGATCGTAGATCGTAGCTCAACCATTGAAAAAGTTCATGGAATGGTTGAGCTGGGTCGTAGATCGTAGCTCAACCATTGAAATAAACCAAGATTAATGGTTGATCTGGATCGTAGATCGCATTTTAGTCGTCGTCGGTAATTTTGTACTGGTCTGGAAAAATGAACTTGTCGGGAAAAATTATATGTCGGGAATTTAGTATTAGTTGTGAAAATTGTATTTTGTTAATATTTTTATCTTCGTCGGTATTATTGTACTCGTCGGAAAATTGTATCAATCGGGAAAAAGTCGCGTAATCTTTTTCGTCGGGAAGTTTGTCCTCGTCGGAAAAAATTGCATGCGTCTCGAAAAGTGCTTCCGTCGGGAAATTTTGTAGTCGTCGGGAATCTCATTCGTCGGAATAGTTCCGTCGGAAAATTTTTGTTCGCGGGATCTACGACCCAGCTCAACCATTCCAAGAACATTTTCAGTGGTCGAGCTACGATCTACGATCCAGGTCAACCATTTATTTTGGTTTATTTGAATGGTTGAGCTACGATCTACGACCCAGCTCAACCATTCCATGAAATTTTCAATGGTCGAGCTACGATCTACGATCCAGTCAACTTTCTTATTGTATGATTAACCGCAATCGACCTATTCGCGAAAAAATATATTTTTTTTTCCAACCAAAATGAGCTCAATAGGCTTTCGTACATATCTACCTGCAAAAATGGTATACAAAATAAAATTTTACTCACACAAGCTTCGTAGTGTAAATTGGTCAGAATATTCTAGACTGGACTAGGCATCTTCCGTAGCTCCCATCGATATCCGACACCGAGGCTCCATACAAATCAACTTATATACTAAAACCCCACGATTTACTCTCAAGAAACAAATATCACGTGAATCGTGCAATAAATTGTAAATCGCTGAATCCCGTGCATCCCGAGAAACACTGACAACACTGAGGTATACTGATAAAAAGGGCTTATGTAAAGAAACTATAGGTTTAAACTTCTAAGCCTTAAACATCTCTCTTAATACACTTAAAACTTAGCAAAGCAGTTGATATAACCATTTCAAACTCTAATCATATGTCATTCTGAACAAAAGGTAATAAAAGAAACCTGTGATAAACCTTATATAACCAAAATCGGTTAACACAGTTCCACTCTGGCCTACGTGACAAATACAACGTACTCTAAATCTACACTTATTTTCAGGCCACGTCAAAATTATTTTGTGACAAAGTCCATTGTGTAAAGTTTACGACTAATAGTCACTTCAAATGTAGGGGTACAGTGGTGGGGCATTCATTCTACTGGAAGCTAAGTGTTAGCTATTGCCTGGGTATTCATTTTTTTTCCAACCCACAGGTAAACTAAAACAATCATAGACGATCAGCTTGGACTATTGTTTCAGTTACGGTGTAAAGGACAAAGAGGGTGATCTAACTTAGGTGAAAGTGATGTGTCCAGTGTCTATCGGTCACGTGATCTGGTCACGTGATGGCAGTCCACGGACAGACACGGGCAGTTTGTCTGTGTAGGATTTTAAACTAATTTTAATGTTTTACATTATAATTCATTAACACATGATACTTTTTAACTTTAACAATGGCCATAATTGAATTGACTTGAAACTGAATATATGTATAAAATACGACTAGGAGAAATGCAGTAACTAAGAACAATAACTGTACCTGGCACAATCTTTTTATTGTCTCCCTTTTTTTCATTTTTTTATGTCGGGAGCATAACTCATACACTATACAAGGTTTTTTTACTTGGAACTTAAAATATAAATAGTAAATAGGTAAGATAGGGAAGTGCAGTAACTAAAAACCATAACTCTGCCTGGACTAATTTTTTAAATTACCTCCCTTTATTTTATTTTACAATTAATTTTTTCGACAGAATAACTTATTTAATACTTGAAAACTATACGAGGTATTGAATTAAATTTGTAATATATAAGTAGATATATAAGTAGATTACAACTAGGAAAAGTGCAGTGATCAAGAACAATAACTCTATCAAGTCTGTTATTTTCATTTTATTATTTATTTCCCTTTATTTTTCTTTAAATATTTGTTGGGAGCAAAACTCCTAAACAAAACAAGGTAAGGACTCAAAACTTGTACTTGAAAGTAATATGAAAGCAAGTAGGAGAAGTGCAGTTACCAAGAACCATTACTCTGCCTGGTCCGATATTTGTATTATCTTTCTTTATTTAATATTAATTTTTGTCCAGTGCATAACACCTCAACTATTTAAGGTATTAATTTGAAACTGAAGATATAACTAGATAGTGAGTAGCAAAAGTGTAATGATTATGAAACGAGACTCCATTGTTGTTGTTTTTAAAAAAATTATCTCCTTTTTTAAATGATTTTTTTTTCTCGAGCATTACTTCATTACTGTATGGAATTAGTTCTATATATTTGACATACTAACTCCACTCATGAATGTTGTTCAATTGACATCAATCATTTGACATCTGACCTGCTCAGACATGACAAAGTGCTTTTCGAACACATATATTTTTTGTTGTTTTTATTTCGTTACAATAAGAAACATTCTTTCAGACTATTTCACATATCTGTTGAATACCAAACACATTCACAAGATCAGGAGATGGCACACTGATTTGTCGATTACATCACAGGTCACACTTATTCATTTAATCACAATTTCTAACGCAATTTTTATCTGGCTACATGAAAACAAACAACATAAACAATCCATTTAAACGAAATCCTTGCCCCCAAACGGGATTCAAGCCCACAACTTTGGACCCGCAGTTGGGTATGTTACCACAGCATCATTACAGAAGTGATTTGAAATTTGAGGTTATTTGAGGACCATCTTACACTACTGACGCCACCACCCATTAAACATGGTTAAAATACACTTAAGAACGTTCAAGGGATGAACTTGTAATCGACACCATTAAAAATGTTAAAAAGTTAATTAAAGGCAAATGGTAACATTTTTAATGGTGTCCATTAAATGCCATTAAATAATCGCATGAAAAGTCTTAAAACAGAAGCTGAGTGACCATTTAATCATATTATTCAATGGTTATTAAACTCCAATGGGCATGACTTAAATGGTGCTTACACCATTAAAATCCCCCGTTAAAACCCTTTTAAAAGGTTGAGGGCCATTAATGTTTAAGATATTAGCTTTTAAGGACCATTAAAATTATTTATACTTTTACAAAAATAACTGTTGACAGATTTATGGAAATACAAATGTGTGAAATGCATGTACACTTAAGATATGGTTAATTCAAGAATTATAGAGTAAAACATTGGGGTCATGTGCCATATATTATATATTAGTACTTGGGAAAATCTTAACACCTTAACAATAATCTGTATCTGGAATCTAATTTATGTTGAATCATAATTTTCCTTGAATCTTTTTTTTCCTTCAGTTTAAAGTGTATTTTATTGTTAATATTGGATAACTATCAACATACCTCAGGAAAAGTCTGTTTTTAACCACAATGTTTTCTTTTTTGTCCATCTTCTACTTTAGAAAGAATTCTTCGATCATCTTTTATATTCCCATGCTTTTTATTTTCAAACCTGATAACAAATTTCAAGTGAAGCAATATGACTGTCTGGTATTTGACTGAAACAGTTTGAGGTGGAAACAAAGTAAAAAACTTGCTTGACTGAATGAATACGTTTTATTTTCTTTTGCACCATTGCAAACGGGTGGATGGGGGACAACTTTTGTAACTTAATAAAGAATATGTTCATATAGTGGGCACATGTCCTGAAAGATAATAGCCATTTAATTCATTTATTACCTTGATTTTTAATGGATTGTATAGAACACGCAATTAAATCTGCTTCATAATTTGTTCATTATAACATATGTGGCATTGTCATGTCATTCATATATACTTAAATGGGAATGAAAGTAATTTAATCGTCATTAACAACCTGTTAGAAGATACAAATTACGAAAACCCATGGCCTATACATAGCTATTAATTTTTCACTTAACACATTGACGTTTTTGTCCTTATTCATGGCCATTAATTTTTTTTGTGATATCTTACAAGTGTAATCCTTTAGAATTTTTTTTTTTTTTTTTTTTTTTTTTTTTTTTTTACCATTTCGAGCTGGACTTCATCTCTAGGTAACCGATACTCAGAGCTTCAAAATCATAGAGAGAACCTTACATGTGGTGTATTAAAAATGTTATTTATAACTCAATAGTGAACACTATTCAAGGATATTGATGACAGTATAGTTTAGTTGTTGCAATAGTGTATTACATATCACCCATGATAATAAAAAATACAATATTTTAATGACTTCGTTAGCACAGGGAGTATGTATAGGCGTGAAAATCATTTCGTCTTATTTTTCATGACATAAAGCATCTATGAATTAACAAATCGTATTAAATACACAATTTCGTTTTTATAGTGGCGATTAAATACGTAAACTTCAAAGGTATGAAAGAAGTATCGAAAGAAAATCGGAAATATTGAATGTTTTCTTTCGTTTTCATAGCAGATGTGAATTAACTAACATATTTACTGTGAACAATTATAAGGTACTAGCACTAGAAACGCAAAATTGACCGTTGAAGCCGAATGTCTTAGTGACATGATTATTTAAATACATCTTAGAATTTACTCCGTTTTATTTTTCTGCTCTTTCTACATTTTCGTTATAGGCCCCTGCGTGTTTTATGCGTTTGGTCAGCGGCCAATTCCCATTATATAACGGTATTTATATGAAATCACTATAAGTGTATACACATATCTAAAATAAAATCGATTTAAACAGTGAACCATTACAGTTCAGTACAATACATACCGGTACGTGCACTATGAGATATACAGATAGGTATAATGCATGTCCTCACCTGAGCTACCATGTTCATTTCCATTTTTGAAAAATCTACACGTTCTATTGTTGTTTCAACCATGAGTCAAGCTTTGCTCAAACATTAAATGAAATAAACCGACATTCGGGCATTCAAATGTAAATAATTACAAAGGATCGATACATATCAGGCATACTTTAAATAACTTTCACATTCTGTCATTGGATACCATGGCAACAAGTTTTGCTTTCTAGAGCAGAGTTTGTTTCTTATAGCAAAATACATGTAGTCTTACAAAGAAACCTCTACGGTGATGGAGTTATTTTACCTGTTTATTTAACATCGACTGAGAAACATGGTCATAAATCCTATAACGATTTCTATCGACCACGAAAAAACCTTCCAAATGGGTTCAAAATAAAATACTCGTCCTCGGTGGCCGAGTGATTTGAGCGTACGCCTCGGGAGCGGGAGGTCTTGGGTTCGATCCCCGGCCGCGACATACCAAAGTCGTAAATAATAGTACTGGTATAGCCTCCTTGCTTCGCATTCAGCATATAAGGATAAGGGTAGTTGCAGAACTGATTTGCCCGGTGTCAGGATAATGTAATTGGATGTGGTATCATGCCACATGTCTACAGCGTGATACTGCAGTGTGGCAGCACAATATCTGTCTCAATTAAAAATAGTCCCAAATGACTGAAGTACTGTCAGTTGGACGATTGACTCAATAAACAAACATAAATATTCGGATTCGCTATGGCCGAGTGGTTATGGTTTATATCTCACTCAGCACTTCACAGCTGTGGGTTCGAATCTCATTTTGAGCTATTTATACTTCACATGTGACGAAACCGTCCAACTGGATGGTTCTATCTTGGTGCATCTGTCCCTGAAGTACTGAGTATGAACCTCCACCTGTAATGAGTCGGGCGTCGCACTGAGAATTAAATACTGTCGAAGAGACGCTATATTGTGTACAAGTATTGCATTACACTCGTTTGACTGTTACAATAGGTATCTAGGTAGCGTAGTGGTAATGCCCCTCGCTTCTCACCAATGCGTCCCGGGTTCGATACCTAGTCACGTACGTGAGAGGGTACAGTGGTCCCCCGTCAAAACACGTAGGCTTTCTCTGGGCTCTCCGGTTTTCTCCTACAATAATGATCACATACGCCGCCACCGGAGCCATCGAGAGTGATTAATATAAGTTGTGATAATTTGTTTCGTGATCGATGTAAAATAGATAAAGTTTAAACTTTTACAATGGAGCAAATTTAGCATTTAGTAAGACAGTAAGGGTCTTTCGTTAGTTTAACGCCCGACATACTGCCTTTGTCACGTGTCTCATTAAGATATTACGTCTAAGACATGTGGCATGCTACCACGCCCGGTCCACAACTGACACACAACACACCTGACCACAAGACCCGATGTCATGGGCTGAGATAGTTTCCATATATCGTGCGCATTCGTCAGAGAGCCATTTTGACCAAATAGTCTGAGGTTACCAACACGAGGTTGGAAGTCTGACCCCAGGTGGAAATTTCAACTCATGATACATAAACTTCAGCAGCCGAGATCCACCCAAGTGTCTTATGCGAGTCTGTGTTGCAACCAGGGATCGAACCCACCTTCCTGAAACGGACGTCAAAACAAAAGACCACAAGATAAGCAATCCCGTGTTCTTAATATTAAAAGAGAATAAAACAACAACAACAAAAACAACAACAACAACAGTTCAACTTATATCGTAATGGTGTCGTATAGATAATGGAAGTAGATCAGAAATACGTTTTCTACGAACACTTTATGAAATAGGACTGCCGGTACTTGTGGTCGTGAATACAGATTGATATGTTTTTCTAAAATCTATATTTGACTGAATGGCTATTATCGGTAATGTGGTCCCATTGACTGCAATAATGAGATCAGAAAATAACTATCGTGTATTACATGAAAAAGAGCTAGAAATGGGTCGAATTCCACCAACAATTCTAAGTGCTAAGTAATACTTAAATACTTAGGGGGCGAATTTCATTAGCTTAGTTTCTCTTATTAAAATATCCAAATATTTCATTTCGTAACACTTTTTATTAGTTATTAAGGTAATATTTCATTTCTGCTTTGTCATGTACTCGAATTTTTTATGAAATAGCAATAGTGGAATGTGTAGCTATCTAGTTTAAGAATTTAAGTATTACTTAGCGCTAAGTATTGCTGGTGGAATTCAAGCCAGATGTGTATGTGTGTGTTATTTTGTATACCTAGCTCTCTCTCTCTCTCTCTCTCTCTCTCTCTGTGTGCTCTTGCACAGACAGGGTTCATAGGTTTAACAAATAACTTTGCTTAAGTGCAAAAAGTTCTTTTTCAACGTGTTTTGTACATGTTTACGATTCCATTGTGCAGTTTCCATTGTTAAACAGTTTACCTTACAGGATGTTCATTTGTTGTGGTCTTTGTTTTAGTAGGTAAATACTAAACATCTTATAGTTAATGATACAAATTGTTCTATCGACTTATAATAAAGACTCGTGTATCTTGTATCTTGTAAATGTGTTTAGCTATACAGCCTTCATTGTTTTATTTTAAGTCTTCAATGCATGGTGGCGCCGGGTTTTAACTTCATTGTTTATTGCATTGTTTAAAACTATTTTTTTAAATCCACTGAATTATTCCTAATGACGATAGCTCTGTTGGGGACAAATTGCAAGATAAGATATAGACAAGAAAACGTAACATGAAAATTAGGAGGTTAACTGAACATGTCAAAAATCGATTTTACGGACTCGACACATTTGCATGCGATCTATAGTTTACTCCAATGAGTGTCATGAATTCGAATCCAGCAATTGTTTTTTGTAATATCAAATCTTAATATCAATTTCTTCAATTTGAAAAGAAATAGTAATCATAAAAATACAGATTACAATTCACATAAATACATGCACACGAGTTATAGATGTTTAAGTTTTCATTTGCATTTATAAAATTGATTATCGGCGTTATTATATTTTAGAGCAAGAAAGCAACCTTTTACTGCCGCACCGCTGATGTAATAGTGAAGCAGGTTCCTTTTCAGTCGGTCGCAGAAAGATGAACTGATCAGATTACCGGAAACAAGCTCTGGGAAACTGCTTTGAACGCTGGGAAATCTGGACTGTTTTATAGGCTACCGGAAGTACATGTTGCTAGACGGTGCTAGACTGGTAGGCGCATAATTGGGCAGATTTGATTGGAGTACGCCCTTTTGTTGTAGCCATTTTTTTTTCGTTGTTGATGCTGAACCAAGCAGATATGATCTGTCATTATATCAATAAAAGGATCATGCAATTTAACTTTAAGGAACTCGGTTGGTTGTTTATGTCATTGTCTGTACAAGTCTTCAGCACTAGCAATAATTGTCAGTGTGTGCGATATGAGGTACACGGTATGGGACTATTAGCTTTTCCGAGTTAGTTTTAACGGGGTTTGTTGCACATGCGCACTTGAAACATCGTTCTCAGCGGCGGATTCAATGGGGGGGGGGGGGGGGGGGGGCAATCGGCGCGCGCCCCTTCTAAAATTCCCCGACCATAAATATAGACACACAATCCCCCAAAACTTACAAGAATGCACTATTTCACAGCAATGAATTAAAATAAATCGCAGGAGAGTACCCACGGATGCCAAATCCAACCGGAACTACATCCTCCTCACGGCTCAGGCAAAGCTACAAGCCGCTTGCATCATTGTCACTGGCAAACCCCGCCTCCCCTCCCCGTAACTTCTAACTTAAGTAAGTAGCCATTTTTGGAAGTTCGAGTCGATGTCAATTCATTCTAGCTTTCAATACCAATTTGGATTGAAATGGAAGCTTGTTGAAGAATGTGACATTTAGAACTTCTGACTTATATTTTAAAACAAACTAGACTTCAATATTGATCGCCAAAAATATGTATAAAAATGCACTTTTTATTGTGCATTTAAAATTAAAATTGTGTAAGTCAAACTCTATCTATGCGTTCGTGATTAACGGGGCATAGATGTTGACTATTGTTACAAAACATATTACATTCATATGCTTAATTCAGTTGAAAATCATTTCAAAAGAAAGAACTTGAAAACTGAACCGAAAGTTTAAACATGGACGATAAGCATTGCACTTGTAAAGTGCTTTATACTGCAAATACTACGCATGAAAAGGTAATGGTTGCAATGGTGTATTTTGCAGTATAAATTTTCAAAACGATACATTGAAATGCAAGGAAATATGTTACTCTTTGGATATGAATGTCCTCCGTATCGTCCGGTCTTGGCATGAAATTGTCTAGCAGAGCCCACGCAATAGTCGTATAGACTTGTTTCAGGGCTGGTTGACGCGTGTCCTGATGGTGTAATAGGTGCTCGAAGCCAAGACGCCTCCCCGCCACCGATCCCTCCCTCCACACTCAATACAATCCTTGTATATCACAATAATGACAGGTAAACACACCTGTTCTCTTTTTACAATTTAGATTATATAGAAACAGCGGATAATGCAAACAGATTTTTTAATGAAACAAGTCGAATACATCGTAACCTTACTGAAATTACAAATGTAACTTCAAATCTGACAAAAATGCCCGGAACTGCAGCTTCATCGAAAAAAAAAAAAAAACATCCTCGTTAACAACAAACGAACTAACAAAACAACAACGGTCTGAAGGGACTGGAACTTCACTAACAGAAAGACATACTATAAAGGGAGGCTTAACAGGCTTTTTTTTTTGTATGACCAAAGTGAACAATATGAAATGACAGATAACTGGTATTTCCATTTATACTTAAATGTGATTTTGTAAACTCTTGGTCTCATGAAATACTTCTTCCAGTATTGTGCTATTTTTATTATTTAGAATTTCAGGGATTGTTGGAGTAACATCCAGTTTACACCTGGATTGCGACATACAGCATATGGCATTCGCTCGCCATAAATCACACTAATTCGCATTGGGGTTTCGAACTTGACTCAGTGCTGACTCCACGGTCTCAAAAGCCACTCTCCATCGGTCACATAGACGATTGAGGGTATTTTGAACGGTACAAAACACTAGCAAGAAAGTTGTGCGACCGGTAAAAAATGTAATAGGCTCGCATAAGTCTCATCTAACCCTCAGATGTCAGGCCCATTGACAATTGGTCCTAAAAACATTGGTTGCATTTCATTTTGCACTTTTTAACAGGCAGATCGCATAAGTCACATAAACTCGCATATAAAGCCTTGAACAGGTTGCCTCTCGAAAGGGCAATCGTAATAGGGATGCAACGCAATCGCATAAACTCATAGTGATCGTTGACGACCGCAACGCTCGCCACTCTCAGTGCGGTAGCAAATTGATCACGTCTCAATTTAGTCTATTCAGACGTATGTAAACTCCTAGACTATAGTTGATACAGATAGCGGCCACCTGTATTAAGAAATCCACCTGTATTAAGCGTTCAGTTTTGATACTACCAAACTAGCATATTTTGTATGTTTATCCTTTATTTAGCGACCATCTTTGTTAAACGGTCACTTTTTCTTGTTCTCTTGACTGACCGCTTAAGACAAGTTTGACAGTTTATGCGAATACGACTTAGAATATTCCGTAAGTACGATTCTTTCTTAACTTCGAAATAGTATTTCTTACAAACAAAATGGAATAAGGAAGTTAGGGGCTCCTATAGCCTCTGATGTAAGATATATCTCACGACGTGTATAAGAAAGGACATAATTTAGAATCCCAGGATATACATGTATATTAAAACAGGGAAACACGGTATGCATTTCAAAATAAAATTTTAATTTGGAATGGGGTAGATACCAGTTTCACAATGTATGTACGAAACAAAGGTTTATATTTTAATTGGGATTCCAGCATGCATTTCAAAGAAATTCTTGGAAAATCAAAGTGAAAGAAGAATACCTCCTCGCGCAAATGAAATAACGCGTGATTAAAATAGTGATCAAGTTAATAAGTGCAATTTGCAATAATCGTTCATGGCTAGTAAATGTGTGAAACACATGTATGTACACATTAAAAGCATTTTTAGAAAATGAAACTTATTCTAAATTTAGAGCATATGGTATTTCCTTATTCCTAGGGAAATATATAAATATGAGTGTCGACAGTATTGTTCTACCAGCGTATTTGTGATTTTCACGGTGACACATTAATAAAATGCGTCGGTTAAGTCCATCGGTAATATATTACTCTCAGAGCTCGATATGTAATAGGTTCTACGGAAATCTGCATATCGGCTCAACGCTGGACAGCATTTGTGAAAGAAGGTGAGTGTTGTGTGATGGTGTGGTCAGTGGTCACACTGACCTTTAATAATGTGCTAAATAGGTTAGTTATTAGTAGCCTTTAACTACATGAATAGGTTAGTTCATAGCTGCCTTTAACTCGAGGGCGGAGCTTCGCTCGCTCCGTTAAGATTTCACTAAATATGTAATAACTGTTACAAAGAACAGTCTATTTAAAATTGGGATATAATACCGATTCTCATATTAACGCAGTTGGAGTCGTGTTTCCGAAAAATGAATAGAATCGACCATACGGTTTTCCGGAAATGTTAGCTGTATTAGGTTACTATTTTTAGATTTATCCAACTACTAAAGAATCGTATTTAACTCTATACACAGTGCATTACGTAACTGTGCCAAATCCACAAAAAAACCCAAAAAAAACTTGATTTTGTGTAAGTACAATATAATATACCGCAGATGTAACCTAAAATGTTCAACTAAAATTTTATTATGGGAAACATAATCATATACATTATCATAGACAATTTCAATAGAAGACGAGAGACATACATGTATCTATATATAAACTTTTTTTTCCTTTACAAAATTACATCATGTAAAGACAGGCACGGAGAAACTCACAATACTGTCCAGCAATTGAAAACCGTATCAGGAACCGTGCCAGTGACCCCCATAGAATAATGACCCCCTTTCTATTAAATGATAACTCCCACGGATGATATGTATTAGGTATTGACCCGGGTCATTTTTCTTAAAAAAATGTGACCCCTATCGATATATATATACCCCCGGTCATTAATTTTCAGAAAATGTGACCCCCTCGATGATATGTATCAGATATTGACCCGGGTCAATATTCTTCAGAAAATGTGACCCCAAAACCGGGAATTTTAAAAGGACCCCCTTATATGTAAGATATTACCCCGCCATTATTCTTCAGAAATTCAGAATGTGTTGTTTCTAAAGTGGACCAAAGGAACTATTTCATGAAATTATGAACCTTATAGTCGAATTTGGATTCAGCGACTAACCAGAAGAATGCATAGCTGAGAAAAGTCGCTTGTAATCGATAACTGCATCCGTGGTATCGTAAATAAGAGCCCGCTCGACTTCTCATTCAGTCATTTTGTATAATATCAGCCATCTCAAGAGTAAAAACACTAAAAAGCTACCTATCATTTCTAATGAACGGAACACGTGATTTTAGAAACAGTTTATATGTTAAAGTAATGTCCTTCTTTGTAAAAAAAAAATCATAGGATACATAGAAACTATTTCTGTTGGGACAGCAGCAGTAGAAGCAAAAGTACTAAATATTAGCAGTAATATTAATTGCAGGAAGAAATATATGGTATAACACTTGAACACATCTCATCCAAGGGAGGGGTCATTATTTTTATAACAGTGTAGAAACAGAGGAATTACCTTTTTGATGGACAGTTTCATACGTTAAATAAGTTACGATTCGATAAAACCCATCACTGTTCGACTAACATGTAACAAAAGTAGGTAAATCAAACAAGAATTTCGTTCAGCCTACTGGTACTCCCCTTTTAGAGGGCTAGTAATTAAATTGTCTCCGTAAAAAATTCCGAAATGGGGATGAAAATCATACGTTACCAATAATTTATTTCTAATCACTGACGTTACGTTTATGTAATTCCTCTTACAGATGTTCTGTGGAAGATATCCCGACCATTTCTGTGGCGGAAATTGACGGTCGCTGGGTGACGGCGGATAACCGAAGACTCTGGGTTTTCAAGCAGCTTCACCGTCTTAGGAAGTGCGATTCCGTGCCCGTCAATTTCGTAGACGATATACCATCGTCGAAAAAAACCTCAAGTAATGGCGGCGTATCAGTCGAGGTCATTGGAGACCCTGGGGGAATATGGCACAAGAAGTGACGTGTCGATGTTTCAGATGTAAACGTTTGCAATATTAGTTTCTGTATGTTACTTCCTTGTGATTATTTCCATATTTTATAACTATTTTACATTTTTTCCTGAATTTTTGTTTACGGACTGCATGAGACAGACCGATTAAGCATGTGTTGAAGTGGAAAAACCTTTTCTTGATTTTCGATTATGGAAGTGGAATTCAAGAAAACATTGAGGAAATATATAATTACAATATACATGTATTAATTAACTATATTCCTTTCAGTATTATGTATTTTAAAATATTTCTGAAACTTTACAATTTCTTTTTATTTAGTTAACAATCGTTTTTGCTTTAATATACCTTTTTTTGTGATATATCTTAAATTTCTGTTTTATGTGTACGATATGTTAGTACATGTATTTTTAAATATATAATTTATATATATGTTTTTGATATGAAGTTGAATAAAATATTCCAAGCATAAAAAGTTTTTATACCACTATCCTACCTAGTATTTTGTTTTCTCATATCTAGTTATCTTTTCTCGGTTATTGCAAATGTTGTCAAACATTGTTGAGAGAGAGAGAGAGAGAGAGAGAGAGAGAAAGAAAGAGAGAGAGATTCATTTTGCAATCCATGCATTCAAGAAAAATCACTCAATGTCATCTTGTCGTGAGTATCAGTAAAATACTCACTGCACAATGCATAGGTAATAAACAGTGAATGAATTTATACTTAGTGCGTTCAGACGACTTATACCGTTACCGGTGGCCTAGTTGTTAGACCATCTGCCTCGGGAACGGGAGGTTGTGGGTTAGATCCCCGCCCTCGACATACCAAAGTCGTAAAATATGAATCTGGTATAGCTCCCTTACTTGGCGCTCAGCATATAAGGATAGTTCCAGGTTGGCCTGGTGTCAGGATAATGTGACCGGGTGTGGTATCATGCCACATGTCTATACGGCGTGATACTGCAGTTTGGCAGCACTATATCTGTCTCAAGTAGTCATCGCCTCCAAATGACTGAAATACTGTCGGAGGGACGTTACACCAAACAAACAATAAATAAAACGACTAATGAACTCGTTCTAATAGCTTTTACAACTCATTATAACGACTAAACAGTTCATTATAAGGAATCCATAAACTCGTTATAACGACGTAACAGTTAATGATAATGCATTCATAAACTCCTTAAATAACAGTTCATATAAGTAAACTCTTATAACGACTAACAGTTCATATAAGAATCCATAAACTTGTTATAACGACGTAACAGTCCATGAAAATGACATCCATAAACTTGTTATAACGACGTGACAGTCCATGAAAATGACATCCATAAACTTGTTATAACGACGTAACAGTCCATGAAAATGACATCCATAAACTTGTTATAACGACGTAACAGTTAATGATAATGACATCCATAAACTTGTTATAACGACGTAACAGTCCATGAAAATAACATCCATAAACTTGTTATAAC
>CM037777.1:85487791-85537791 GCA_021229015.1 Solen grandis
GCTCGTACTATCGTTATATAATAGAGATAGAAAAAAAAAGATTAAACAATACCAGGTGTTTTTTCGATGATATTGCTGCGATGTTGTTGTTTTTTTTTGTTGTTTTTTTTAAAAACCTTCAATGTATGAATGAACAACAATTATTATAGAAGTTGTCGCGGCACACAACGAACGATAACGAACGAACGATGCGTAAGCGGGAAAATACTATGAACGAATTGTGTGACGTAAGCCAGTTGAGTACATAAGTTCACGAACCTCTGGCATGTAATATGTCTATAGTTAATATAATACTAAAGACCTATGTTATTAAAGGTCTTTGATAATACGTATATGGCAAATAAAATTATTTCGCTCATTTAAATATGTTTGGCCCTCACAGCAAAATGATATGTTGGTTAAAAGATCCATTTGATGTTGACAATCAATAAAGCAGTTCCAAATTACAAGCGACTTGGCGTTTCAGTCCATGCTTAATGCAACATTAGGACTCCTTTGATTATCGCCGGCCCAGGGCGGCGATATTATATTATCGAGCAAGAAAGCAACCTTTTACTCCCGCACTGCTGACGTAATAGTGAAACAGGTTCCTTCTCAGTCGGTCGCAGAAAGATGAACAGATCAGATGACCGGGAACAAGCTTCGAGAAACTGTTTTGAATGCTGGGAAATCTGGACTGGTTTATAGGCTACCGGAAGTACATGTTGCTAGACGGAGCTAGACTGGTAGGCGCATAATTGGGCAGATTCGATTGGAGTACGCCCCTTGATCGATGCTGAATCAAACATGAAAACATTTCCTAGCTATTAACCTCTCCTTCAACTGCAAGTACTTCGACACAAAATTTCCCTTTACGTAACAGTGTAACTTGATTTGTAGCATTTTTGAAATGCTAATACTTGCTTACCATCCTTTACGATATGATTTGCCCGATGCACTTTAGAACCCCATTGTGGTAGTAGAGTCAATGTTGCTTACACCAGTACACACAACACCAGTCCGCCAGTCCTCTATGTCTGAGGATTTATTTCACCAAGAACTACAGGGATGGGTTGGTCACTTCATTCCTCAATTTCCTTATTTGTTTCTACAGACATGCATGAAGTGATGAAGCAAGTGTGTTTTTTGTTTTTGTGTTTTTTGTGCTCTTTTCTACGGGAGAAAGCTGAAGTCCTTTGAGAAATCATGGATGATAGCACCGACTGCCAATGCAATGTCTTTACATACAGTCTGCTTTGAAATTTCACTTATCATTCTGTTTTTCATGGCTTGTATTTCTGGTGGGTCACTTTCACAAACATCAAGTTTCCTTGACAGCGTTGTCGTTGTAGATGAGCATCATGCTTGGTCGGCTGATTGTCCATTGAGTATCACGATTGAAAATATGACCATCATGCTGGGTCGGCAGATTGGTCATTGAGCATCATGCTTAAAACATGACCATCATGCTCGTTAGATGGACATCATGCAAGGTCAGCAGATTGTTCATTGAGCATTATGCTTAAAATATGACCATCATGCTCGTTAGATGGACATCATGCAAGGTCAGCAGATTGTTCATTGAGCATTATGCTTAAAATATGACCATCATGCTCGTTTGATTGGCATCATGCAGGGTCGGCAGATGGACTATGACCACAATTACCTGCCCTTTGTTACCCTTGTATCCGGATGTGCCTACACAGAAAATAGTGACCTTATTTAATGCTGAATTAAGGTGAGTTTTTGACTGAAAGACATGCAATAAAGGATTAAATCCTATAGAACACAGTTAAAATGCCCAATTTGGAGGCCTTATTGCACAATAACCTTAAAAGTTGAGCATTGCTAGGAGTGGAATTTTTGAGAAAATTGGTGTGAAATGGCCGACCGGTGCACTAAATTCATACGTATGTTATTTGGCCTTAAATAGGTCAAAAAGTAGTCGGGTGACCCCATGTTTAAAATGTACAGAATTATTTCTCTTCAATAGATCTATCTAATGAGGGTAAGTTTGGATGTCAATTTCCCTTACAGAAATCATTTGTATTGCATTTGGATATATGCATATATAGAACATATAGTAAAAGTAATTGTGGTCTTAGTCCAGATTGTTCAACGAGCATGATGCTAGCAATTTTTGCATCGGCACTACCTGAAACACCACCAACATGCTGAAAAGCGCGCGATATTGATTGGCCAATCAAAGGAGCCGTTACAACTAGAACCACTCCAAGATTTTCCGTTTACTATATGGGCCCTAGTACGTGCCTCAGTTGTTGTTTATGTTTTATAATATAATTTTATAATTTATATGTTATTTTCTGAACAGTAATATAACTAAAAAATACCTTCTTTTTATCACCATATTTCATACGCCATTGAACAAATCAGCAATCTGTCTTTGCATTATTTGACAACTCATGATAAATCTGATCTGATAAATAATATATCCTTTAAATGAATTAAATAAATATGTGGTCGAAACGTACCAAAAAAAAATCGGCCGATAGGAATGGGTCGAGCTGACTTAGTATGGGCCGAATTGACCAAGTACTGGACAGGGGTACCTGTATCGCGGCAACAAGTTGCGCGCGTACACTGCAGTTTTATGGTTCATGAGAGAAATCGTGTAAACAAGAAAAGATCCGGTAGCGGCGGAAATATGCGCATCGTCTCAATAATCTTATAAGAGATAACTTAATCTATTCATTATTCCTTGTTATTCCAAATACTTATATTTTAATTGCTGCAAATTGTTGAACATGGATATTTGGAGTTAAGTCACTGATTATTTAATTAATTATATTGGTTAAATATGTTAAGACTCAAAAGTTCAGTATTGAGTTATTTTTACAGATGTTTTTGTTAGTGCATGGAATTTTCTAGGGTCTATTTTACTGTATAAAAAGAGACCCTAAATTAACACAGACTTGATCTATGTCAGCTAATGATGGTATCAGCTGAGAAGTAGAATTTCATCAGAATCTTAGATATGCAGTCACATTTCTTTTCAAGAAATCATCATAATTATCAACATAGAACTTTGCAATATTTCAGACTTAAACTCCTGATCTTACCACTGTAATGGCCTTATCTTACATTTTACATCAGAACCATAATGGAAATTACCTTAACCCTTTCCCTCATATAGACTCATTTTGACGCACTCAATAGATACCACATAAAGCCTGATCTGCAGAAAACCACAGTTAAACCTTACCAAATTTAATTATAAAGTCCTCATTTCCAGACCACTGAGGAGCAGCGAACAGCATAAAACCTGATCAGCCTGCGAGTTACTCGCAGGCTGATCTGGTTTTATGCTGTTTGCATAGGTCTTTTCATGGTGTCCTCTATGAGGGAAAGGGTTAACTAGCAGTATTAAAACATAAAGTTTAAAAGTCCTTCACAGAAGATTGATCAATGAAATCAGGTATTTACAATTGCTATCCATTTAGCATTTCTGCTTTCACTGAGGTTTAAAATAGGGTGACTTAGTACCTTGAATTCATGGAAATCCTCTCTCTACACTTTCTTTTAATGAGTACATTCTCTCTCTCATGAATAACTTTCCTCCTCTCTCTGATAAATAGATTCTCTCTCTCTTTCTCTCTTGAGTAAACTTTCCTCCTCTCTCATCATAAAAATCTCTCTCTCTCTCTCTCTGTCTCTCTCTCTTATATGAGTAAACCCTCACCCTCTGGATAATATTGGAACAGCCCTAACCACTCAACTAAGCCAATGGTATTAACTGCTTCCAATTCATCTGATTAGGTAAAACTATTAATAAACAGTCAAACCTGTCTTACGCAATCATTCAAGAGAACAGGAGAATGTGACCGCTTAACAGAGATGGCTGCTAAATGAAAGTTAAAGAAAACAAAATGCTAGTTTGGTAGTATTAAAACTGACCACTAAATACAGGCTGACCGCTTAATACAGGTGGCCGTTAATATAGGTTCAGCTGAATATGTTATGATGTCCATCATACGAGCATGATGCTCATGTTTTAAGCATGATGATCATTGACTAATCTGCCGACCCTGCATGATGTCATTCTAACGAGTATGACGGTCATGTTTTAAGCATTATGATCATTGACCAATCTGCCGACCCAGCATGATGCTCATCTAACGAGCAAGATGCTCTTATTTTTAAGCATGATGCTTAGTGAAACATCTCCGACTCAGCCTGATGAACATCTAACGAGAAAGCTGTTCAATGAATAACTTGCCGACCAAGTATGATGCTCATTTAACGAGTATGATGCTCATGTTTTAAGCATGATGCTCATTGACCAATCTGCCGACCCATCATTGAACAAACATGATGCTCAGTGAACAATCTGTCGACCCACCATCATGCTCATTTCACTGAACATGATGCTGGATCGGAAATAAAGACCCTTATATAGACCCTTCAGTATAAAACTTGCTGACTTGCCCGTAAGGAGATTGTAACTGTTAAACCTCTAAGCTATGTAAAATATTCGATATGCAGAAGTTTATATACGTTCAGATATGCGTATCATCTAGGAAAGGACCTGTTCTACGCCAAGTGGCAAATATTTTAAACACCATTCTACGCAGATCCGTGCATCATCCAGGAACTCCAACTATGTCTGTCCGTATATATGAAGAGAAGGAGCACACGCGGTTATATGCTAAATACCGACCTACTTATCCTGCGAGTGTTTTCAAGACAATAATTGACTTTTACGATAAAGAGAAAGGACCATCTTGTAATTACGAGCTGGCAATTGACGTTGGTTGCGGAAGTGGACAGGGCACGAGACCTTTGTGCGACTATTTCAGTCGCGTGATCGGATATGATGTCAGTGAGCAGCAGGTATCTTCGGCGCCAAAAGATGTTGAAAACATGAGTTTTAGAGTTGGCCCAGGAGAAGATTTGAGTTTCCTGCAGAATGACTCGGTTGACTTGGTAACAATAGCTCAGGCTCTTCATTGGCTTAATAGGGAGGTGTTTTATAGGGAGGTCACTCGAGTGCTGAAGCCTGGTGGTGTATTCGTTGCGTACGGGTACGGGGTCAACATTCTAGACGATGAAGAGGCACAGCGCCATATTATGGAGGTAGGTTGTGGTTCTGCCTTGATATGTTTTGCTGTAAATGACAAACTATACATGATGAGACGTGATAGATAACTAATGTAAGACCACATATTTTAAAATATCGCTATAAAACACGAATATGGAAGATGGATACATTTCATGCACGGTAGATCTATTCAGGTCCGCTATTTCAAGAGCTTGATAAAGTGTCATACGAGTATTCCATTTGGGTATTCGTTTTCTATCACTCTTACAGAAGTTTCTCCAGCTTTTCTTTCAAACATATGTAAAGTAAAAAAATAAATGAATTAACACCAACAGCAAAAAATGTATTTATATGAAACTGTAGACACGGTCAGCCTGCATTGCGATACCGGTATTTCGTTAAATATCGTTAATTTTACAAAATTTGAAATTATCGTCTTGTTTAGAAATGAGTAAAACTCCCTACATGTGTAGTAGCGGAACTTGCTGCGGAAGTACATTTTTGAAGCGCTGATCAATTTGAAATGAAATCCATGTGAGACCCCCATCCCTATGTAAGTAATATATATCTAGAATTAGTCGCTAAACTACATGTGTGATCTAAAACTATTTTATTTATCGTACCGACGACAGTAGTTCAGTCATTTAGGGACGTTTGTCTATATGAGACACAAAAAGTGCTGCCTCACTTCGATTCTTTACTGACTTCTACGCGGAGTCACTCACTTCAGCGCGGACTTCACTCACTTCTACGCGGAGTCACTCACTTCTGCGCGACATCACTCACTTCTGCGCGACTTCACTCACTTCTACGCGGAGTCACTCACTTCAGCGCGACTTCACTCACTTCTACGCGGAGTCACTCACTTCAGCGCGACATCACTCACTTCTCGCAGCTTCACTCAATTCTAGGATGATTTATTCACTTCTTATTGCTTCTATCACTTCTGGGCTGATTCACTCGCCGTGTAATAACTAGTGTCTGTATTTTAGAATTGTGAAAAAATCAATGTAAACAAGGACAGTATGTCTATTTATTTTCAACTTGATATATTTAGAAAACAATCATAAACACTCCTTCATAAATATCGCAATTCATTTTTACATATTTTTGCTGAAGGGAAATATATAATGCTTTTGGTATATCATAGTTTTACAATGGCTTGCTTGGACCGTACTGGAGTCCTGGTAGACATCATATGGTGGAGAAATACAGATCCATCTCCCATCCTTTCTCGAACTGGGAACGGTGAGTAACTTATTCAGACTTTCCCTTTTTTTACTACACAGAGAAAAAGGTCAAAAATTTGCTTTCTCTTTATCACTTCATGTTTATATCAGTACGATTGCGTTATGGAAGTCGAAACTGAATTAAAATGTGTTGTAAAATCGATGCTGGAGATAACGTGTTAAATAAACTGTAACGAAAAAAGAAAGTACGCAGGAGACACAATCGCAAATCTTTCGGAGATATTTTGAACTATTATTGGCTGGAATTTCCAGCGATACCCAAAAATACAAGGATACAATTTCCTCTGTATGCAAAAGTTATAGCTTAATAAGTAGTCAGTCTGTTCGCCTATTAAACGGTATTGCATAAGGGGTTTGGGTTCGTGCCCCAGCCGGGGAACTTTTTTATATTTGTTAATTACTTTTGCGATATAAGACATACATATTTTTGTTATATTGAAAATCATTTATTTAACTATATAAAGTACAGGTTTATATATGAGACAAAAAGAGAGTTTGCTTCCACATATTCATATAATCTTATAAGCTATAGGCAAGGGAAATGGGGAGAGTAAGAGTGGCGATATGTTAATTGTTAGCAATCCATTGAGAAAAATGATGTGTTCATCTTTTTTTAGCAAGGTTAAAGCGGATTTATATCATTGTGTGCATAGACATCGCTTGAAAATTTGATCCTATCTTACCAAATTTACTTTGTTGATGTAAATATTTTTACTCACTGAACACGAGATGTCTTCCTGTTGTATATTCTTGACTGCATACATAACTGCGTGTCCCACAGAATAGAGAACCAAGAGATCTCTATCAGGAAGACCCTATCCGTGGAGGACTTTATTGGATACGTGTCCTCACTGGCTGGTTGGCAGGGCTACCTCAAGCAGCATCCGGGTTCTGACGCTCTGGAAACCCTCGGGCAAAGGTAACGTCTAGATAATCCAATAAAAAATTTTTCTGTAACGCTCCTTTTTGCTCAATATAAAGAAAAATATGCATCATTCTCTATGTATTAGCTGTCGTTTATATTTCAAATATTATGAATTAATTCCAAGCGACACAAAATTTAAGCGACTCAAAGCGGAGCGCTGCGAAAATTACACAAAGTTTAATATATAAATGAGAATACATTTACAGTTTGTCACGTACGCTAAACAACTTTGCCTTTGACCTCGCATTATGGACCCGTCTGTCGTTTTATTAACAGTTTCGCGTGATGTTTTAGTACGGTTCAGAGTCAGTGTCACTAGGCACATTTATATTTTGTGCTAGCAAAACATGACGGAAAGCAATCGCCGAGAAGTTGTGAAGGCGCCATTGTAAAATGACACAATTTTTATGACGCAAGACTTTTGCAGAAGAAAATATTTGTAAAAATTTTAGTCACTACCTGTACAGTAAGGCGCATTTAACTCCCATATCTTCACAATTCTCCCCCCCCCCCCTCTATCTCTCTCTATCCCTGGCTCTCTTATGTTATATGCTATATGTATACACACATAAAAATGTATTCCAACAATTTCTTTGCATTTTGTTTAATTTAATATTTGTGCCGTACATTAGTTTAATTCCTGATAAAACTTTATTTTACTTTTTATCTTATAACTTTGTGACTTTGTGACCCCAGAAGCACACGATTGTTAAAATAGTTTTAATGCCATGAATATTAAGGCCTGAGTCACAGTAAACAATATGTACCAGCTATAACTTTACTTCTAAACATATGATTTTTATACAAATGTTGCCTTAAGTGAGAGGCGTATGGATTACCGGTAATTTCAATAAAGCTTTAGTGACGGTTACACAATTCATACATGCGGTGCTTGAGCAAAAGAGTTCTAAAGAATTACAAAATATTTTTCTAATTCATTTTTGTTTTCACTAAGGAATTCGGGTCAAAATGAGCACTCTTCAAAGCTGTATCGTGGTAATAATGGTAAAAAACATGACAGACATTGATGAGTTGTCCTCGGTTTTGAAATGTATATTTCTTAAATTATTCAGAAGTTGCTGTAAAAAGTTTCGATTGGAGGAACATGTATGACAGTAAGTGTTAACACTCCAGATAAATGATTGGATCTGATTTATTGTAGAGGACTATAAAGTAACTATTTTTACCAAGTGAAATTAAATTCTGATCGTTAGTTTCAGAGGGGATGATTTTTGAAATGTTCTACATGGGGAATATAAAAATAAACTATCGGACCCCGTGGCAGCCACATTTTTCAAGCGACCAACTTCATTTTAGCTGTTATGGTAGAGGACCACGAGGTGACCATTTGTGCTAAATGACCTTTGGTTTCAGAGGAGATGATCATTGAATGAATATCTTTAAAAAAAAAATAATAACAATTATATTGTGTTGTCTTCCGTGGCAACCAGAAATCTGCATGGATTAAGTTTATTTTAACAACTTTTGTGAATCATTCATGCCATATTTTCCAACGGTTTCAGAGAAAATGTCTTAAAGTAAATCGTTGACGGCGCACGATGCGGGCGCAGGGTGACCACAATAGTTTACTAGTTTACCTTGAGCATGGTGTGTGCTCTGGTGAGCTAAAAACTACATCAGTTTCTATTTTAGATAAAACGTGCATTAACATTAACAATTTCATGCGGTAATATTACAGTTTTACCTGTTTGTATCAATATATATGCATATAATTTTAACATGAGAAAGTTTCATAAGATATAATGATAATATCAATTTATCAGATATATGGTATGTGTTGCAGGCTGAGGGAGATCTATTGTCGAAGTGTGCAGATAATCCTGTGATAGGAATCGCTGGCCTGGATTCATGCTGATTGGAAGGAAACCATTGTGATAATGTAATACACCCCTGGCATAATACAAAGTGCGACAAGAATGGCCGCTAGTATGGTTAAATGTACTTTCAATGAATTGTTTAGTTTATAATAGCAGCTAATTTGACTAAATTTTAAATTTTCAATATGAATAAATTCTATACTTCCATACGTCTAGCCAGAAAAGTAACCATTTTTTATACCCTTGCGTCACAAGGCGAAGATAAGTCTATTTTAAAATCAAACTGGTTGTTCCGTTCCTTCGCGTGCTTGTTTTTTAAGAACTCTAATATCACGAGTAGCCTTTGAAGAATGTACATGTTATTGGCAGAAGGTAGATCCCCGGTGTTCATCGCTTTCCCTCAATTTAAACTCTGAGGTCATGGTTTGAACAAACTTGTAGACGTACTGCACTTGACGATGCCACAAACATGTATATGCATTTTCAAACATGATATGCTCCCAAACTGAGACAATAGCTCTCAAATCTCGCGTTGAATGCTACCTACACCGAAGCAGCACAGCGCCATCTTAGTGTTGCATTTGGTGTCACCGAATACTGGGAAATCTTCATGACTGTCAAGGAAACCTGTGAGGACACTGGAGCAGATGGCTGAAGTTGCTTATGGCTGTACTTTTGACCTGATATGCAGTGGTGTTAAGATCAAAGTTTATATCATAAAGTCTTTTGTTGTTGTTGTTGTTGTTGTATTGGGGTTTACCGTCGCTGCGATAGTATTTCAATCATATAGCGACGTCCAGCTAATTACAGGTGGAGGAAGACCCCGAGTACACAGAGGTACCCGGGTAGAACCACCGACCTACCGCAAGCCAGCTGGAAGGCTTCCTCACATGAAAAATCCAAAGTCCCTACCGGGATTCGAACCCACAGCGGTGAGGGGCTGAGAGATTTGTAGTCCACGACTGTAACCGCTCGGCCACGGCGGCCCCAAAGTCTTTTGTTATGAAGACTGAAACTGGTTTGGAGCGGAAGACCCTGGTCAAACAAGTAGATAATGAGGAGACGACGTGTGGGTGCGACCACAGTAAAAGCGTCGCAGACAGGAGGGACTGGAGATTGTAAATGAGTGATGGCGTGCAGTTAACAAACCCTAAACTGAGTGAACTTGTTACATTGGCACAGGTCTCACCATGCCATATAATTTCTGTCAAACCAGGATCTCTCAATATATAGAGATCCCGGTCAATTTATTGTGATATTGTCACGGCTTGGTATAGGTCGTCATTTGATATACAAATGTATTTCTCAAAACACAGATCTCTGCCAAAGCTAGAATTTTGCTATATACATCGTGACTTTGCGGTACACACCATGGTCACGTGCTGACTTCTGGCTTATAATCCAATGTGACCAATAGTCATATATTTATAGTTTATGAATAAAGGTCAAATTGGGTTACGAGCAGAAGGCCACGTGATAACTCGTTTGGCAGTCACCGGTGCGAAGCCAATCCACTGCACCGGAGTTTGACTATTCATTTTATTTTGATAATCTGAATCAATAACAGAAAAAATAGATAACTGATAATACTCTAATTTTCCTTTTTGTTCATTCTGTATCATGAATTATTTTTATTTATGTAGTCATTTAAATAAAACATAGAAATTAATTGCAATTTACAAAGTCTCAGTGATTAATTTAACCCTTTCCCTCATATAGACTCATTTTGACGCACTCAATAGGTATCACATAAAGCCTGATCTGCAGAAAACCCAGTTAACCTACATATTAATTACAAAGTCCTCATTTCCAGACCATCTGAGGACAGCAAACAGCATAAAATTTGATCAGCCTGCGAGTTACTCGCAGGCTGATCTGGTTTTATGCTGTTCATATAGGTCTTTTCATGGTTTCCTCTATGAGGGAAAGGGTTAAAGTTTGTCAGAGTAACCGAAGATCAAAAATGCTTCATTCTGACATACCCATTTCTATTTAAAATCTTGATTAAGCTAAATATCATATTCTGTGGCGGAAAAACATGCTTTTAAAACAAATCAATGTTCATAGTCATTGATATACCCTTTCTAGCTAAATTCAAAACTAAGATAAGTAACTCATATCATTTATGCTGGTTGGCTGGAAATAGACTTTATTAAACGTAACTGGTTTTCAATTCCTATTAATGCAAAGATTTATGGAAAGGGTTTAATTTAAAGACCTTCAACATTTTGAGTATAAGAAAGTTTAAAGCTTACACAAGCACAACATTCTCAATGATGGCTATTTTGACCATACTGTGTCCGTCGACGTCTGTGTCAACGGTGTGCTTTAAACTAAATATCCCACAAGGTAGAAATTGATGGAGATTTGTTGTTGGCCCTTCACACAAGTTGTTGAAATAAATTTGATGCACGCAGAACTCTGGTAGCCACTATGGCCCTCTTATTTCTCTCACAATGTTGCCGACTGCCCAAGATCTTGATGTCTGTGCAAGACTTCAGGAAAAGAAGACACAAAGATTTGTCTAGAAAACAATCCATAAAATTCCTAAGGAGCGTTTTTGATATAATTTTAGATGTGTCAAATAGTATTTACAGATGCCCTATTCCTTTCACAAGTAAGTTGTCCTGCTCAACGTTATCAGACGTTGCCATAGTGACTGTGGAATTTGCATCAGTGCAATTTGTATCATTTTTACTTTCTGATTAATTTCAAAATATATTAAAGTTTCACTTTATGAGATTTATTTCTAATAATCATATAGATGAATAAGTTATGGCAGTTTTCTGGATACTTTTCATACACCCCTCGTACAATGAGCGGAATATCAAATTAATGTGTACAGCTGAGTTGGAAAGTTGGAAGACATTGTTTTTCAATCAACTTACAATTTAATATTAACACTTCAGTTTCCTACTTTTGGTGTACTGTATATATAAAAGGAAACTTGGACAATACAAAACTTGAGTTATGAATCTGAATTTTTATTTCAACAATTTTGTGTTTACATCAACAAATTAATATGTAAAGAGCAAACAATTCTTAAATATATTGCAAATGATAAAACAAGAACTGCCATTGTCATGGTGCAACCCCCCCCCCCTCCAATGCATGCCGTTTTGTCAAAGGGATTTTAAAATGACGTAAATAAAGGGTTACAGTTCTTTGGCACTGCACTTCCCTTCAAAGACCTTCAAAGAGATATATCCACATATAAAGTTTCATCTTGGTACCTTTTATACTTTTTGAGTTACAGCCTGGACAAAAATTAAGTATCAAAATTTTCAAAGGGCAATAACTAAAAAACTATGTGACAGAGAGTTATGATTCTTGGTCACTGCACTCCCTCTCAATGATACCTAAACAAAAAACAACAAAAAAACCAACAGACGCCGGCCGGACAGACAGACAATTTGAATCCAGTATACCCCCACCCCCCTACAACTTTGTTGTGTGGGGGGGTATAAAAAGACTGGGAATGTCTGCCAAATGAAAAGCATCTTGGTCTCAATCTCTTCTATTAATTATTCAAAAAATGGTGAAAGCAGGACCCGTACAGTATAATATAATACTCAACATATAATTAAATAATAATCACATATGATTTTAATAAACAAAGCCCAGAAATGCTATATTTAAGAGTTCATCTGGGAAACATTGCCTTGATTGTCTGTACAAGTTACCGGTACTATATTGTAGCATAGTCATACTGAATACATTACATGTTACAAACCAACAAGAAACACATCAAAAAAATGCGAAACAACGTTTTCAAGTGTCGCCCTAGGCAAATAAAACTATTATTTTGTAACAGTGACCTTGACCATATTTACCTGAAACTCAATCCAAATCTCAGTCTTCCTCTTCTCATAATGTATCTATATACTAAATCTGATCAGCATACCTCACTCCTAAAGAAAGTTATTTTTGAATCGAATAATCTATTAGCCACAATTGAACTTGGCTATGAGATTATAAAGTTTAAGGAAGATTGCTGAAGAAAATGAAGATGCTGGAGCGAACAAAAAATGTTGAAAGACAGGCATCCTGACGTAAGATGGATGAAAGACATTTACAGACCACAATAGCTCACCTTGAGCACCTCATGCTCAAGTGCTCAAGTGACCTAAAGAAAAACAAAACAAAAAAAACATACAGTTGCATGCAAAATATGACAAATTATAGCCTCTCATAGACTCATGGTTTTGCTAATGTTTAGAAGATAAACAATTGCAAAAGAAAAGAAAATCTAGGTACTGTTTTAACTGTAGGTTCAAACTTTTTCGACATGCAAAATAAGAATCAAAAGTATGACTTTATTCAAAACTTAAAGAAATAAAAGAGACCAATCATCAATACACAAGAAATAAACAATAGTTCCACCATCTTTACTTAATACACATGAAATTAATCCCCAAAACACAAGAGGTTCGCCCCTCTATACATCAGATGAGGCCCTCTGTACATCAGATGAGGCCCTCTATACATCAGATGAGGCCCTCTGTATATCAGATAAGGCCCTCTGTATATCAGATGAGGCTCTCTGTATATCAGATGAGGCCCTCAAGAAAGAGTATACGATTCTTCACATCGAGACCGCCATACTTGTGTTTGAGGTACAGGTCATCCACATCTCCCTCCAGTAGCAGCTCATCATCTGAGTCCGTCCAGGCTGGGGGATCTGAGAATACATATGTGAAGAAATACAGGGATCAGAGAATACATATGTGAAGTAATACAGGGATCTGAGAATACATATATGTAGTAATAAAGGGATCTGAGAATACATATGTGTAGTAATAAAGGGATCTGAGAATACATATGTGTAGTAATAAAGGGATCTGAGAATACATATGTGAAGTAATAAAGGGATCTGAGAATACATATGTGTAGTAATAAAGGGATCTGAGAATACATATGGGAAGTAATACAGGGATCTGAGAATACATTTGTGAAGTAATAAAGGGATCTGAGAATACATATATGTAGTAATACAGGGATCTGAGAATACATATGTGAAGTAATACAGGGATCTGAGAATACATATGTGTAGTAATAAAGGGATCTGAGAATACATATGTGTAGTAGTAAAGGGATCAATAAAGGGATCTGAGAATACATATGTGTAGTAATAAAGGGATCTGAGAATACATATGTGTAGTAATAAAGGGATCTGAGAATACATATGTGTAGTAATAAAGGGATCTGAGAAAACATATATGTATTAATAAAGGTAGAGGTATGTTGATGTAAAGTAAATACAGGTATGTAAAAATACAGTGATCTCGCAATTCCTCGAGATTAGACAGGATTGACTAAAAAACTAATAGAATCGCCATAAATTTTTTGAGGTCTCATCTGATGTCAAAATTTAATGATGATATTTGTTGATGCCTATATATGTTGTTTTTTCATTAATTATTTTGTTATGTATAGCCTTAAAGTCTATTTTTTTTAATTTATTTTTTTTAAATAAAATAAAAAATGTTTGCCATTAGAAAAAGTAACACAAAGCCTTAGTATGAGAATTAAGTCAGAAATATTTTTTTCTTTACCAATCATTTGCTTGATAACCTTTGTTTTCAGTATCGTTTATGGCATCGATGGGTTATTTCTACATGCTTTTAATAAACATCAACTGTTATGCTGTGGCTTGTTTGATCATGTGCAGCTCTCTTCTTTCTCTTTTTCTATCTACCTTTTTCACAATCGAAATCTGTTCCTTTAATATTAGTTCATTAATCAAGAGGACCCGTCACAGTTTTCTATGTTTTATACGTCTTACACGGCCTTGTAGAAATTTTGATTCGCCTACTTACTCTCTAGAGGTTTGACAACATGTGAAAACAAATACAAAAATATCTCGGTCAAGGTTTTAAAGCAACAGGTGGTCATGGGGCCTTGTTTCCAAGGACATACAGGCAGATTTGATAACGAGTTCAAGGAACAGCACAGAAATTATTTAGGATATACTATCTAGGGACCAGGCATGGAGCTCAAGGAATCCAAATTCGCATGTTTGAAGAATTGCCCTCATATTTATATAGAACAAGAAGGGCAAAATCAAGGAACCAAACTTGTAGCTCAAGTCATCGCCAGTATTCCAATGAATCCCCACATTCAGAAATTGGAGATCACTGTACTAATATAAGTACAGGTGCATGGTAAATGTTGAAATATCTACAGCGCAACTTCCATTACT
Source organism: Solen grandis (assembly GCA_021229015.1). Taxonomy (NCBI): domain Eukaryota; kingdom Metazoa; phylum Mollusca; class Bivalvia; order Adapedonta; family Solenidae; genus Solen; species Solen grandis. Next base: position 85,503,045 of record CM037777.1, read on the forward strand.
GCAGGCAACATCATTATGCCAATGTCATAATAACACTTCATACCATGGACCCGAAAATATTAATTTGTAAATGTCAAATAACTGACCTGACTTGACTATTTGAGTTTACCATCGCTTTGACAGTATTTCAGTCATATAGCGACGTCCAGCTAATTACAGGTGGAGGAAGACCCCGAATGCACGGTGGCATCCAGGTAGATCCACCCACCTACCGCAAGCCAGCTGGAAGGCTTCCTCACATGAAAATCCGAATGATCCTGTCGGGATTTGAACCCACACGGTAAGGGGCTGAGTGAGTTCTAAAGTCAGCGACTTTACCCTCTCGGCCATGGAGGCCCCAAATGTCAAATTACTACCAAAGCTGTCCATTAACATGAGTTTTCATATCAAGTATACATGTAACACTGTATTTAGGGCCAAAACCAAGAGACAACTTACTGCCTTATTGTCACTACATGACAAGTATGTAACAAATTATAGTCCATGGTTTAAACTATGTTATATTAGCATTTGTGTTAAAGCGGCTTACATAGTAATGGATCAGTATTTTTTTTCCCTAAATATCTGCATAATGAGCATATTAACATTTCCTGTATTACGGAGACCGAAACAGCAATTAACAAAATTTTCTACTAATTTTATTCATTCTATACCACTCGGCCAACACCACTTATCACAAGGTTAAATCAAACTAGAATTATCACTGAAGGCGATTAATACCCCAGCATATTGCTTTAACACAGAAAACGGGCTATAATTCTTTTAAAATACTTGACACAGTTATCTGCATTTGTCCGCTGATTGGTCTTATTGAAATTAATCATTATTCCATGTGTGAAAGCATACCAAACTTCAGGAGTTGTGAGTGTAAGACAGGAAGTGACATGCTGAGATATGATATCCATTCCATTTCAATACTAAACATTTTAAATCCTGATCATCCTACAAGTAACTTTGTTACCTACTGGTTACAGAGGATATTTTCATTACAACTTTCATGGCAAAGGCTTTAATCCAATAACACATATCTCTAAGTGACGCCCTACTTTACCTGGAGAGTACGGCCCAAATCTGATACAGTTGACAGTCCGCTGAACACGCCCACTGTTCCTGTATAACAGCTTCCTAACGCTCTCGTATGACAGATGAAACTGTTGCGCCAGTTTCTGAAAGTCAGGAAACCAGTCATGATTAGTAAGGGAATACTCCATACACATTTCAAATTAAGATTTTCCTAGAGTCAAGAATCTCAAATTCTGTATCACTATATATATTCAGTTTGAGAAATTAAAGACCATTTTATGTTAAAGCATACTTATAATACATGTAGCATGAACACAAAGGTTGTGTTCTTTAAGCTTTGGTATGAGAGGGTTCCACAGCTTGAAATTCTGTGTTGAGAAAAATCTCAAACTACGGTAAGATGTTTCGTGAAGCTCAGGCCATTTATTATTGATTATGATAGTAATTCATCTCATCAGACATAAACAAACAAATATTTGCTTTGGTTTGACCACCTATAGCATTTCAGTAATTTTGAGCCTTAACCCTTTCCCTCATAGAGGATACCATGAAAAGACCTATGTAACTCGCAGGCTTATCAGGTTTTATGCTGTTCGCTGCTCCTCAGTGGTCTGGTAATGAGGATTTTACAATTAAATTTGGTATGGTTTGAGTTTGGCTTTCTGCAGATCAGGCTTTATGTGGTACCTATTGAGTGCGTCAAAATGAGTCTATATGAGGGAAAGGGTTAAGTCACCTTGTCAAAATGAGACACCTATAATACTGCCTCGTTGTAATATCCACTGTAGACATGTAGCATGTGAGTCACATTATCCTTACACCAGGCCAACCAGTCCTGGAACTACTCATAAATGCAGAGTGCCAAATGAGGGAGATATACCAGTATAATTTTGGTGACTTTGGCATGTGATGGTTGGGGTTCGAATACCCCACTCCAATATCTCAATATCACAATATCTCTGTCACAGGGTAGAAAGTCTAACATCCCTGCCACTATAACCAATGATAAAATGTTTCACTTGCAGAATAGATTATGAAATAAAATCAAGCCATCAATGGTTAATTTCAAAAGTAAAGCCATGACCATGACAAACCAGGAAGTACTTACTTTACACATGGTTACACATTCCCTGACTTCAGCATCATCACCACCGTCCTGGTGTCCTCCTGTAATGTGTACAAACCCCACATGTCACAACAGACTTCTGTGTCAAGTGTCATAACTAACAAAGCATATTCCCCATACATTTCTTTAATTTTATAATGATTCTTCATGGCCATGACTATTATGTAACTCTGCTACAATAAACAGTGTGGTCATACCACGTGGTATGTAATGTCATTTAAAACTATCAAAAGCAGCGTATTTTTCTTCTATTTAGAGAAGAAAACTGCTGTGTAAGTATTTTTTCCCATAATTTTAATAAAACATAACACATGCAAAGTAGAAAATTGTGCTTTACAGATAGGCTCTAGTGATTTTTTGTCAGATGTACACTTTTTCCTAACATTCGGAGAAATATTATGAGTGGTGTGCTTTTCGTAACTGCAAAAATATGCTCACAAAGTCTGAATGTTTTCCTGCATTTATGGAAATCATGTTCATCTGAAATTTACCTATATTTTTATAACTAAGCATCATTTGGGGTACATAAATCCTGCATGGGATAAATGAGAATGCTGATGTATTCAAATGCAGAATAAAAGAAGTTTTTTCCATTTACATGTATACAAATCCATATTTCTAATCAACATACACACTTCTGATAATTACACTTTCCAATAAACAAACATACATTAACAATAACATTAACAGATTTCCAACCAATCTATAATATTCCACTTAACCCTTTCCCTCATAGAGGACACCATGAAAAGACCTATGCGAACAACATAAAACCAGATCAGCCTGCAAGTAACTCGGAGGCTGATCAGGTTTTATGCTGTTCACTGCACCTCAGTGGTCTGGAAATGAGGACTTTATAATTAAATCTGGTAAGGTTTAACTGTGGTTTTCTGCAGATCAGGCTTTATGTGGTACCTATTGAGTGCGTCAAAATGAGTCTATATGAGGGAAAGGGTTAACCTAAAGGTTGTATTACTCACCACCAGGCCCATCAACGTCCACTTCATCATCACTGACATCCAGGTTTATGTGTCTGTTTCCTACAACAAATGTGCTGTCACTATAATTACAGACCTATAACTTGAGCTGAAATGCTACACTGGTTATAGTTACCATCAAGATTAACCATTGTTACTTTGTATCCTATTTACTCACCTGCTTGCAGTGGCAAATTAACATTTGTGCAGGGCATGTGAAAAAACAGAAAAAAAAATGGGAAGAGGCTGAGCTAATGATAATTTTAGGAATTTAACATCCTTCTAAAAAGATAAACAATGGCCACTCCCTTAAATTAATTTTCTTGAGTTACTTCATCTTTCAACTTATAAGAAAACTAAAGGTACTAATTCTATTTGAAAATGTTTCTTTAAGTTTAAATATTATATGCTGATGTGCCTTATAATTACAACTTGCAAAAGAAAAAAAAAAAAAAAAAAGAAGCAATTAGTACTGTACTGTACCAATGACCATGTATTGGGTACCTTACCATGAGGGTCCAGCACTATATCAGTCTACTGATTATGTGTCTGGGTATGGTTATTATTTAAAAGGTGGCTTAAACTACAATACCTGAGAATGGTATTTTGGTTACTTGTTGGGGATTATTTCCTAGAAGTGGATTTTCTACCTTGAAGTTACATTTTGTTTTTCTCGCCAGACGGTAAAGATGACAAGGTCTAATTCATGAGACAAATGTGGCATAATTGAAAATAAAGCAATAATCATTTTTTATGAAAAAAAAAACAACATATTCACATGTTATAATATTTTTATTCTTTTCAAATGCGTTGCATATAATTAATTTCTAAGTTGCTTAAACGTTAAAAAAAGATAACCCAACAAAGATGATATTGTGAATTTTTAGCCCAGTCTACTATTGACTGACAGGGATACGATCGACAACCCTGGTAAGTCATCAAGGTGCACCAGATGCTCTGAGATTTTAAATGTACAAACATCAAATGATCATTGGTTTTTGAAGGCAATACAGTCTAGCTTTAAAGCAGGAAGTGACAATCAGCTGTTTGTTAAAACATCGGCATCAATTGGATTCGATACACAAGGAATTAAAAGAATTAAGTGAAGCCATTTTTTCATGTGTAAATGGTACGTACAGAATTGAAATGTTTAACGTATTGGTCCATTTTATTTAATAATATCTTGATAGAGAAAATAAATAGAAATAATCTACATTAAAAAAAACCATCAAAATATACACCAAGATAATATACCCTCTATAACAGACATCCATTTTCAGCCCAGTTATACATTGTATACTTTCTCACATTCAGATTTCATTTACCTCTTTTTGTTTGTGACAGTTTTGCTGGAACTTCATTACCTTCTGTTATCTCTGAACTGTTGTTATTTCCATCAGAATTTCCAGCCTTATCACTGTTATTTGCCACCGTGTCACCTCCCTACTATGTGCATTATCATCCACATCACTAACTCCAGTATCATCAGGTTTATGTTTCTGACTCCTAGTCACACTTCCAACAGTATCAGCAGACTCAGCCAGTATGTCAACACCTGCATCACCGGCTGTAATTACATTTCTAAGCAAATACTCATCAAAACTATCCTCATCACATTTCTGACTCTCTGCTTCATCAAGTTTAGACACACTTTCCTCATCTGAAAACTCAGCACTGTTTTCTTTACATGGAATTTTCCCTGGAGTCAATGGATCATTGTGTGATGAACTTTTTCTTTTCCTTTCCAGTCTCAGTCTTGGTAAACCAGTATCTAACTCAGAACCAAAGTCACAAGAGCTATCTGCCTGCACCGCTAGTCTCCCATCTTCTAAAGTTTTCACTTCTGACTCTTTATCTTTTACAATTTCATTAGAATTCTTATTTCCCGCTTGACCAACAGATTCAGATGACACAAAAGCTTTAGCTTCTAGTTGGTCTTCAGAGTCATTTAACATTTCTAACTCAGTCTGACTGTTATCTTTTTCTATATCTTCTGCAGAGTCACTTTCACCTTCCTGAAGTCGGTTTTCTTTTTTCTTTGCACCAAGATTTTCAGAATTTTTATTTACTGCACTATTTTCTTCATCAGTTTTATTTGCACCACTCTCCTGAACAGCCATATTGGTTTCCTCCCCTGTTTTATTTGAAGGATTGTTTACTGTTGCTTTCCTTTTTGATGCAATGGTTGTAAACTTCAACTTTCCATAAGCTTTAGGTTTATTTTCACTCTCTGGATTCAATTTCCGAGAAGGAAACAAAACATCACATGCTGTTAAAGAGAGGAAAAAAATTTTTTTAATGCTTTGAAATTTTGAAGAAAGTGTTGGTAAAAATAGTAATAGTAACAATAGTAAAGGTAGATGAAAATATCAGAAGTATCATTGTCAGAACACATGTTCACTCAATATGCTTTGCTTCTTAATCGACCATGATCATTTGATTAGCAAAACTTTGTACACAAAAATATCAATTAGGCATTTTATTGGATCTGTGGTGGAGACAGCACTGATGGTCTAACCAATGAAATGGTGCATTACACATACTTGTTCAGATTTTAAAAGTCAGCTTTTGCTTTTGTATTTTCAATTAAAATACTATGCGTAGTTTCATTGGTCAGCAAGTAGGTGATTACCGTAATATTCATGAAAATGAAGTTTTGCCAGTTGAATATCCCATGGTTAATATGGTGGTGAAAAAGGAATATATACCGTGGGTCCTGATGCAGAAGCATAAGGATGAGAATGGTAAGTCAACAATCCAACAAACTTATCTAAATTACAGTGGAAAGTGCTCTTTTCCGACCAGAAGATGGAAATTCCATTAACAAGCAAATATACAATAAACAAATTTTTTATATATTGTTAAGATACCAGTAAAGAAGGAGGAATATAGGGACCTAGCACAAGTGTTCCTATATCCAAGAGATCAATGAGAGAGGACCAATCACTGTATTAATCCAGAAGCATGTCAAGAAGCCACTGTGATAAAAGTATTTATAATATTTATAATGCTGTGTCCTAGTGATTACTTACATAAGTCTGGCTCCTTGTCGACAGGAGTGCCCGTCAAGCGGGACAACCAGCTGGGCTTTATCTTGCCTCTGTACTGCTGTATGTTTGGGATGATACATTTCCGGTACCGTGTGCTCATGGACATGGCTGTGTGATTGGTTATCTGTCAAAAACATCAGACATACATATTTCCAACCAAGCAATAAACAAGAGTATAACAATAAGTTGACTACCCCTACAACATCAGTTAAATCCATATCAAACTAAGACTATTTCTGAACGTGATATATATCTCAATAAAACTTTTTTTTTTTTCTTTGTCTCCACAACAATATATCTTTGCTGTCATCAATCCTAGCTTTCAATATTCAGTCACATACATGCATGATGATGTCATCCCTATTACATTTCAAAGATACTGTGCAAGCTTGACTTGAGTACCATCATCTGAAAGAGATATCACAATTAAGGGACACATAGGGACAGGACATGACACATGTTATTCCAGCATAGCCCAAATATTACAAAGTGAGTCATGACTGTCATTAATTCAAAATGAAGGCAGTAGGCAATGAATCTAATTGTTCTTTGTTAACTGGCCTAGACGTTACCTCAAATAATAATTGACCTTGTTTCAAATGTCTCACATTGAACTGACACCTGACAATTGAAATGAGACAGAAACATTTTTTTAAGGTAAACACACCCTAGCCACATTCCACATCTTGTCACTCAGGGGTAATATTTCTATAAAATTTTGTCACTTTGAACATCCAAAATAAAGATGTTTCACCAGGAGTTTCTTTTCAAATTTTATTACATTTTGGGGAGATAATCTGTATTTAAATTATCACTGAAGCCTATTGGAAGTATACAATATATGAAGTTTGATTTTCAAGAAAAACTCAGGTAGAAAGATGCACTATATGATTCTGTTTCAAATTTCATGGAAAAAATCTTAACTTTATTGTATGAAATGAAGATGGTCACTTATTTCTTTTTTTCTTTTTTTTTTTTTTCTTTTTTTTTTTTTTTTTTGGTTAGCAAGGGAGATAACCCACAAAAACGAAATTATCAAGGGAAGGTAGTAAAAGAACTTCTGTTACATGTCATAACATGTCAATTTGCCCCTAATTTTTTCAATGTTTGACATTTTAAAACCTTTTATTGTGATGTTATATACATGATTTAGATGGAATTGATGGCTATCAAAGTGTGTAAACCGACTCAGAGCCATTTTCTTGATCTATCATTTCAACAGTCTAACATAGTGTCAAATAGAGAACACATGTTGTGAAGAGTTCAAACCAATCAAACTGAGCCTGAACCTTTAACATCTCCATGTCCTTCCAGACCCTCATCCCAGTGGCCTCCCGATACCGGTTCTCCTCCACCAGGTACGTGATTATGGCACAGTCCTCCTCTATCGTATACTTAGTCCTCCTGCAACGGTCTCCACATATTTATATGCTGTAAAATTCATCCAATCTTTGGAGGGTCTTATTTTTGTTGATTTTGTGGACAGTTTTATCCACAACAAGAGTGTTCTCTGGAACACATGTGTCACCTACTGAAGCGTGACAGAAAAAAGTGATGGACAGACAGATGGATGGACAGACAATGGAAAAGTGATAATTACTTGTGTTCAACTAGATCGTCCTGCCAATTACACATCGGCTGATCAGTCTTACACTTTTTTCCTCCATGTGCAGACAGAACACTGTAAGCCTGTTCATAGTTTGTTTCAACTGATATTGTCTGACCTAGCTTTTCTATGATCCTTCACACACCGAGCCAGTCTTTATAGCAAATGCCTGTGGCATATTGAAATGGTTAAAAAATAATCTTTGCCTCAGAAACAGGCCAATCTTTACGGCGATTCCCTGTAATGTTATGAGATGGGTGCCCTTTTTGCAGGTTTATAACTGGACATGACATTTGGCATATTTTCAGGAAAAAGTAATTGTTTTCAAATTAAACATATTTAATTAACCTTTTTGGTTCCAATTAAGGTTTAATTCCATCCAGGACCTTACAATGTTAAATATTTCCAAAAAATAATTAATTAAAAAGCATGTAATACATTTTGTTAAATATCGAAACACCTGTAGCATAAAAATGCATAAATTGAAAAAATTAATAATGATCAATAATTCAAGATAAATCAATATAATAGATTAGTTTAAATAGCTTATACTCAATATCTATAATTTCTAATCCACAGAAATCATAAAAATAAACATTTAAACTTTCTAAAAGTGATTTTATTCAATTTAGAAATTTCAAGTAATTTGAATTTGTGATTAAAATATGCAAATTTACATTTTTATTGATTTTTTTTTTCTGATTAAATTCAATATATCCTATAACTCCAGAAATTTGAAACTTTAAATTAACAAATGGAAATGCTTATATAACCAAAATGTAAAATTACATTTTCAGTCATTTTATAAAACTATTTAAAATCAAATACATCAATTTGCCGATTATTTTTCTAAACTTAAATATTTTCAAGGTTCCTATGCTAAAATGGGGTCAGGTTTTGAAAGAGAAAAATTTTACCTGTTTAAATACCTTAACCCTTTCCCTCATAGAGGACACCATGAAAAGACCTATGCGAACAGCATAAAACCAGATCAGCCTGCGAGTTACTCGCAGGCTGATCAGAATTATGCTGTTTGCTGCTCCTCAGTGGTCTGGAAATGAGGATTTTATAATTAAATTTGGTAAGGTTTAACTGTGGTTTTCTGCAGATCAGGCTTTATGTGGTACCTATTGAGTGCGTCAAAATGAGTGTATGAGGGAAAGGGTTAAAGGCATTAACTGTAAAGATTGGCCCCATTCTGATGATTTTTTAACCCATTTCACTACGTTACAGGTGCGCAAAGGATATAATGTTATAAAATTTGCCACAATTGACCCTTCTAATTTTTGTAGTGAAAAGACAAGGTGAACCGATCACAAATAGTATCTCAGGCAATCCTACACACAGGGGTTTCCTTAAGGATGTGACTTTCACTTGCCCAGGGGGCAAGTTACTTTGAACATCTACTTGCCCCCCAGTGAAAACAGTTTGTCTGATCTTTAAGTTAGTTAGTGTTTGTTAATGTTTAAAACTAAATATGTGTAGTATTAAGATGAATTTTAGTTTTCATGTATAAGACACAATTTGCAAGCAACTCACCCCCTATATAATGTAGAAAATAAAATATAAAAAAACACCGAAAAATTTCATTTACGAAAATAAACTTGCCCGACGGGCTATCTCCTTGGAACAAGAGGGCCAAGATGGCCCTAGATCGCTCACCTGAGAAAAGTATCATTCATTGCCTGTACAAAACAGATTGCTTTAGAATTAAGATGATGAGGTGAAACAATGTTCAGGAATTTTCTGACCCCATCCACAAAAGATATCATCATGACAAACATTCTGCCAAAGTTTGAGGATGATTGGACCAATAATGTTGCCCTCAGAGTATAAACAAGATTTTTCTAAGATTTGACCTACTGACCTACTTTTTGATCCAACCTGACCCATTTTCGAAAGGGTTCAAGATATTATCAAGACAAACATTCTGACCAAGTTTGAGGAAGATTGGATCAAAATTGTGGCCTCTAGTGTGTAAACAAGATTTTTCTAAGATTTGACCTACTGACCTACTTTTTGATCCAACCTGACCCATTTTCGAAAGGGTTCAAGATATCATCAATACAAACATTCTGACCAAGTTTGAGGAAGATTGGATCAAAATTGTGGCCTCTAGTGTGTAAACAAGATTTTTCTAAGATTTGACCTACTGACCTACTTTTTGATCCAACCTGACCCATTTTCGAAAGGGTTCAAGATATCATCAAGACAAACATTCTGACCAAGTTTGAGGAAGATTGGATCAAAATTGTGGCCTCTAGTGTGTAAACAAGATTTTTCTAAGATTTGACCTACTGACCTACTTTTTGATCCAACCTGACCCATTTTCGAAAGGGTTCAAGATATCATCAAGACAAACATTCTGACCAAGTTTGAGGAAGATTGGATCAAAATTGTGGCCTCTAGTGTGTAAACATCAAAATTGTTGACGGACGACAAGATTTTTCTAAGATTTGACCTACTGACCTACTTTTTTATCCAACCTGACCCATTTTCGAAAGGGTTCAAGATATCATCAAGACAAACATTCTGACCAAGTTTGAGGAAGATTGGATCAAAATTGTGGCCTCTAGTGTGTAAACATCAAATTGTTGACGGACGACGGCCGACGGACAATCAAGTCTCCCAAAAGCTCACCCTGAGCTATGCTCAGGTGAGCTAAAAATCACTTGCCCATGGTGATTTTAACCTGGCACGGGCAAGCGGGCGTCCACTTAACCCTTTCCCTCATATAGACTCATTTTGACGCACTCAATAGGTACCACATAAAGCCTGATCTGCAGAAAACCAGTTAAACCTTACCAAATTTAATTATAAAATCCTCATTTCCAGACCACTGAGAAGCAGCGAACAGCATAAAACCTGATCAGCCTGCGAGTTACTCGCAGGCTGATCTGGTTTTATGCTGTTCGCATAGGTCTTTTCATGGTTTCCTCTATGAGGGAAAGGGTTAAGAAAACCCCTGACACATTGATATGATAGGTCAACCTTTGATCACATGGCAGCCTGTACAGCTACTGAACTATCTGATCTGTACAAATTGGAAAGTGTAAAAATTGGAAAGGTCTAACTGAGTGTTAAGGGATTAATTTTCAAGACTTTCTAATCTGTTTGTATATTTTATTGATAGATAATGAATTAAAAAAGGTTCACTGTCTTATTTACATGTACATCCTCAGCTAGACAAATAGAATATTTCATGAAAAATTTAAAAAAAAAAAAAAAAAAAAATCCATCAACCAATGTTTGACAAAAATTGGGGGTGGGGGGGGTGGTGGTATTTAGAAGTTCAAGTATGAATGATTTTCAAGAATTCTAATTAGCTCCCTTTGAAATCTGTTGATTTAAAAGTCTAGCTACTACACTTACCAAGCACCAATATCTGGTGGTATTCTATGACAAATTTAAAATGTTTAACCCTTTCCCTCATATAGACTCATTTTGACGCACTCAATAGGTACCACATAAAGCCTGATCTGCAGAAAACCTAACTCAAACCTTACCAAATTTAATTATAAAGTCCTCATTTCCAGACCACTGAGAAGCAGCGACCAGCATAAAACCTGATCAGCCTGCGAGTTACTCGCAGGCTGATCTGGTTTTATGCTGTTCGCATAGGTCTTTTCATGGTGTCCTCTATGAGGGAAAGGGTTAACTAATGCCCATTAAATACAACAAAAATTATTACTGAACATTATTAAAAGCTCTGTAGTTACTGATGATGCAGAAGCCTCTGTATTAGATCTAAAGCATTTCTGAACATATAAAAAGTTGATACAGAAATGAATACCAACCCTTTAAAGTCCCTGGCAGAAGTTTTGATAACAACTTCAGCAGGCGACATACTGTCATCTGACGCCAAACTCTGGAAAGAATCATCCTTCTGTGTTGGTTCAGGCTTTCCTCCTGCTATAGTGCCAGGTGTGACTCTAAAACCAAGCAACTCTAGTTATCTCCCCTCTTTCAATATGGATTACCAAAAATGTAGGAGATACATGATAGTGACAAGCAAAACAGAACACGGGAAGTACAAAATGAAACAAGAGCCGTCAGACACAGCATGCTCAATTATTTGAAATACATTTACTTGTTGGTAAATCAAATGAAATCAATTTCAAAACTTGCTCTTTACATACCCTGTATATAATGCTAATAGTCAACAAGAGGGCCAAGATGGCCCTAGATCGCTCACCTGAGAAAAGTATCATTCATTGCCTGTACAAAACAGATTGCTTAAGAATAAAGATGATGAGGTGAAACAATGTTCAGGAATTTTCTGACCCCATCCACAAAAGATATCATCATGACAAACATTCTGCCAAAGTTTGAGGATGATTGGACCAAAAATGTTGCCCTCAGAGTATAAACAAGATTTTTCTAAGATTTGACCTACTGACCTACTTTTCTGTCCAGCCCCACCCATTTTCAAACTGGTTCAAGATATCATCATGACAAACAATCTGACCAAGTTTGAGGAAGATTGGATCAAAATTGTGGCCTCTAGTGTGTAAACAAGATTTTTCTAAGATTTGACCTACTGACCTACTTTTGGATCCAACCTGACCCATTTTCGAAAGGGTTCAAGATATCATCAAGACAAACATTCTGACCAAGTTTGAGGAAGATTGGATCAAAATTGTGGCCTCTAGTGTGTAAACAAGATTGTTCTAAGATTTGACCTACTGACCTACTTTTTTATCCAACCTGACCCATTTTCGAAAGGGTTCAAGATATTATCAAGACAAACATTCTGACCAAGTTTGAGGAAGATTGGATCAAAATTGTGGCCTCTAGTGTGTAAACATCAAAATTGTTGACGGACGACGGACAATCAAGTATCCCAAAAGCTCACCCTGAGCTATTCTCAGGTGAGCTAAAAATGGTTAGATACCCCTGAATATGTTTATGAAGTCTTAAATCAATCCATTGCCTAGTTAACAAAACAGTCCAAAGGACAGCTATATCCCCCTCCGCTGACAGAGGAGACATGTTTTTCCTCTAATGGAAATTGCCCTGCTTCTGCCAACATTTTGATGTAGTTGACTTATGAAAAACTTTCCGTTGTTCAGAAAATATAGCATGGAAACAAAAATATCCAGGAATGAACACTGAACCATCAAATGTGACCTTGAACTTGAGCCAACACGACTGTCACCTGTGTTCTGCACTTCGTCTCAACTAGGTTTACATTGGAGGCAAGTTTCATTAAAATCCTTCAAGGGGTATAGGAGATAAGGAGCTGACATGAAATTGTAAGGAAATAGAAGGTTCAAACACATGACCCTCAAGTGTGACCTTGAACCAACATGACTGCCACCTGTGTTCTGCACATCGTCTCAACTAGGTTTACATTTGAGGCAAGTTTCATGAAAATCCTTCAAGCGGTATAGGAGATATGGAGCCGACACAAAAACGTTACGGATTGACAGACAGACGGACAGACAGACGAAGGCCATTCCTATAACCCCCCCTCCCGCTTCGTGGCGGGGAATTAATGAGACATAAGCATAAGAACATGCAAAACTTTAACTTAATATCTAAGATAGAAAACGGCCATGATTTATATTAAATTTAGTCAAAAGTTATCCTCCTTGGTCAAAAGGTGGCCCTAATCTGCATTATATTCAGTCAAAAACCATCTGTCTCTATAGTATGAAACCATTGAACATATTAAAGAAGTTTTAAATCAATCATGCCTGGCTTATGATATATAAGCATGAAAGTTCCTTGTAAGCAAAACTTTAACCAATATATTTAACTTCAAAAGGGGCTATAATCTGTAATATATTCCACCAATAGTTACCTACCTTGATAGTTTGATACCCCTGAACTTGTCAAAGAGGTTTCAAATCAATACAATATATGGTTATTGAGATATAAGCTGAATAGTAGCTTGCATGCAAAACTCTAACCAAAATCTCTATTGCATGCAAAACTTTAACCAAATTTTTAACATTAAAAAGGGACCATAAGTTGCATTTTATTCAGTCAAGAGTAATCTACCTTGATGGTCTGATGTCCCTGAACATATTCATTAACTTCCAAGTCAATACCATGAATGGTTATTGTGATAAGCTTGATAATAACTTGCATGCTAAACTTTAACCAAAAAGCTGCAACACCGACTCTCCTATTCTTTGAAAAGTCGAGCTAAAAAATAAGTCTAGACACTATGAGTAAGACAATTTCAACCAATAGAATTAAATGATCTTGGAAAAATGTATTGATGCTTATCAAATCATTTGTTTCTGATAGCTACTTCAGATGTACTTTTACTTCAATTTATGCTTTCATACAAATTTATAGCTCCATCTAATCTTGCTGGCAGTGATTTATTTAAATACAAGCCATGAATAAATAACTCCTAAAATTGATTTCTGAATAACTCACTGCCTTCTGGAAACAATGTCAAATGACTGTGTTATAATCAATAGAACACTGCGTTTGAATTTAGCCAGATTTTGCACTTGCAATTTTTAGCAAGTAAATTCTTTTACTTGCTAAATGAAAAATCAACTTGCAATTTTAAAGTTTAAAATTATTTACTTGTAAGTGTCAGTTTTAACAACACACTACAGAACTATGAACCGTAGCATACAGTGACAACAAACTGAGCATGTAATTTTAGTTTCGGGCCACATATGGCAGAATGGTGGGTCTTTTCTGTCTCTTTCCAAACATCCACATCTTGTAACTGCAGGCTTTGGATCATAGTTCTTTAACTAAACATTAGCTACTCTATTTCCACTCGCAAAAAAAAAAAGGAAGTACATGAAATTGTAACTCGCATATATAAATTTCCACTAGCATTAAGCAAATATGAGAGCTTAAATTCGAACCCTGGAACATCATTGTGGTAAAGTATGCTTAGTGTGACTTTGGAACAGAGAGCAGCAAATACTTACATACAGTATTAACAAATATGCAACACAGTTCACCTACAAATGTTTCCAATGATGTGCACATAATTATGCCTTTACATTTGTATATGATTCCAAGTTTACAGGAGGAAGTAGGACTCTTATTATAAAGAACAGGGTTTTCCTTAAGATTAAGAGCGAAAGGCTAATTTTAAATTGTAGGAGGCAAGGGGGTCTGGGAGTCCTACAATTTCTTGTGGCTTTTTTCCCCCCATTTTCTTTGAATTATTAAATTTTCTTTTTTAACAAATGACAAGTTTGAGCCAACCGAGAAAAGATTTGAGGCGGTCAAATCTGCCATGAGCCGCTTCTAAAGGAAAACCCTGAGAGATGTTAACTTCCATTCAGTCAAGAGAGAAATTTGTAAAGCACAATATTACTGGAGAGCCAATGCAACAGCTTTATAGCTCAGATTGCTTACCTGTAGGTATCTTGGCTGAGAAACTTATTTTGATCCACACAATCAGCAATAAACTTTGTAGATATATACCCATCCGCTGACACCATGCTTCCTCTCTCTGCCAACCTAAACATTCACTATAAATTAGGTAAAGACACTTATTGTGTTACAAACTGATTTTTATTCAATAATGAACTGGATACATAACAATATCTAGAATTTTGTAAAATGTGTGCTTTTCTTGAATTAGTACCTTCTCTGTAACACTCTTTAATACTCTTCTCTTTAATGCTGGGGTTACTGAAAAAAGATTTGCAGTAGAATACCCCGATATATATGCATACCCCAATACAGTATCTTTAAATTATCAACTTGATGGATGAGACAGCATGATTCCTTTATCCACTAAAGTTGGAGTCCTTCTATTAAAGTCATTTTGTTTGTTTGTTTGGTTTAACGTCCCACCGACAGTATTTCAGTCATTTGGAGACAATGTCTACTTGAGACAGATATAGTGCTACCACACTGCAGTATCACGCCGTAGACATGTTGCATGATATTACCACCAGTCACGTTATCCTGACACCGAGCCAACCAGTCCTGGAACTACCCTCATATGCTGAGAGACAAGCAAGGGAGCTATACCAGTACCATTTTATATGACTTTGGTATGTCACCTTAAGTCATTTTAAAGGTGTTCAGTTAAAGAGGACTCCATATTAGGAGTTAGTGGGAACACCTCTCTCTGACAGAGGAAGGATGGTTATAAAAAAAAAAAAATGCTTCACTCAATCAACATCAATAAAATCAAATCTGCAATGATCTAATAAATTCTGATGTCCCTTCCCTGTGTAGGAAAATTATTTGGAAGTATTTTCAATTTGATATGTTAAAAAAATCATATACAAGTACATTTATGCAGCAATGTACATATATAAAGTTATTACTCGAGATAAAGATTACTTACTTGTAATAGTTGGCTGTTAGTTTTGAAGTTAATTTCCCTCCACCATGCTGAAAAAGGAACAAGGATTCTTAAATTAGACTCTTATATACTGATTGATGTGACCTTGGTCCCTTGGACAGGATACATTTGCACATATATTCATACCGGTAACTGAAATACAACATAGATAAACATGAGAGCTATCACAAAACACACCCTTCCTGCTGGAAGAAAGTGGCATGACAATATAAAGAACCATAATAAAAAGTGACACAGTCTCACTAGATATAAAACTATGCAAACTAGAACTATCACTAAATGTGATTAATACCCCCGCAATACTGCTTTAGAAATGATGAAGTTATTAGGATTAACAAGAAGAGTATGAAAAAGACATTTTTACATTAGTTTTTTTTCCAGATTTTTGGCCGGGTTACACAGGTTGTGCTTGACCATTGTATGAAATTGTTTTGAATTCCAACCAGTAGTTTTAAAGTTAAGCTCCAGACAAGGAAAAGTAACAAAGGGCAATAACTCTGTAATTACAATAGATAGAGTTATGGTTCTTGTGCACTGCACTTCCTCTATTGTGGTTGACATTGTATGAAATTGTTTTAATCCAACCAGTTTTAATTATCTCTGGACAAGGAAAAGTAACAAAGGGCAATAACTCTGTAATTCCTATAGATAGAGTTATGGTTCTTGTGCACTGCACTTCCTCTCATTGTGCTTGACCATTGTATGAAATTGTTTTGAAATCCAATCAGTACTTTACAACTTATACTCCGGACAAGGTTACAAGTTATACTCCGGACAAGGAAAAAAATACAAAGGGCAATAACTCTGTAATTACTCTAGATAGAGTTATGGTTCTTGTGCACTGCACTTCCTCATATTGTGGTTGACCATTGTATGAAATTGTTTTGAAATCCAACTCGTACTTTTCAAGTTATGCTCCGGACAAGGAAAAGTAACAAAGGGCAATAACTCTGTAATAAGTCAAGATGGAGTTATGGTTCTTGTGCACTGCACTTCCTCTCCATGTGCTTGATCATTGCATGGAGTTGTACTGAATTCCAATAATGCAACGGACCGCTGGACCGACCGACCGACCACAGGGTGACTCCTATATACCCCCCCCCCCCAAACTTCGTTTCGGGGGTATAATAATTGCAAGTTCTGCGTGTTACATTATAAGTATAGCACAGAATGTGTCTTAGCGATGTGTATTGCAAACTTTGGTAGTGCAGGTCACTGTAGCGTGAGGGTCACATGAGCGAAAGTGTCCAGTAAGGCTGACCTAGTGAGTGGGTATAGCATGGCCAGTTCTACGCAAGACACTATGCTCTTCAGTTCAATTTTGTACCATGGATATATAGAATATATATTGTCAAATATGAGGCTTATATTTTACTTGTATTATAAAAATAGGAATCAAGGTATCTCAATCTGTGTTTTAGATTGCACATTTTGCAATTAGAAATGAGAATATTGCAAGGTTATGATGTGTTTTGTACAGTTTTCCAGTGTTTTTTACATTTCTACATAAGTGGATTTTTACCTCTGGTTTTTCATCTGGCTTAACGCATCATATAATTGAATGTATTAGTCATTAATAGTCTTACGTGTGTCATAAAAAAATGTAATTTGACAAATATATATTTATATATGTATGAAGAGTGAACAGAATGTGTTTTTGTAGCGTAATGCTAAAGATACTTACTGATACACATGTACATATGTATTTTTCTTGCCCAGTATCAAAATAAATAACACGTCTTGCTAAATGCAAAAGTTGTTTGTGTTGTTTGTAACAAGCATGGATAAGACTGTGTCATTAAACATGCATGGTGATAACTGGTGAATATCTTTAATAATTTAAAGAGGGTTGTTGTTGTTGTGACGGAGTTTAGTACTGTTTACTGTTGCTGCCCCAGTATTTCAGTCATATAGTGACATCCAAGTTATTATAGGTTGAGAAAGATCCTAAGCAAACACAGGCATCATGGTAGAACCTCTGACTGGCTAGAAGGTTTCCTTACAAGAAAAATTTGAATGACCTTGCCATGATAGGAATCCACAGTGGTGAGGGAAATAGTGATGTAACGCCAGTCAGTCAATCCACTCTACCATGTCTATTATTTCCCATCTATTAAAGGTCTGTAAAGGGCAGTGATGTGCAGTGCCTGATGACCCACCAGCAGATACTGGATTAACAAAAGTAAAAGCCAGTGTCGGATACCAACGGCTGCCTATGAAATCTGTCAGCAGTGGGATAATATTGTTATACTTATAGGGATATTAATAAGAGGTATATCAACCAGTCAAAATGCTTACACAAATAAGTATTCTTCAGTTGGAGATCTAAAATTTGTAAGTCAATAAAGGTTTGTCTATGTACCTTAAACCCTTTCCCTCATATAGACTCATTTTGACGCCCTCAATAGGTATCACATAAAGCCTGATCTGCAGAAAACCACATATAAACCTTACCAAATTTAATTACAAAATCCTCATTTCCAGACCACTGAGGAGCAGCGAACAGCATAAAACCTGATCAGCCTGCGAGTTACTCGCAGGCTGATCTGGTTTTATGCTGCTCGCATAGGTCTTTTCATGGTGTCCTCTATGAGGGAAAGGGTTAAGTACAAGAGTTTCTATTGATCCAATAATCCCCACTACAAAGTGGGACTGCAAATTCAAATAATCAATAACAAGCAAATGCTAACTAATAATCCCACGGGCAATGTGTGGAGTAACAGAATGCATGCTTGTGGGTTTCTGACCCTAAGCAAAAGCTGAAATTTCAAGAAAAGTGGCTCTCCCTTCATCAATGGCTTCAATATATAATGATCAAAAAGACTATGTATATGTTCTGTATCTTGTGCAGAGATTTAAAGAATACCAACTCTATGGCCAATAGTACTACAAATTTTAAGACTACAACATTTATAAGGCATTTATAATCTTCAGATCAAAATTCTGCTTTATCTAATATACAGGAACGGGCTAATTTTGAGAAGTGTGTCTCAAATGCTACAGTAAAGAGTATGTCTCGATATCAGTTTGCAAGATAGGTGTGTACTGGTTAGCAAAGAAAAGTATTCAACATACAAAGTATACCAGTTTAATGAATCTGCTTAACCCTTTCCCTCATAGAGGAAACCATGAAAAGACCTATGTGAACAGCATAAAACCGGATCAGCCTGCGAGTAACTCGCAGGCTGATCAGGTTTTATGCTGTTCGCTGCTCCTCAGTGGTCTGGAAATGAGGATTTTATAATTAAATTTGGTAAGGTTTAACTGTAGTTTTCTGCAGATCAGGCTTTATGTGGTACCTACTGAGTGCGTCAAAATGAGTCTATATGAGGGAAAGGGTTCAGACACTTGAAACACCTAAGATGGAGGCTTTGAATGTTATGATAGGGTGAGTTATACCAGCTATACCTAGCTTGTGAAATTCTTAAATCTATCACGGATGCAATTGACAGACATGTTCTGTCTGTGGAAAAATGCCATGGTTAGATATATAGCAATATTACAGTAAAATGTTATTGCCATGTAAGACAGTATCTGTAAAGAATAATTATAGTCATATTATTGAATACACTGAAATCAAGATCAGTTGTTGTTTTTTATATCACCACCAAAATCTCACCAAAAATTGAAAAATCTCATCAAAATTGAACAATTGGGCAAAATATTGAAATGACAGTCAGTGTGTGTGTGATAAAACCCGGTTGAAATTTTCATCTATTCCAATTCTTAGTAAAGTAATGGTGTTTTCTTGAGTTTGAAGGATGTTCACATTTAAATTAAAGAGATTAAATAAGTGCATTTGGGCATAATTTTGTAAAAAAATAAATAAATAGTTGATTTAGATTTTTAGGGTTGAATGAAATCATAAAATGATAGTTATCACTGAAATTATGAAAGCTGCACATTTCAGATTTTGCTATGTGTTTTGGAGGCTTTTCAATATAACGTCACATTTCCCCAACTAAACAAAATATCAAAAAGCAACGGAATATTCACAGGACTAGCAAATGCATATGTCCCATAATTACTATATCCAAAATCAGGATGAAAACCAAGGCTGTTGAAAATGGCGTTGTGTGACAGTTGCTGCGCAAAAACTAATACGTAACATGTATATTGTACGAATTACCAGCAGTCCGAATAAGTACGGATGTCTATTCAAGATGCATCTTAATATAAGCCGCACGTTCTGATTTTCGCACATTACTTACTTCGATAACTGGTCTTAAAATCTGTCTTTCGCTGCATGGTCTCATATAAAAAACTATTGCTGACCCATCTGTTTGTACAAACAAATTTTTCGAGTGCGTAAATGTAGAGTTTGTTTTGTCCGCCATATTTAAAACATGTTGCTATCGATACGACAGTTTGTTTTTTCTGTTTTCCTGTTCTCACGGAAAAAATATAATTATATATTTTGTGGCGCATTGCTCAAACAAAGAGTTTTGTAAGTTGCAATATAGTTTTCCATTGATTTCTATATAACTGGGTGTTGCACAAATAAGTTTCGGGGTAACAAAATACAATGTAGGGCCTACTGTGTAAACAAGACCTTTGGTAAGGCCAATGGGAAATTATAGAGTCATATACATATCGTGAATATTTTGACCTATCAAATAATCTGGCACATTTTTTTTATTTTCATTGATCTCTAGACAAACAACTGGATTAAAGCATTTCTGTCAAATAGAACACGAATAATATTAGTCGATGGGGAATCCTCAGAGTCAACGTAGAATCTGGAGTACCCCAAGGATCTGTACTTGGGCCGAGCTAATTTTTATTCTACATAAATGACCTACCAGAAACAATTCACTTTTGCAGATGATACTGTAGTCTACCTTACTATTACAGCAGATAATGATTGCCATAAACTTCAATCAGACCTAGACACACTATCAATGTGGGGAAAACAAATGGAAAATGGAGTTTAAGCCAGAGGAATGCGTAGTGCCATGTCCGTCACTAAGAAGAAAAACCCAATCAAATGGAATTATAATCTTCATTGACATACACTTAAACACAAAACGTCAACAAAACACCTTGGGTGTACAATCACTAAAGATATAGACTGGAGTGAACATATCCAGAACATAACAAGCAAAGCCAGTCGAAGCCTAGGATTCCTGCGTAGAAACTTACGAATTAACTCCAAATCTATAAAAGAACAAGCATACAAAACGTTAGTCAGATCCCAATTAGAATATGCAACAACCGTATGGGATACATACAACCAAAACCAAATTGACAAAATAGAAAGAGTGCAAAGAAGAGACGCAAGGAATGTCACAAGCCGTCATAGGAATCGTTCAAAATGTAAGTGAAATCCCAGATAGCAAGGGTATATGGGACCCATATGGGCTGTATCTGGGTATGCCTTTATGGGCTAAACTATGTGGGACCCATGTGGGTCCCATATGTAGAGTTTTTTTCACCCATAAGGGACCCATATGGGCTGTATCTGGGTATGCCTATATGGGTTCGACAGTGTGGGACCCATATGGGTCCCATATATAGAGATTTACTGGACCCGGGGGTATGGGTTCGAATATGTGGGACCCATATGGGTCCCAGATATACTATTTTACACATGCGCACTCTGCATTTCCGGTTAACCGCAATATTCAAACCAACGGCCAACAACACAACGCGATGTTAACCTACTTAGCTTTTCTTCAGAGTGACGGCCAGACGAACATTATTAGCCTGTTCAAAACGTGAAATACGTATGTATAACATTCATTAAGATGCCTTTCTAATAATTAAGTCTTGTTTTTTTTGAAAATAATTCTGATTATGAATAAGGAATTGGTTTGTAACGTATTTTCGCGAGTTGAGTTCGACTTGTTTATCGTATATTGTATGTACCGGTAGTTCAAATTCAAGGTGTCTAAGTCTAGAATTTACTTTTATCTGCTATAAATTTTAGTTTGAGGACCAAAGGATCAATAATTTCGATCAAAAGTTAGATAAATTTTATTGTTACTTTTTGCATTATTTACTGTATTGTTGAATAATAATGATAAGTTACTACTGTCATTGGCAATTTTGGCCATGGTATTCCTACAAGATAACAAATCCTAAAAATCTGTGTTTACTATTATCATGTATTTATTTATTTCTGTATCATAAAGCACTGTTATAAATCCTTGTATTCCGATCAAAGTATACCTTGCTATTTAAACTTGCTACAGATATACATGAAGCTACATTAAGGTATTCACATCTCTGACATATAGAACTAGATGATTCATAATGTATACGTTTTGTGTAATTGTAGATAGAATACCAGAATACCTGTCAACCTGTTTAATTCAAATCTCTGGGACGTTGTGAGGAGTTTTCTGAATGGAAATGAGCTGGATGTAAACTACATCTTCCATGGACTGAAGGGGATGCTGCCATTTACCAAACTGCATATCATGGATGAATTTTACAGTACGATTTGCTGCAATAAACTCTAGCCAAGTCTTAAATGTAATGAAGTCATAGTCAATGCCTTGGAATTATTCAATTTTTATATCATTTACAAGAAAGCTATGTTAAGACTAAATAGAACCCAGAGGCTTGAGCTGATAACACACATCACCAACATTATGATTTATTTATAAAATGCATTATTCAGTGGAACACATATGAAAAAATGATACTTTATTCTCATCAGTTAAATTTTTTAATTTCAATGCCAAGTTTAACAGTCCCAACATTGTTTGGTTTGCTTTCTTAAGATATATTTTATACCTTTTGAACTTTCAGAACCACACCACTGAGGACGCTGAGTAAGAGGTCTATAAATGACTGGCAGGTGGTACTGAACAGGGAAGGGGGAAGAAAACAGTGCAGCAAAAGTCAGACAAGTCTTCAATGTAGGAATTTCAACAGGAGACACTCTCAATAAGTGGAGGGACAGATTCATAGTGAATAGTTTAGAATATAGTTTTGAATAGTTGAATATCAGTCCATTATTTTTCAGACACGCCAAACTTTGAATTAAGTATACTATACTATTTTTTTCTTTTATTAAGCTTTAAAAGAATCTGTTCTGTAACTAACAGTTTTGTGGAGATTGGACTACTAGTATGTGCATGAGAATTGTTGATAAGATTAATTCAGATTATTTTTTCACATTGTTAAACATGCTATGCCAACAATCTATATGTTTTATATAAATTATATTTTCACATATCCATGTATCACTTGGCCTGAACAAGATAGTCTGCTTAGTCTGTATAATTATATTTTCACCATCCAGTTTGATATGGTTGATTTAAGTATTTTAATAGTACTGCTGAAGTAATCCATCATTACAGTTAGCCTTTTTATTTTGAATTTTAATGTCATTTTATATTTCAAGTACTTTAAGGTTAAGAACTTAAGACGAAATAATAGTTGACAACTGTTGTTATGTGTGTGATTGTGATGCATTTATTAGTCTAGTCTTGTTATGCTAGTTATTTTCTTTATACAACAGTATGCATTTTTGTATAAGTTGTTGAGTTTATGTGCAGTGTTAAAGATATGCAATCTTTAAGTGTTTGTTTTTGTTGCATAAGAAATTGTCTTATGGCTAGGAAATAAATTTTAAACTTTAAATAGCACATTGAAAATGAAAAATATCCATTTGTATTCAAATTGTATTTGAATGAATTATGACTTTTCGAATTGTATTTTCTCAGCATGTGATTAAATTGAAGTTTTAATTAAATTAAGAAGAAAAATAAAACTGTATGTTGTATTTGAGGGACCAATTTTCTGATTTTCAGTAATATTTTTTTGAAGAGACAGATTTTCAGAGGCTGTTGGTACCAGTTTTCCACATTTGACTGCACATTCAGACAGTGCAGTGGTATGGAGCCATATTACATGCAAATGGGGTGCAAGTATGGGACCTTTAAGGGGCCCATATTAGATCTTGGTGGGCTGCCCATATGGGACCCAGGCCAAAACAGGTTGCACTTTCGACATGGGTCCCATGTGGGTAGCCCATATGGGGCCTATGTAGAATCTAGGCTGCCCATATGGGACCCTTAAGGGGCCCATATTGGATCTTGGTGGGCTGCCCATATGGGACCCAGGCCAAAACAGGTTGCACTTTCGACATGGGTCCCATGTGGGTAGCCCATATGGGGCCTATGTAGAATCTAGGTGGGCTGCCCATATGGGACCCTTGAGGGGCCCATATTGGATCTTGGTGGGCTGCCCATATGGGACCCAGTTGCACTTTCGACATGGGTATGGGGCCCATGTGGGAAACCATATGGGACCCATATGGGTCCCTTATATATTGCTATCTGGGATGTTAAAAGAATTAGGATGAAAAAAGTCTCCAAACCAGACGGAAAGAAGCTAGACTTATAATGTTTTATAAAATAGTTAACAACATGGTCGCGCGATTAAAAAAAGAAAAGTATATTCAAAAGCCAAATAGACATTCAATATATACTAACAGTCATGCTTACGCACAACAAACCGCTACTAAGATTGTAGAAAATTGACATTGTTTTGTAAACACCACCATAAACTGGAACAAACTGCCGCCGGATATAGCCTCATCTTAGTCACTCGAGATATTCAAAACTCGAGTGTCATCACTTACATACTAAATCACTAATCATTGTTTTAACCCTGTTTTTAACCGTGCGCGATTCAATATGTTGAATGTGGGCAGTAAACGGAAAAAGAAAAAAAGTTTTACATTTTTAATGGTCAGTGATTAGAGGGACCGCCTCGGGGGCAGGATCCCCGACCGCGACACGCTCAGCACACACTATGCAGGGTAGTATTAGGACTGGTTGGCCCGGTGCCAGGATAATATAACTGGATGTGGTACCATGCCACATGTCTACGGCGCGATACTACGGTGGCAGCACTATATGCGCGAAGACATCGTCTCCAGTGGACTGACATGCTGTCGCTGGGACGTTAAACCCAACAAATAAACAATTCTTACATTTCACAATAAATTCGTGACTGACGGATTTGGAAAAAAACAAACTGACCTCTAAATTTGAATAACTCTTTTGAAAATTACTTGGTACTGTTTCACTCAGAAACAGAAAGTTACCCCAATCAAACTTTCATTTGACGAAAAGCAGTCTTAAATTCTAATTCACATTTATATTGTTTTTGCCCCCTGCTAATAATAAACAACTATTACGTGATTCCTCCATTCGCTCATGATTAAATGCAACAAAATCTTACAATCGATTTTACTTCTTGCTAGACTGAAGGTATTTAACATAAATAACAACAATGCAGTCATTTACAAAATCTGTTTTCAACTTAACGGACGTCGTATACGTTGTCACGCTCGGGGGAACATGAGTCAAACAGTGACGAAAAAAATCGACAAAATTAAGCAGTACAACCATGTATATTTGAAAACTTCTATATTTTGTCTATGATAATTTTATTATTTATTTTATGTATTACAAATATCTAAATGAGTGAAATGATTACACACTGTTACTCGGTTAGATCTAGTGACCTCCCGTGCACCAATAAAACCGAAAGTAGAGGGATATCAAGAACTTTATAGAAATATCGGCCAATTTATTGGTATTTTCTTAAAGAATATACATATAGGATCTAACATGAGTTGTCATATAAAATAAAATTTTATTAAACGAGTTCAGTAAAATGGTAAAAAAAAGCGAGCCTCTGACAAGCTTTTACCATTTCCTTGGTCGAGTTTATTGAAATTTAACATGACAACGAATATGAGATTCTTTTTATCACATGACTTTATTGCTTAGATTAAACGGAATAATGTTTTGATGTTTTGCCATGAATTGAATTAAATGACGTCATAACGTTGTTATATTACACGTGTTGCATATAGGAAAATATGTAATGGTTTTATTTCATGTTTTTCGATGGATTACTAGTACCTAGTGTAACAAACTCAGACCTGGCCGCCGGCATGCAAGTCAATTGCTCTAACCACTGAGCCAAAGAGTCCCCGACGCAGAAATTGTTAGAGATTGTATTTATACCTGTGACGAGGCATCGTCACACTAGATATGACAGTGGATTATATCACATGTTTGCCCCGAACTTGAACCCGACTCTACGTTATAAACTGATTGGAGCGTCAGCGTCAATTGTGCGGGTTTAAAGTAAGAAAATGACATCATAAATAACATCACGCACGCGAGGTAATCCCGCCAATTTTGACGTCTTTTGTGAATAACACAACTAATTTCTGGACTTTAAAGCATTTAATAAAAAGTTTTTTTGTTTTTGTTTTTGTTTT
Source organism: Solen grandis (assembly GCA_021229015.1). Lineage (NCBI taxonomy): Eukaryota > Metazoa > Mollusca > Bivalvia > Adapedonta > Solenidae > Solen > Solen grandis. Next base: position 85,529,390 of record CM037777.1, read on the forward strand.
GTAAAAGATCGATGCATAATTCCATTCGTGAACAAAATAAGATGCATGTTCACTCATGTCTTCGTCACTCGTGAAAATATCACTTTTTATGTTCACTCAATGAAATTATGAATCGATCTTACACACAACAAACGATATCCTCTATATATTACACGGGAACCAAGGGACATCATGTGATAAATAAAAAATATAGATATGACGCTTATATTATGAACATAACCAAAGCAAAAACTCGCTTAAGCCTGTAGAAAAAGCCGAGGTTGTGTTCCATGTTTGTGCATCACTAAATTGTTTGTCCGAGTTTCAGAACGCAGTCGTTGATAATTTACACTCATATACACAGCAAAGATACTCTTATGTACCGCGCAATGATTATAATAAAGGTAGGCTGTACTGGGCTTTTATTGATTATACAAAAGCCTTCGATTCAGAAAATAGAAATGCACTGTGGTTAAAATTACATAGAAATGCATTGTGGTTAAAATTACATATAGACTTGGATTTGATGGGATGTTACTAAGAATAATACGTTCGATGTACGACACAGTTAAGACATGCGTAAAACCAGATATGTGAAAACCTACTACCTCCATTGTAAAACATTGTAATACATTTTCAGATTTTTTCAATATCTCAGTTAGCTTAAGACAAGGGGAGACAATTTCTCAAATTTTAATCGGTTTTCTATAGAAGACCGGCTTTTTGCCCCCCTCCCCCCCGTGATTGTGCTTTCTTATACTTACGCTAATATATGGTCCCCACATCAGTGAATATCCCTACTTTTAGCCGCCATTTTAACTTGGAAATTTAAGCAATTTTATATGGATCTTGCACGTATGAGCAGAACATTCTTTTTCTTATGTTTTCATTATTTCTGCTTAAAGATCAATGTAAACACCATTAAAACGCTTTTGAATTTCATATTTTTAGGATACAAATAATTCTGATATGGATATATGAAGAAATTAAAATAAAGAAAAAGATATGGGTTCATTCTTAAACAAAATAAACAGTGTAGTTTTTGGGGTCTAGATCTATTTTTACACACATATATATTAAGTAGTACATAGAGACTCTGGTTAGACAATTGTTTTTACTTGCTAAGTAAGTAAGTATAGTAAGTAAATTTTATTTAAAGTCGGCACATATATACAGATAACAAATAACATGAGATCTGAAGAGCTCTTACAACCAAATATCACATCCAATAACATTTATACTTCTAACACTTATATAAAATAACATTTATTTGTTTAAACTGTGAATCAATAGCGTTTAAAACGTGTCTTTGACTCGAACCCATCCCATTTACACTACCGCTCCACTTTTATCATCACGTCTGTATTGAATAAGTACTTTTTTGAATAAGTAGATAACTTACATGTCTAAGACGGTTCTAACAGTAAAGTTTTGGGCTAGCTCTTCAGCGAAAGGCTTTTGAGTGTAGGTTTTACTATCCCAAGTTTTATAGGAAATAGTTTATTTCTCGACCGAATACGATCGTGCTATTGGATATCACGTCTGACGTGCGTATAGCCTTATTCCTTCACCGAAGAGTTGCTGAAGAGTTTTATTATTGGAAAATTCGGAAGATTCGTGATGTTCGGATTCTGAATGAAATGATTTATTATCATTGCAGATAATTTCATAAATAATGGTTGAAAGACCTAAAGGACAGGATTTCACAGATTTTGGGAGAGGTAAGTGTTCAATATTTATTGTGCTAATTAAATGAACTTAAAGAAAGTGTCGCCAAGATTTATGTTGGTTTTGGCTGCAGCTGTCATTTTCAGAAATCGTTTTTTCTCAATCGGCTGGGCTGGATTTGGTAGCCATAGTATATGTTCCGCGGATAATCAATATGTTAATCATATTTACTACATGAGTTCTCCATATGGACATACAGAATGGACTTAAGTTAGCATTATAATTTTATAAATTTGTGGCAATGCATGCAGCATCCAGTGAAACTTTGGCTTGGGTTGCTTCCCTTTGAATGAATATATTGTTTTTGTATCCATTCACAATGCCATTTTCCACTTTAAAAAAAACACACACACAAAAAAAAACACTGACATTCATACCTGTCACAATTGTCAATTTTTCAAGTTACTGCTTGATAATTTCTTTCATTCATATATGTTGAAGATCATGGTTAAAATCATTTATCAGATAATAATTGTATTAGCAGGGTCTCATGTTTGTCTATGCATTATACCAGTGTGTATATAAAATCAAAGATCAGCATAAATCATGCAAAGTAATAGTTATACATGCATTTTCTTGCACATCCGTTGTTCATGTACACACTGAAATAGTGTAAAATTTCTAATAATTTGGTCATATGCCATATTATATACTGAGCATATGTATCATAATGTTTTACTTTAAAAACACTTGATGACCCATTAGGGACACCTCTATGACTGTTCCATACAATACCCTACTAATGCTCCTATTTTTTAAATGTCAATTGTATGTGTGCCACACAAGAACTGAACATAAACACAGTGATTGGTTAAAACTATTAAACTGCAGTGTTCCCAAACATCCCCAAATGGTATTATTTTACCACCAAATTGGTCATCAGTACTGCGAATGATGCAATAACATATCTCTTACAGACAGTACAAAATTCAAGAAAAACATACATTTTACCTCCACTTTCAAATCTTAGTGGGATTTTTACAATTAATAGTTATGATGATATAGTTTTCATAAATGTTGTTGTTTTATGTAATAAATATTGCATGGTTTTTGCGAGTTGAGCTTGATTAACCTGCATACCATACATGAGTGTGCATTTGCACAAATGTATGTGGGAGGGTTTAGTCCACGAGTGAAGCCAGTGCATAATATGTCTTGTAACATAATTGAAATGTAGGAGGAGTCGGTACTACTGTCTCTTGAATTTTTATGCAAATGCTCCCAATTATTGGGCGTTATAGGTATCAAAGAGAATCCCCTTGAGAATGACCAATCAATGAAAGGAAAGTTTCCTCTTAACCAGTCAAATTACTCGCATTTTGGCGCCATCGGTACAGTTGCACTAATGCCTTTGAATAGAGAAGGACATAGATCTACTGAACTGATTTGTGTTTGACCATGGATCTGTATGGCAGTGTGGAAAATCTTTTCCTTTTAAAAGGTCTTAATTCAGAGTAATCATACCAGTTTCTTACATTTGAAAAACATTATTAGTGATGTACCTTTTGTGACAGCAAATGCTCTCAAACTCTGAGGGGTTTCCCCAAATGTTTGGAAATCCTGTACATCTGACAAAGAATCAGTAAGGCCTATGTGCAAGGCACAATTTTCCGCTTCGAATGTGCTACATCCCATTTAAAAGTTGAGTTGAAGCTACTTAGCTTAAAATTATGTTACATACCATGTCGTATAGTGACACTGCTAATTTCTGCTTCATTTTCTTTTCTTTTAATTTTCTTTTGTCTAAATATAGAAAATTATGTAATGATATGAAAATCGTGGGGGAAAGGATTAATTTGCACACTGTGTAGGGATGAATACTGAGGACCACTTAAAGGAATCGTATTGGGAATACAATTATTTTGGGTAGTTGCAAGATAAGTTGTGCCGCCATTACTGTGCAGATATTTGATAAACCAAGTGTCCGCCATTACTGTGCGGTTATCTGGATAACTGCATGGTTTTGTGTCAGTTATTGCATGGGCCTGGAAACTCTGCCCCCTATAAAGTGTGCGGTATCCAATTTAAACATGGTACTTTTCTACAGAAAACTACCCAGGCCAAGTTACAAGTTCGTATAATTATGTGGATACAGAAAATTTCATATAACATTTAACAAAGACGTTCAAGTTAGAAAAATATGATGCCAAATCAAGACTACCTGGTATATAACTTGATACTCCTCAAATACAGACTGTCAGAGTGAGTACTCAACTGTTTGAACCGGTGGATGGCTTACCCCTTTCCCTCATTTTGACGCACTCAATAGGTACCACATAAAGCCTGATCTGCAGAAAACCACAGTTAAACCTTACCAAATTTAATTACAAAGTCCTCATTTCCAGACCACTGAGGAGCAGCGAACAGCATAAAACCTGATCAGCCTGTGAGTTACTCGCAGGCTGATCTGGTTTTAGGTTGTTCGCATAGGTCTTTTCATGGTTTCCTCTATGAGGGAAAGGGTTATACATTAAAAAAGTAAATGGCCACATATAGCAGGGACGTACAATGCTACTCATCCAGGACAGTGAAAATTAAAAGTTTAAACTTTTATTTTACATCGATAACGAAACAAGTTTTTACAACTTATATAAATCACTCTTGATGGCTCTCGTGGCGCGGTATGTGGTCAATCTGGAGAAAACCCACGTGTCTGGACGGGCGACCACTGTAACTACTCACGTATGTGACTAGGAATAGAACCTGGGACGCATTGGTGAGAAACGAAGCGCATTACCACTATGCTATCCAGGCACCCAATGAAAATTAATGTAGGCTGAGTGGAGATTCAGAACATTTCTTTGTAATATTATTGATTTTACTATCCAAAGTTTTGAAAGGACGATAAGGCAGGGCAAGTGATAATTTTAGGAATTAAACATTCCTGAGCAGTGCATTATGTATTAAAAAAAGATGTGCTTGAAAAATTTTACTTAAAAAGACTTTAAAAGTTTTTGTATTTTCATTTTACTTAAATGCAGTTATGCAGATAATTATATTTTTTTCTTGATCATATTTCCTTCTTGATAAAACTGATAATATTACTTTTATTTTAGTTTCATTAGCATTTTATAAATAATATCTATTAAGTTTCTAATATACTAAACCCTAAATGTGATTCTGATCTGAATACTTGAAAAGCTCTAAGCAAAAAACCTCTGGTTGTTCACCTTCAGTTTTACGCTTTTCATTTTGCTGATTGAATTCAAGCTTCCTAATCTTTGTCACTTGATAATTGTAAGTTACAACTAATCTGAGCGGAGGTCCAGCTCCAGAGATTGTTTTCTGGCCAGCCTCCACAATAACTCCTATCAGACAGTCATTTCTCTTTGGGAGAAGTGCATATCCTACACCCGCCTCCTTGGAGTCCTCCAGCAATTGTCAGTTTTTAATTGAGATTTTGATCCTTAAATGATGTGAGTGTTGGGTGTGCAATTTTCCCGAATATGTTATTACAGTTTGATACACGATCCTCTAGAGCCGAGTTTACCGGTATAGTTACAACATGCGCCAGCGTCTGTTAAGCACCTATTAATTGACATTCATTGAGCATTGAGTGCCGCAACATTAACAATTGGAAAAGACATGCAATTAGCAGAATGGTACATACCAGTAGCCAAAAATCAGATGCATATTTTTATTCCCTTTGGTGATTTTGTGGTGAAATTTTAAGGTTGCTACCTAAGCTAATGATTGATCACTGATTCTTCAGCAAAGTATGATAGTTATTCAGTATGTCCCACATACTAAATATTTGTGTACCTTTATTTATTGCCGTAGGCTAGTTTTTTTAATCTTGTTTAAACAATGCAGTGAAACAGAGGTTTAGTCGAGAAAAACCAGGCAACCACAGGGATGTAATATTCCTTATACTAAAATAATACACAAGCAGGGATGTCAATGTCAACTCCAAGTAATAATGACACTCTTCCACAATTCATGTAAAATTTTTTTAGATGATTTTATAAAAAAAAAAGTGTAAATGATAAATAATACAATCACTGAATATTTTTTACTGACAATTTTGATTGGCAGTAAGGGTCAGGGCTTTTATTCCATGGAAAGTGAATGGGTCAAGCCCATGGATCCTTGCAACCACTGTTTACATATTGGACTGGGCTGTGTAAACCTATGACAGCAATTAATAGTTTAATTAACCCTTTAGACTCATTTTGACGCACTCAATAGGTATCACATAAAGCCTGATCTGCAGAAAGCCAAACTCAAACCTTAACAAATTTAATTGTAAAATCCTCATTACTTGACCACTGAGGAGCAGCGAACAGCATAAAACCTGATCAGCCTGCGAGTTACTCGCAGGCTGATCTGGTTTTATGCTGTTCGCATAGGTCTTTTCATGGTATCCTCTATGAGGGAAGGGTTAAAGATTTAGGGTTCAAGCTTTCAACAGTGTTATATTGGAGTTGGCACTATAATGGAGTGCATAGTAATGTATCTACCTTGAATTTTGGTGTTCTTGTAAGAGATCAGGGAGGTTAGGTTTATGCTTTTGTTGGATGGGGGTGATTTATTTGATGAAATATGGTAAACATTGCTATGAAGAATCGGATGATACCGATCACATCATCAGGTAGCTGAAATCGATTGAGTTACCTCCCGTTTGTTTGGCCAGAATGAAACACGGAGAAATCCCAGGGATAACATGTATATTTGTAATTATGATCACCTGAATGCATGCAAGCCTTTATCATAGTGGTGTTTTAATTGATTATCTGTGTAAATACAAATGGTGTACATTGCAAAATAATGTTTCCTTGTTTTTACTGTCATGTGTAACTTATACAAGCAGTATCATTTTTAGTTATACAATTGACAACAGCCAATGCTTATAGGTAGCTAATATTTTTTTCTTTAATTTAACCCTTTCCCTCATATAGACTCATTTTGACGCACTCAATAGGTACCAAATAAAGCCTGATCTGCAGAAAACCACAGTTAAACCTTACCAAATTTAATTACAAAATCCTCATTTCCAGACCACTGAGGAGCAGCGAACAGCATAAAACCTGATCAGCCTGCGAGTTACTCGCAGGCTGATCTGGTTTTATGTTGTTCGCATAGGTCTTTTCATGGTTTCCTCTATGAGGGAAAAGGTTAAGAACCACAGCAAATTCATGCAGAAGATATTTTATCCTATCTTTTCTAGTTATACAGATGTTTTTGTTAACATTAATTTGAAAATACATGTACATATTTATGACATTTTTTTTTCAAAGTAACTTATTTACATAAATTGGGTAACAATTTTTTATTTTGTGTTGGACCAATACTTTGCATCTGTAAAAGCTATGAAAATCATTGCCCCCCACCTCACAAATGGGTTTGAATTACCTACAAACTTCATGATCCACAGTCATGTATATGTATGTCTGGACCACGGTGCATCTTGTTTTTCTTGATTTAAAAGGAAAAGTAATTCAGAGTGATTTTAAGCCTAGCAGAGAAGGGATAATCAAAGTTATGTTGACACCACAGACCATTAATTATCTGTTAGAGTTGGAAATTACACTTCATTATTACCACCCAGCAATGATTGTTTATTCCTTTTGATAAAATAATTACTGAGTGTCAATTTTTTCTTTTTAGCCAGTCCTTGGTATATAATGGTGCGGATATGGTAAATAAACATATTGATTGCAGAAAAGCGCTACTAGGTTCTACTGGAAAGGTCGCAACTATTGATTTTCCAAGTCATGGTGGAGGCCTTGCTAACGGTCTTTGAATATTATATACTCTGCTGGAAACTGGGTTTTCTGGGAAAACAATAGATTTTGTGCTTGATAACGACAAACCTAGCCTGTGACAGTCTCAATATAGACACACTTAGATACAACCATATCAGAATATAAGAAGAAAGTAATCCCAGACATGCTTGTGATTGGCTAGAGTGGTAAATATCCTATATTGACTCAGTATTCAAAGGATGCAGGTTCAAACCTTCATTTGGGAACAATTTTTCACAGTCGTTGATGGTGTTAGCAAAATGTTTATATATAACAAGATTATTGGAGGTATTGTGAAGACTATATAACAAAACAGATTTAATTTACAAACTAAAAAAATAGCTAATCCAGTGATTTTTTTACCTCTGCATCCTCCATCCAGGATGCAATTTTTTGCTGTGAATGCGATGTTTTAATTTCAATGAATTCACTGGATGCATAAAATACACAGAAAATGCTGTTGGAATCAAAGTAGAATGCATACTCTCCATATTGGGGCTCATATTTTTTTAGACTAGCGAGTCCCAGGACTCGTGCTACAAAAGTTGTAAAAATTACACTGCTATTCTACCAACTTTGAATAAATATTATGCACTTGCTGATTTGTTTAAAGTAAAGACAATTCATGATGTAACCAAGCAAAACAGAAAGATAATAAATCGCGTATATCCGATTATTGTTTCAAAATTTGCGCAATAAACTGCACAACTTCTCCACAGTAAGTTACCTCCTCTGAAGGTCAAGTCCAAGTTTAAACTGAAAAAGAAAACTGTTATATCAAGTAGAAAGATATATACAACCTGAAACTCTGATTTTAAGTTGGAATAACCTGAATATCCTAAAAATAGATTAAACAAGCCAATGATAGCATTGCATTTACTCTGGCTTCATTTCATACCAACATTTGATTGGTTGAAGAAGTAGGTCAAAATCAATATTATACAGCTATGC
>CM037777.1:85537891-85562511 GCA_021229015.1 Solen grandis
AAAAACCCCTTTCTTTTTTTTTTTTGGATGTTTTTAAAAATGCAAAGTTTTTTGTAGATCCCGTGAAAAATTTTTAAATATGGCTGTTAGGGGCTAAGACCTGAATGAAATATTATTTCCAGGCACGCTGATGTTGCACAGTATATACGCTGCCTTACTTGTCATCATTACAACAAGACCATAATCGATCTGCAGGACATCCTTATCTTGGCTTTCCGTACTGCCTTTTCTTTTATTGTCTAGCTCTTATTCAACTTACCCGCATGCGCTGTGCTGATATTTAAAGAGGTATCAGACTGTATTCGGGGATTTAAAGATGGAAGTATCTCAGCTGAAAGTTCAAAGAAAACAGACAAAAAGTATTACGAAGATCTGCGGTACCGATACCACAGAGAACAAAGTCGAAACAGAAGCCGGGAGAGGCATAGTGGAAGTTATAGAGATAATGGTTCACGTCCAAGTTCCTTCGCCGACGAAGGGCATGGTGGAATGGATACGCTTAGAGTAACCAGGTGCACCGAGTCCAAGGTGTCTCCAAGGAACGGTCGAAGAAGTCCTGGGCCCACGACAGGAGTCCAGAATCTAGGCGGAGTCTTGACCGAGGTGGTGGAGGACCAAGACCAAGAAGTAGAAGCCCTAGGGAAAAGCACAGACACCGAGGCGAGAGAGATCGACCAAGAAGTCGCAGCCCAAGACCAAGGGACGGAAGTCCTAGAATTGGGAGGCAAGATCCAGGGCAGGCAGACAGTCATGACAGACCTAGGAGTGGCAGTCCAGAACGGTATGATCCCAGACACTTTCCTGAAAAAAGAACAATGGCTGATAAAAATCTATCGTTGCACCCTGAGATCATTCAACGAACAGAACCGATAATTATTTCACCTGAAGTTCGAAGTGCGGATGATGAGATTCAAAATGATAACATAATTTTCAAGCAATTCGTCAGTTGGTGCTGCAAAACCAGAAAACATTCGGTTAGTTTCCAATAGACACGGATGATACTGAAATTTAACAAGGATTTAAATGGAGACGAACGATGAGGACTCCCCCGATTCATTAGTGCGTGGAAAATATGAAGAAATTCATGAAGACACTGAAATAGTAACCATTTAAATAACATGCTTTTTACATATATTTTCCATATAAAATGCGTATCTTCCTGTCAGTATTATCATTTTAAAAAAACATACTGCTATTTTTAAATTTTTAAAAGTTACAGAAGTATGTTTACTATGATTTGTTTCCTATAAATGAGAGTAAATAACAACTGTATACATGTATACTACTTCCATTAGTTTATGATAACCGTGAAGTGAATAGTGTTTGTTTTATCTTCAACAGTTCCATTTTGAACACGCGTACAAATGCACGAAATGAAAAGCTTAAAAGCAGCTCGTTCACAATGATCGGTAGAGTTCTAAAAAAAAGTTTTTTCTTCCTCTTAATGTTGGTGAAGTCTTTGTTACCTGAAAAAAAAAACTCGGCAAATGTAGGTCTCATTTTCTCGGGAAATCGTTGTTTTCGTAAACGCAAATTCGGCAAAAACAGTTAAATTAGGACATGGTATCCACGACGCACTGGTGCTTGACGTACCACGTGTTACGTTGCGCAACATGGCGTGTTCACCATTTACGGGTAGCGATATTTTAAGTTCAGCCTATGAAGTGTGCGCATGTGCGAAGAGAGAATGTTATCAGTCAAGTGACGGCAAATGAAAATAGAAAATCTAGATATATGTTTAATAATTTTAAATATGGTTTCAGTATTGCCTCTGATTGGGAAACTATCCATTCTTTTTACAATCACGGATCGGGTGACCGTGCGTCTGTAGATAGATAATGATAAACATCATACATTTACACATACGTATACAGATGAAAACAAAATTCTTAGTCAATGACCATCTGCGGACGAGCTGTTTTAAATACTCCTTATTGTAGTGCTTTATTAGTTCACCTGAGCACATATGCTCAGGGTGAGCTATTAGGATCGATGAAGTCCGTCGCCAGTCCGTCGTCCATAACTAGTTTGTTTGAGCTATAGCATCTTCATTTCTTAAAGAATCATTTTCAAAATTTATGACAATGTTTACAGCCATAAACTCTTGGCCAAGTTCGGCTTTGGCTGATATCAGATAAATAGGTCATGACCATTTGATTTATAAAAATGCCAGATTTCACTGTTTAAACCATAACATCTTCATTTCTTTTGCAACCATTATGAAGTTTGATGGCAATATTTATAGCCATAATCTCTCAAATTCTAAATTTTGACCACAGGTACTGTTAGGTTTGTCGAATTGAAATGACCCCATGGATTATGTATTCAGTACAACTGTGCTATAATGTAGTAACTTGTTCAAGCAATGAAGGCAGTTTTTCTCACGTGAGCTTCTTCAAGACCATCTTGTCTCTCTTGTTTCTTTACATACTATTTATTGATGATAACTTGATAATCTTACAGCTTTACAGGAAAAACTGTATTTTCATCATATTGATATTGCTTACATATTGACCTGCATTATTGACTGCTCTATAAATACTGACCTGTATATGTGTATTATATTTTTATATCAAAATTGTATTTTTAAGTAATAAAAAAATATTAAGTAGCGATTTTTTGTGAATAGATTTTCTTTACTGGCCTTTTGTATGACTTGTTTGCCGTAGTTGACGCCTCAGTCTATACCTGTAGACAAAAATTAAAGTATCATACGCCAATGAAAAGGCACTGTTGTAACGGTTAATTAAAAGTATCATACGCCAATGAAAAGGATTGTTGTAACGGTAAATTAAATATCATACGCCAATAAAAGGATGTTGTAACGGTAAATTAAAGTATCATACGCCAATGTAAAGGCACTGTTGTAACGGTAAATTTAAGTATCATACGCCAATGAAACGGTATTGTTGTAACGGTAAATAAAAGTATCATACGGCAATGAAAAGGCACTGTTGTAACGGAAAATTAAAGTATATACCCCAATGTAAAGGCATTGTTGTAAGGAAAATTTAAAAGTACATACCCCAATTAAAGGCATTGTTTTAAGGGTAAATTAAAGTATATACCCAAATGAAAAGGGTTTTTTTGTAACGGAAAATAAAGTATCATCCCCAAGAAAAAGGGCATTGTTGTAACAGAAATTAAAGAAAATTACCCCAATGTAAAGGCATTGGTGTAACGTAAAAAAAAATATATACGCCAATGAAAAGCATTGTTTTTAAGGGAAAAATTAAAGATATACCCCCAATGTAAAGGCATTTTGTAAGGGTAAATTAAAGTATCTACCCAATGAAAAGGTATTTTTGTAACGGTAAATTAAATATCATCCCCAAAGTAAAAGGGCACTGTTGTAACGGAAAATTAAATTCAAACCCAATAAAAGGTTTTGTTGAAAGGGTAAAAAAAAGTATCTACGGCAATGAAAAGGTATTGTGTAAAGAAAATTTTAAAGTAATACCCCAATGAAAAGGCATTTTTGTAACGGAAAATTAAAAACCATACGCCAATGAAAGACAGTTGAAACGGAAATTTAAAGTTAAACCCAATGAAAAAGGCACGTTGTAACGGAAAATTAAAAAATATCATAGCCAATGTAAAAGGCACTTTTGAAAAGGGAAAATTTTAAAGTAGAACCCAACGAAAAGTTTTGTTGAACGGTAAATTAAAGTATCTCCCATGTAAAGGCTTTTGTTGTAAGGGTAAATTAAAAATATCATACGCCAATGAAAAAGGCACTTTTGAAGGGGGAAATTAAAAGTATATACCCAATGTAAAAGGCATTGTTGTAACGGAAATTTTTAAAATATATACGCCAATGTAAAAGACAGTTGTAACGGAAATTTTAAAGTATATACCCAATGTAAAAGAATTTTTTTGTAACGGAAAATTAAAAATATCATACGCCAATGAAAAGGGGCACTGTTTAACGGAAAATTTAAAGTATGATACGCCAATAAAAAGGGTATTTGTAACGGTAAATAAAATATCTGGGCAATGAAAACCCGATAGCATTAAAGGGACCCTATGGGCCCATAGGGTTTCCCACATGGGCCCCATATGGGCTACCCCAGGGGAACCCATGTCGAAAGTGAACCTTATTGGCCGGGTCCCAATGGGCACCAACCAATTCCAATATGGGCCCCTCAAGGGTCCCATATGGCACCCACCGTTTTACATAGGCCCCATATGGGCTCCCCCAAAAGGGCCCCAGTCGAAAGTGCAACCTGTTTTTGGCCTGGGTCCATATGGGCACCCACCAAGACCCAAATATGTCCCCTTTAAAGGGGTCCTATATGGGCACCTGCCAGTTTTCTAATGGGCCCCCTAGACTCCCACATGGGCCCCAATCGAAAGTGAAACCTTTTTTTTGGCCTAGGTCCCATTTTGGCAGTCCCCAAAGACCCAATTGGGGCCCCCTTAAAGGCCCCCATACTTGCCCCCCATTTGCATGAATAGGGGCCCCATCCACGACTTTTGAATGTGCGTCAAATGTGGAAAATGGTCAACAGCCCTAAAAAACTGTCGCCCAAAAAAAATTTACTGAAAATCAAAAATTGGCCCCTCAAATACAAATACAGTTTATTTTTCTTCTTTTTTTTAATTAAAACTTCAATTTAATCACATGCTGGAAAATAAATTTCGAAAATCATAATTCATTCAAAAAATTTGAAACAAATATATTTTTCATTTTCAAGTCTTTTTAAAAGTTAAAATTTTATTTCCTACCAAAAGAAATTTTTATGAAACAAAACAAACCAAAAGATTAAATATCTTTAACACTGCACAAAAACTCAAAACTTTTAAACAAAAATGCATACTATTGAAAAGAAAATAACGCATAACAAAGATTAGACAATAAATGCATAAAAAAACCACACAAAACAACTATTTTTCTCTTAAGTTCTAACCTTAAAGTACTGAAATATGAAATGACATTAAATCAAAAAAAAAGGTAACGAAATGATATTACTTCAGCAGTACTATTAAAAATTTAAAATAAAACCATATCAAACTGGATGGTAAAATATAATTATACAGACAAGCAGACTATCTTGTTCGCCAAGTGATCATGGATAGTAAAATAAATTTAATAAAAAAAAGATTTTGGCATGCATGTTTAAAAAATGTGAAAAAAAAAATCTGAATTAAAATTATCAACAATTTCCCTGCACTACAGTATCCAATCTCCACAAAACTTTAGTTACAGAAAAATTCTTTTAAAGCTTAAAAAAGAAAAAATAGTATAGTATACTTAATTCAAAGTTTGGGTGTCTGAAAAATAATGGGCTGATATTAACTATTTAAAACTAATTTTAAACTATTCACTATGAAACTGTCCCTCCACTTTTTTTGAGGTGTCTCCTGTTGGAATTCCTACATTTAAGACTTGTCTACTTTTTCTGACTTTTTTCTTCCCCCCTTCCCCGTTCAGTACCCCTGCCATTTTTATTATAACCTCTTACTCAGCGTCCTCAGTGGTGTGGTTCTGAAAGTTCAAAAAGGGAAAAAAATTTTCTTTTTGGAAGCAAACCAAACAATTTGGGGCTGTTAAACTTGGCATTGAAAAATAAAAAAAAAACTGATGAGAAAAAAGTATCATTTTTTTCTAGTGTTTCCAAAGAATATGCTTTTATAAATAAATCATAATGTTGGTGTGTGTGTTTTCAGCCAAGCCTCTGGTTCTATTTAGTCTTAAAATGCTTTCTTTTAAATGATATGAAAATTGAATAATTCCAAGGCATTACTATGCTTCATTACATTTAAGATTGGGTAGATTTTTTTGCGCAAATCTTACTTAAAAATTTATCCCTGATAACAGTTTGGTAAATGGCAGCACCCCTTTTAGTCCATGGAAGTTTTGTTTTTATCCCGCCATTTCCCTTCAAAAATCCTCACAACGTCCCAGAGATTTTAATTAAAAAGGTTTTCGGTATTCTGGTATTTATTTTCAATTACACAAAAGGTATCATTATGAACATTAGTTCATATGTCAGAGATGTGAATACCTTAATGTGCTTCATGATATCTGTGCAGTTTAAATAGCAAGGTTACTTTTCGGAATACAAGTGATTTTAAACATGCTTTTTATACAGAATTTAAAAAAAAAACATGATAATAGTAAACACAGATTTGTTTCAGGGTTTGTTATCTTTTAGGAAAACCATATGGTGTAAACCAGAAAATTTCAAAGACAGTACGTAACGTTTCATTATTTTCAACAAAACGTAAATAATGCAAAAAGTAACAATAAAATGTATTAACTTTTTATCGAAATTATTGATCCCTTTGGTCCTCAAACTAAATTTATAGCGATAAAAGTAAATTCTAGACTTGAACCTTTAATTTGAACACCGGTACATACAATATACGATAAAACAAGTCGAACTCAACCGCGAAAATACGTTACAAACCCAAATTTCCCTTTTCAAACAAAATTTTTTTCAAAAAAAAGCAACTTAATCATTTGAAAGGCATCTTAATCAATGTCATACATATATTCACGTTTTTAATAGGTAAAAATGTTCGTCTGGCCGTCACTCTGAAGAAAAAAATAAGTGGTTAACATCGCGTTTTGTTGTTGACCGTGGTTTGAATATTGCGGGGAAAGGGAAAAGAGAGTGCGCATGTGTAAAATGTTTAAATTTGGGGCCAAATGGGTCCCACATAGCGAAACCCATTAGGCTTCCAGATACAGCCCATGGGGTCAGTAAATCTCTATATAGGGGACCCATAGGGTCCCACACTGTCAAACCCCCATATAGGCAACCCAGATACACCCATATATATCCCTTATGGGAAAAACTTATAATATGGGACCCATAGGGGTCCCCAAGTCGAACCCAATGGCATACCCAGATACCCCATGGGGTCCAGTAGGGGAAAAAAAGTCGTATATGGGACCCACAGGGCCCCACATAGGCAAACCCATATAGGTATCCCCAGTACAGCCCATAGAACCTATGGGAAAAATTTTAATTGTGGGACCCACAGGGGTCCCACCGTCGAACCCCATATAGGCTACCAAGTACACCCATAGGGGGTCCAGTATGGGATAAAAAAACTCTATATATTTGACCCACATGGGTCCCCACATAGTCAACCCTAAGGGGATCCCCAATAAGCCCATATGGGCCCCTTTAGGGGGTAAAAACTCTACATAGGGCCCCATGGGTCCCCAAAGTTTAGCCCATATAGGCAACCCAGATACAGCCCATATGGTCCCTAAAACCCTTTTTTTGGGGGAAAGGTATTGTTGTAACAAAAATTTAAAAGTATCATACCCAATGTAAAGGCATTGTTGAAACGGAAAATTTAAAATCATACCCCAATGAAAGACTTTTTTTTGAAAAGGGAAAATTTAAAGATCATACGCCAAGTAAAAGGCATTGTTGTAACGGTAAATTAAAGTATCAACCCAATAAAAAGGGTTTTGTTGTAACGGAAATAAAAGTATCTACGGAAATAAAAAGACTTTGGGTTGTAACGGTAAATTAAAGTATCAAACCCAATGAAAAACATTTTTTGTAACGGAAAATTTAAAGTATCATACGCCAATGAAAAGGGATTGTTGTAACGGTAAATTAAAGTACAAGCCAATGTAAAAGGCTTTTTGGTAAGGGTTTAATTAAAGTATCATCGCCAATAAAGACATTGTTGTAACGGAAAATTAAAGTATCATACGCCAATAAAAAGGGCTTTTTGGTAACGGAAAATTTAGAAATAATTTGCGTACGTACTAATATTCCTCTCTCTCTTTTCTCTCTCTCTCCTCGTTAAAGTCATTTTAAAAACCAATCAATGGAGTTTTGAAAAAATTTTTCTACAACTCTATATTTTTGTTCCCCTTCTCTCTCCTCTCTTCTCTCTCTCTCTTTCTCTCTGTTTTTAAAATGTTTTAAATGTTATATAAACCATGAATTAAGTTATTAAAATAATGAGTTATTAAATGATGTTAGCGAACTTGTCATTTGCATATTTGAATTATAATTTTTTTCCCAAAATTGGGCAATATTTTGTTTATACATATTATGTTCATTAATTTTCTCTAATTGTGTGTTTCTTGAATAATTTACGTATCTAGATATGAATTCTTTTCATAATTTGAATATTTAGCACGTGTCATGATTGATTATTTTTATTGAAATTTTCGATGTCTGACACCTTTAATTGATAATCCCTTTTAAAGTCATGTTGCGGCCTGATAAGTTGTTTCTTACAAATGTTGCAAATGTCGGTCCGTCGGTAGACCATTTTCGTTTGCGGAGAACGCTTGGTCCACATTCCCAAACATCATAGGGCTAGTAAAGGTCACTTGGCCCAAAGGTCAAAGTTACAGTGACCTTGAATGTGAAATCGTTTCCGATCAATATAAGTTTTAATCTTGTTTACATGTTAAAAAAAACAATTATTTAGCTAAGCTGAATATCTTTTATAAAGACATTTCTTGTTTAACAATACGAAGTTTCCAGAATACGTGCGTTTTTCCCCAGAAAAGTTACTATTTTTAAATAGATTTATCCAATTTCAGTGAACTCACCAAACACAGATAAAACAATTACTAAATGGTTACTGAATAGACGTGATACTGTGATACTCTGTGTACATAGTGATGTTTCTTAACGCCAAATCCGAGATCAGCTCGTTCTTTTAGTAATATAGATTTTTTTGGTTTTGATTATTATAGAAAAAAATCTAGTTTTAACCTCCGTCCTTTACTGAAATCTGTCAGAACAATCTTTACGTATTTGATCTTAAATAAACGTTTTATACAGAATACTGTATATTAACAATTGAAAGGATTTATGTGTTTTAATATAATTCTTAAACAACACAGAGACTTAGGTGTTTATACACCTACAAGTGTAACTACGGAGAAAGTTTTTTTGGACACGAAAAAATCATCGGTTACCACAAAGCCCCAATTTCCTCTTTACCGAGTCTATTAATATTATTAGTCCAAACCGGTGAAACCGGCTGGGGACAACAGGTTTGCGCGATCGTCCTTCCGTTTGTCCGTCCGTTGAATCCCGCTTTTCGTGTCCGTAACTTGGACATTTATGAATGGATTTCATTAAAACTTAACAGAAGTATCCATCATAGACCAAGAGTGTGTCGTTCGAATCAACCATATGCACCCTTGGGAAAATCGAAGTCAGGGGAGGTTGTTAGAAATTGTCTTTGGTGTTCATAGGCTACATCTCCCTGCCCGCTCGATTTAAATTCCAGTGAAAGATGGATTTTCATAAAAACATTACCCAAAAATGTTTGTTTTAACAAAAAGGTGTGTCGCGCATCAACCATATGCGTCCTTATAAGGTCAAAGGGCATGGAATTGTTAGAAAATTTTCTTTGGTATGTATAGGCTACATTTACGGTCCAGTCTGTAACTTAAATATCTATGGATGGGTTTTCATTAAACTATTAAAAGTGTTTTTTCATTACATGGAGATGTGTTGGTGCAATCCCCCCATATGCGCGCTTGAAAGGTCAAGGTCACAGGAGTTTTTAGACATTTTTTCTTATAATACCTTGGTCAATGGGTGGGAGGATGTAGGAATGGGTCAAGCCGAAGATATGCGCATCTCCCCTTTGTAATAAAGTTCACATAAAGTTTGTTGAAATCAACTATTAGTTCCTGAGAAATAGCCCGGACAAGAATCATACTAGATATACCGTTTGCATAAAAGTCAAAGGCCATAACTCTGTGAAAAATTGAGGGACAAAGTTACCCCATGTATGCAAATCTTCTCTTGGTAATAAAGCTTTCCCTTTAAAATTTCGTTGAATTCAAGCCATTATTTTTTGAGAAATAGCCCCGACAAGATTCATGCAATATGTACTATAGGCCAAAAATCAAGGGGCCATAAAATCTGTGAAAAATTGAGGAACCAGGTTACGCCGCAATAGCGTAACTACTTTTGGTAATTAAGCCCCCCATAAATTTTCGTTAAATTTAAGGTTTTTTTTCCTGAGAAATAGCCCGTCAATAATCAGCAACTTTAACTTTGGGCCGAAAATAAAGGGGCCATAACTCGGGAAAAAATTGGGGAAACCAGGTCACGCCGACGATATGGTATCATTTTGGTAATTAAGCTTCCCAAAAGTTTGTTGAATTAAGGCTTTTATTTCCTAAAAATGCCGGCAAAAACCCTGTAACATGAACTATAGGCCAAAAATTTAAAGGGGCCATAACTCTTAAAAAAATTGGGGAAACCCAGTCACCCCCGCATATGCGTATTCCCTTTTGAAAAATAAAGCTTCCCATAAAGTTTCGTTGAATTCAAGCCATTATTTTCCTGAGAAATACCCGACAGAATCATGAAAATGTACTAACCAAAAGTAAAGGGGGCCAAACCTTTAAAAAAATTTGGCCCGGGGGTCAGGAGGATATGCGCTCCCTTTTGGAATAAAGCTTCCCAAAAGTTTCGTTGTTTCAAGCCGTTAGTTTTGAGAAAAAGTCCGACAAGGAAAGTGTGCGGACGAAAGAACGGACGAAGCGGCGACTATATCGTCACCTTCGTGGCATAAAAATCTCCCCTGAAACCAATGTCAGAACTTAATTTATTTAATAAAAATGGTAACTCATGTGCCTACCCTAAAACTAAAATAAAGTTGATCCCTTGAAAAAATGAGGTCCATATGGGGTTGCCTGATTTCCGTATATATCCTTTATGAAAAATTTAAAAATTTCTTCTTCTATGAACCCAAAATGGTCAGAATTTAAATTTCATTCATGAATACTTAGTAACCCCTTAATTCATTCTTTTTATTACATTTGATGTTTCGCCAATATAATGACATAACATTTACTAAATTGTAATTCATTTGAAGAAAAAAATAGACTTAGTTTTCGTAGGTGGCATTTCAATCTTAAACTGCTGCTATATATTGTATACTAATAAAAAAAAACTCATATTTTTTTCTAAGGCTGGTGACACCCTGAGTTTATTACATATTTCAGTAGATCAGACTATACACTAACAATATATAGCGAATCAAGAAATTCTGAATGTTTTTTGGGAAAAAATGATGAAACTGTCGCGATCGTCTTTAATGAAAGTTTGTGTAGATATTTCTACATATTCTCTTTCACTGATTTTGTATTTATATACATTCATACGTTTGAAAATCTTGTAAAATAAACTGATACCCAATCTGTAATTTTGTGTGTTTTTAATTCCTATAAAGTATACTTATTGTGACATATTTATACTACTCAAAACTGTAGATGCGCAGTTGTTAGAAGTTCTGGACATCACCTTCTTCCTGTAAATAACGTTTCTCAACAGAATCCCATTATATAATTACTATCATTTTACCTTTCTCACATCTATACGCGAAATGAAAACACTGTTTGTTTTGGAATTGCTAATCCAGCCCGTTTCTTTTCATACTCACAGGGTATTTACATGGACATGTATGGGGGCATTTTTATAAAGATTTTAAAGTCGTCATGATAAATCTAGTACATCATAAATTTATAAAAACACATGCATAGTTTAAACAATAGCGAATATGTTTTTCCTTACATATTGTAATGATATAAAAATTGAGAGAATCTAGTCTAGGCTTATAAATTATACATACATAAACACGTTGAAATCTAGATGCAATATTTAAAATAAATGCACAGATGAAAAAATATCCAAATAAATAATAATAAATAAAAAAACAAAGAAAGAAAGGAAAGAAGAACAAGGTTTCTCCTTCAATTTGTTTTAAGAATATTTTTGCTGGTATTCTAAATAATCATGGATAGACGGGTTGACAAGTTTCATATTTTGCTTACATTCATCAAATAGGTGGTGTAATTTAAACAATCTTATTCCAAAGCCTAATAGTACAGGAATCAACCCCATTCTTCCTCTCCGCATAAGCTTTCGACCTATCTGTATTCAAACAGAAGATATTCGACCCGGGAAAGAAATGTTTGACGCTCGCCCGCCCAACGATGTACCCGAGTCTAATAACCAGTTAAAATAGGTTAACTTACGAATGTTTTATACATGTAAAATATGCAAATGTTAAACCCAATGCACTTTATTTACTATTAATAAAAGAAAAAAATGTTTTTTAGTAATGGTGATCATAACCAGAAGTGCTTCAACATCTCCAAGTTAACAGTACCGCTGTTAGCCAAGAAGTTTCAGGATCATGTGTCAAGAATTCAATAATTGTGTATTTTAAATTTCGAAGATTTATCTCCCTTTTCACGGCTTCACTAGAACTAGCCGTCGCTACTTCCATCACCTTGGTAGTGCGCCAACTGTCACTATAAATATCAAGTGCATGACCTCCGATAAATCTGATTGTTGGCACAGAGACGAAGGAATGGACAATGCTCTTAGTCATGACGATAAGGAGAATGATCATGAGCAAATGACGAATCGTATTGAGAACCTGCTGATGTTCTGGACGATGCTTGGCTACAAGGTGTTTGAATAAAGCCTTTGGAATACAATAAGAGTTGTGTTTGATTTTAAGTAGTGCCCGAACTTGTAATCCAATGTTGTTTATTTGCATTTGACATAGTTCTCTTGAAATTTCAACTGTGCTGAAAGGAGTTCTAAATAACCCTCACCAAAGTCATAAATTAAATGTGTGATATAGTACATCATGACAACGAAAAAGAATAAGTATCCAAATGCTACTGAAGGGAAAACAATCATTGCAACAAAACAATAAACTAAGATCTCCGAAATGAAACAAAAGCTGTGTATGAAAATCAAACACGCAGTATAAGCAAAACAAAGAATAATCACATAAACAAGTAGTGTGTATATGCCATTAAAATCGGAAACTTGAGCAATGTTGAAATTTTTCTGTTTTGGTTTTGTACTTGCACTATTGTTTCTCTAATAGTCCTTAATATTCCGCGCTTTAATATAACAAGAACAGAAAATAAGGGAAACAAATATAGATCACGCATATAACGATTTCAAGAAGACAGCAAATCAGGTACGCGGGCAAAAAAATAATTTTGAAGCAACGTTGCATACGATTACCACTTAGATAAGAGTATCTCTTGCTCTGTATTATATGTACTGTTTTCCAAAATGCTTTTGTAAAAGGTAAATACATGCTACATGTGCAGATTGCATATCCGTTGACATAGCCTGGACTTTTCGCTGAAGGAACCATAGACAACTGACGAATATGATTGCTAGAAAGAAATAATGGTGAAACATAGTGTCCAATACGCACATCATCCGAAGGAGGGAGGCCATTCTCAATTATTTGCTTTAAGCTCCTTGGCATGACAAATATGACAAAGCCTATAATATGATAGATAATGAGCAAACACTCGGCTCCTCCAAAAATAGGTGCAAATACGTTTTTCTTTTGATCATTATCTCCTATTAAGGAAATGAATCCAAGCGGTACCCCATGAGACATTTGTTCAATTGTTCTATTCTTTATGTCTGCATTGGAGACATGTAGGTAAATGTCAAAATATATAACACATGGAGATAGCAGAAGACATGCGAATCTTCTTATCCTAGATAACAAGGTTGGGGTGGCTTTTATTCAGTCCGCACCACAGACCATGAAATTGGTCAAAAAATGTCTTGGGTGTTTTCGTTAAGAATATATCCAATCATCATCATTGCAAAATGTCTTCCAAAACTTCATCAGACGACATCCATTCAGCCATCTTGAATACTAACAGTGGACAGAACAGAAGTATAAGAATACCGAGTATATACGGTCCTAATGTGCATTGAACCCATTTCGCCATTTGTTGGTCCATACATTAGACCTGCACTACTTTATGTTTATAACTATACCATGTGTAGCAACAATTATACCGTAAATAATCAGCTGGGAACAAAAAATAAACAGCTGCTTGATACACCAACGTGTCTCGAAGTCCTGGAACCTCCGCCACAAAACAGAAGTAACTATTATAGTATTTTTGATCCAAATCCCCAAGGCTGTGGGTCATAGTTTTCAGTTGTTTGCAAGTGCTTTTGTTGTTTTCCGATCTCCAAGTTCTATTTCACAGTTATCAGAAAGGTTAACAGCGACATGAGTATTTTCGGAGACTGTTTTACTATCGAGCAAACCGAATGACAGCATGCTGTAACTCTGATCCCAGTGTAAATAGGGATAAACACCTTTTGAAGTGTTGTATGTCCAAACCCACTGCAATGGTTGAAATGTTCCTGCACGAGAAAGCACTTTTGTATTGTTTTTTTTCAGGAAACCTAAAATGAAAACGCAAAAAGGTTGGATCCCTTTGTTGTAGTAATCCAGCGAAGTGACTTACACTGTACTGCTTAATTTCCATCGTGCATATCTTGTATGATTTCGGTATGGGACCGAAGTCTGAAATTGTTCCATTGTACTGAATAACTTCAGCATTTCCGGTTAGCACTGCGACCAGGAAAACGATAATAATGAGCACTGTTGTAATAGGCATCATGTAACACGGGTAACTCTGGAAAAGAATATAGATTGTACTACATATAAATGTAAAACATGACAGGTTACATAAGTGCCTGTATAAACAATTACTCAAAGAGGGTCGTCATTTTTCAGAAATTTAGTACATAATAATAATAACAATAATAATCGGATATAGGCTCTTTACTGTTTAAGAAATTCTGTTCACTTGTTAATATATGCACCCGTTAATCAGATTTCATATTAATGTAAGTAGTTTTATTTCCGAAAAGATCTAATTGTTTTCGTAAAATGGAAGTTAATGTGTATACTGTCCCTCTTCTTTAACGATGACTAACGGACTGTCAGCCTACTGCACATTAGGAAAGTAATGTGCCTTCACAGAGTGCTTTGATTAAGATGCTCTTTGGTAGAATATAAGTAAAGGTTTTTTCATTGTAACTAATTGCTGAAATTGAGATTGCAAAGAAACGCAGTAAGTCGTTTAACGGATTATTTTATATGCTATCATTCATCGCTTTTACAATCAAGATTAGATTCACGGGCAATAAATAGACAAATGAAATAAAGAAATTATAAGAAATCATCATATTATTTTCTAAGTAAATTGCATGTAAACATATATCGTTTAGAAATATTTTTGAATACTTCTTGTCGATCAAGAATCATGAGAACACTCAAGAGTAGGTATTGATTACGTATTATAGTTTTATATACTCGTATAAATGCAAATATACATAAAAACATGTGTATTTACGTGTCATAATGAAATCGTAAAAGAGAAATAATAAAAAGAATAAAATCATCTCTTTTTAAACAAAAATCGAAAAGTTTAAACTTAAAAATAAACTATAAATAGTTACCGTCTGGCTCTACACTCGAAAAACAACCAAGGCTGGTCTAATCATAAGTAAGCGATTTTTACTCAGAAGGTAAATCATGACTGAATAAACTAAAATTGGCTTGTTATTTTAATGTCCATTGAAAGATAATTTCATTTTCCTTTCTTGAAGACCAGGAAAAAATACATATGTCTTCTAAAGGTCAGTCGCATCACGTTTTGACGCCGAAAACAATGAGTTTTATTTTTTCATTCTCGCATGGTTGCCATTGTTTAAGATTCGATACCTTCCTCCTCCCAATAGTTGATTGACCCACTTTATCATGACATGCTGAGACGGAAGACAATAGTTTTTCAATAATTTCTACATAACCGTACAGAGTCCAAGATCAGGTCCTAATATCTCTTAAGATTAGGGAAAGTTAAGGATTGTTTTGACTTAGTTTAAGGGCAGGGTTTGAATTAGCATCACATCTTTCTAAAGTACATGTATACAAATCAAATGCGTAGTTTCGAACACTAATGCGCATGTAAATTTTCAGACATGGTGAAGTAACTGATAAGTCGTGTGAGCAATGTCAAGTTATACATATTATAAAAAGGGAGTAAAGTGTGACCAGCACCCTTATCATACGAGCGTATTATCAAACCTTACGGAGCCATATGTTATGAGTCAAATGACATATAACGCTACCGGTTATATCAACTAAACCCACATATCAGGGCATCAACCAATGATATTTCATAGTTTAACAGGTGAGGTGTTCTTGGCCTTATTAGGCTCAGGACGTGTTACAAATAAAAAAAACTTCAAAATTTATTTTAAATAAACATGTTTAGGATCACAAATATCGTGATCGACAAAAGCATAAACAGAAAAAAGTGCATGCAAAATACATGGACAGAACATAACTTACACGTGACACATGAGAAGACGACCATGTCAGATATGTGATAGACGTTATCAATTCTTATAAATACGATTGTAAAACAATTGCTTTAAATCATCAAATCGTTTTACGTTTACAACATTTACAACAACAAAAATGATGATGAACAAATATATCAGTGAAGCATCATTTGAATCTGGCAGGAATCATGAAATATATACATGTACAGTGCACTCTGAGAAAACTGGACAGCAATCGGACCGCGGTTTTTGTCCGGTTTTCTCAGATGACCGATATTCTAAAGCTATAAATGATCTACGTATTAAGCTATGATCAATCATAATACACGCTTATGTTGTTTTTGTTGTTTTTTTCTACTTCCCTTATCACATGTATATATGTATGTATAGGTTATGAAAGTAATGATAAAAGCAATTAAAATAATATATTTGTTTAATATTCTAGTACTTTTACATATTTTGTTTCATAAATATGAAGTTCAAGAAATTTATAAACATCGTGCAATGTATTAAAATCAAGCTGGTTACCTCATGATAAAGTCCGAATATATTAACACGTATATTAACACGTACAGGCTAATGCACAAACGAATAAAAATAATGTTTCCTATCATGTTTAAAACTTAAAAACAAACTGAACTTCTTTACAAGTTTAAATTATTTGTTCCGGCTGAATTTTACTTACCAAATATCGTATAATTCATTACATACTCATCAATAATACAGACCAGCAATCAGTAATCAGTATTGGTCAATTTTCTGTTACCATTTAGCTTGCGTATTAGACCTTCACATTAGTCAAACCTTGACTGACCGGTATTAATGGGACTCAATCAGCCGTCTGATATTCGGATTTTACAGAATCCGGTATTGTCAGAGGAAAGTAATATAGATAATATGAGGAAAAATTCGGGACCAAACACAGCGTCCGGTATTTAGAGCTTTCCGGTTTTCTGAGAGTGCGGTTTTCTCAGAGTGCACTGTATATTCTCATTAATATGTCTCAAAATATTTCATTATTTTATCAACCATTAAAAATTTTTTTTTTTTTTTTTTTTTTTTTTTTTTTTTTTTTTTTTCATATTTGTATTTTCACACGAGAGTAACTCAACAAACTATTGTATAAGTGTTAGCGAAAGTAGATTATTGCTGCACTTTGAAAAAACTGAAACCAAATTTCTTTTTTTTTTTTTTTTTTTTTTGCGTTTTAAGTTCCGGTGTATTAACTGTAAATCTCCTTGTTCTGTAGCTGATTAAGCGTTGACATAAAAGCACTTCCCGAAAGTAAGTTTATAACAATGGTGACGGACATCGTTAGTGCTGTAGCAACTGTTTCATTGTAAATACATTACTTCCCCTAACTCAAACTCCGCCGCAGTAGTTACCTCCCCTTACATTTGTCGATAACCACTGCCATCACAAGTAGATTTCGGCTGATATAGACCGGATTTACTTTTTTCACTTTTGACGTTAGTTTTGAATATATCATATCAGTTTCGTTATATTTCACGAAAATAACATTTATGATTATGAGAAAATAAAAATAAAATCAAATAACATTAATTTATAAAATTATGAGTGTTGGTCACATTATTTCAACTATCATCACGTGACTTGTGTGGTGGCAGTGGTTAGCGTAGCGTGACGTAACCGGTGCGCGGAGTTTGCCCCTAACTGCCACCAATCATATCACGTGACAGTTTGGTCATGTGAGACGGCTCATACTCTCGCGAATAAGACGACATTTTGTCTAAACAATAACAAGATGGCCATAGTGTTGAATCATTCTAAATAAAATAAAAGTTTTAGCCTACCAAAAGTTCCTTCCAGTGCATTTCTTAACTTTGAGGTGTAGAGTGAAAGCTGATTTAGGTTTAACCAAAGGGTTCGTAAATCAAGCTGTAAATAAGTTCATATTATCACTGGAAATAAATAATATTTTCATAATTTCCATCAATGACTAACTTGACATGTTATAGCACTCATGCATACATCTACATATCGCATTAGAAAGGTTCAATTTTAAGTTAAGCTCTACTGCGAGGCCAGGGCCCTCTTTTTGATGAATTTGGGGCCGATTATGGGTCCCATTCCCCCTCTGAATCATATACTTTGTTCCATAGTGAGTGAGAACTCCCCTATGAAACAAGTAAAATATTTCACAATAAATTGTTTCTTACTTAAAAGTTTATTTAAAAGTTACTGACGGTTGCAAAAAATATATATGTACGTGTATTCTAATAGAAAATTAGATGTCAGTCTTACTGATAATAAGCACACGTGACAGGAAATGGTAGAGCATATCAGCAGACCTATTAATCTAGACTTCTGCCAAACAGTTCAATTGCTGCCCAGATTTCCGCGATTAGATCAGCGTTCTCCTTACGTGTAAAAGCCCAGTCTAGGGATACTACAACGTACATTGTAATCATACAGATACAGAAATTAAGGTCATGACCCCAAGAGTTTGTTACGAAACGCATGTAATGAATGAACTAATGAATGAAATTATGAATGAAAGCGTCTTTCTCTGCAATATCTAGTGTAACCACCAAATAAATTATTGTCGTTTCTTGCACTTGATATGATATGGGCAAAATAGAAAACTTGTACGTGATCAAAAAAGCTAAAATAGCCGATAAAATGGCGGATCGAGGTATTAGTAATTTCACGCTGGTTCCCGTCCCATCGTAAGGATTCTGAGTAACACATAGTACTGAGCGGGCAAACATAATTTCAGGTGTCTTGTATCCGGCAAGTAGTGAGGAACGACTATAGATGGGAAGGACCAATGAAGGTCACTGCGACCCAAAACCAGACTCGAGATTTGACTAAATATTTTGATTTTAACATGTCATAATGAAATTTTACATTTTCGACACGCTAGAAAGCCTGGTTTTCAAAGTTTTTTTTGGGCCCATATTTCATTGATTTCCCAAATTAACGTTTCAAAAAATATCTGAAAAAACCCTAAAATAATTTTCCCCAAAAAAAAAACAGAGTTTTTCCCAAATGCCTTCAGTTGCTTTTAAATGGCTTACGCCAAAAAAAAAATTGCGCAAAATATCTTTTGGGCCCGTTTTTAAAAGGGGGTTTAATTTTGAAATGCTTTTAAAAACATTATACATTTTTTGGGGAGACAACCCGTCATGGGAAATTTCATGTTTTTATTTACGGATCAACTTTGTTTAAGTAGTAATGGAAAGGGGTTAAAATTTTGTGCAAATAAAATTTAAATTTCTAAATTTCTAGTTTCAGGTTTCTTTTATTTTACCAACGAAAAATTAGAATAAAAAATTCGTTACTAAAAAACCGTTTGCAGGAAAAAATTTTTTCCTTTCAACCCCCGGGAAAAATTCTGACAAAAACCAAAATCTCGAAGTGCAGTTAATCATTTGATATGAAAATATTTTATAAAATTAAATATTAGGGGTTGAGGGAAGTATCGGGGGATTGTAGAATGAAAATATTAGTAAATTTTTTATTTTTTAAAATTTTTGGGGGAAATTTTTTTAAAAGGACGCAAAGCAGAGCGCTGCGATAACCCAAAAAAATTAACATAAAAAACTATAACTTTATTTACTTTTTTCCCACGAAAGCATACAGCTTTGCCTTTGACCTTGCATAATGAACCCGCTTCCCGTTTGATTGACGTTTCAGGGTTTGTTTTTGTACGGGTTCGGAGTCAGTATTGCATAAAAACCCAAACAAACTTGACGAAAAGCAGTCCCCGCCGCAACAAGCTCCCCCCTTAATCCGTTTTGGTCAACCAGTCCCCTGCACCCATACACACCAATATTTTCTCCAATCAGGCCCTTTCACGGTTCACTTTATGCAATATATATTTGGGAATTTTAAAACAATTTATAAGTTTTCTTTGGGATGTTTTAAGTTGAAAAAAACTTTTAATTTATGAGGGTAAAGTGTACCCTCCCTTTTAATCAGGGCATAGTAATTTTTAAAATCGACT
The DNA here is from genome assembly GCA_021229015.1 of Solen grandis. Taxonomy (NCBI): domain Eukaryota; kingdom Metazoa; phylum Mollusca; class Bivalvia; order Adapedonta; family Solenidae; genus Solen; species Solen grandis. The sequence goes on from CM037777.1 coordinate 85,558,022, forward strand.
TTACCCCAAAAATTATTAATCCCCCAAAAAAATGTTTATTTCTTTGCCCTCTTTTTTTTTGGGGAACTTTGGTTTCACGAATTATGAAACCAGGGAAATTGATTTAATCAAAATTCCACGATCGATGCTTTTAAATCTTTAAATAATGCTTATTCATTTTCAAGTTGAAATTTAAAAAATTTTTGATATTTTTAACTTAAAAAATTGGGCATTTTAAACCGTTTTAATTTTTTTGTTTGCCATTTTTTTACTTTTAAAGGAAAAAATTTGGGGGAGTTAAAGTTGGTATGTTTAAAAATTTTTTAAATGTAGTTTTAAATTTTATAGGGTGGTTTTTCCTTGCTTATTTTTGACTTAACATTTAAGATTAAAAAAGGGTTTCTTTTTTAAATGGGTTTGATTTACTAATATTTTTTTTGGGGAGAGGAAAAAAAATAAAGGGGAAAAATAAAACAATTTTTCCCAAATACAACAAGGAAAGTTTGGGAATTATATAATGAACCCAAATTTTTACTGGGGATTTTCCGAGTGTATTTCTGATAGGGGTTTTTTTCTTTTTTTTTTTTTAAAAATAAATTTAAAACGGGTGGGGTATTACCGAAAATTTACGCTGAAATTTATAGTGTTCGGAAATTTTAAAAGCATGATGGCAATACAAAAAATCTGCTCTAGGGGGATTTTTAAAAAAGGGCCCATATTCCTTCTGAATGAAAATTTTATAAAAACCAAACCAAAGACATGGGAAAATAATAAGAAATATTTTTTTTGGGTATGAGAAAAAATTAAAAAAAAAAAATATGGAATGTATACCGCATGATTATACCAGGGAGGGATATAAAAAATTTTAATCAAAAAAAAAAAAATATAGGGAAAAATCTCATCGAAAAAAAGAATTATTTTTTTTTGGGGAAAAACATTTTTGGCAAATTTTATCTTGTCTTGGTTTCCCAAAATTTTCGCCCGTTTTATAAAAAAATTTTATAACTTGAACTTCTTTACCATAAAATGGCATTTTTAATATTTTATTTTTTTACTTGATTAACCCAAAATTTTTTGAAACAGTTTTAAGGGTCACCCCAAAGGGAAAAACTTTGGTTTCTGCAATTTGCTATCATTTTTCTCTTTTTAAATTGATGGGTTAAAAAGCTTACATCCCCTTTTTTCCCTCGACAAAGCCAACAAAACAAAATCCGTAATTAAAAAATAAATTTTTTACGGAAAAAAGCAAATATTTTCTTGTCTGTTAATCCCAAATTAAAAATTTCCTAGCAAATCTATGTTCAGGAATACAAAAAAAAAAGGTTTGACATCAATGTTTGATTTACTTTTGCATGTTCTTCTTTTTTAAAAGGCTTCCCCTTTTTCATTTTCCCATGCAACCCTAATTTTTTACAGAATGGTTTACATTAAAAATTTACAATTGTTCAGTAATTTTGAGTTTTTAGTTCCATAGATTTCAGCACCTTTGCTAAGTATGGGGTTTTTTCATCGAGACAAAAAAAAAGAAAAACCTTTAAAAAAAAAATAATTTTAAAATTTCTTAGATATGCTTTTATGGCATAGAATTTTTTAGTTTGGGGCAGCGAGTTAGTTTTTTTTCTGCCGGGTTTTGATTAAATTTTGGGGGTGAATAGAAAAAAAGACACATATAGTTTACCTGAGGTTTCATTTACCCGGGTTTATGTTGTGAACCCTTTTTTTATTGATCTAAGTGGGGCCACTGTTCCTAGATAAATTATTTTTTGTTTCAAGTTTTTTATTTTTGGTACATGTTCTGGTATTTGTGTTTTTGCGTGGGGGAAGGGGGGTTAATTTATTCCCTTTCCCTTTAAAAAGGCTGTACTCGTTTAAAATACCCTTGTTTGGGCCTTATTGTTTGGTGGCATAACTTGGGACACAGAATTTGTGTTTAATAAAAATTGTATTAATGGAAAAAATATTGATAAAAGAACGATTTTTTTTAAAATCTTCATTTCACAGAAAAATCAAACCCCCGTTTTCATATCATTTTTTGCACCCAAAGCTCTGTTAATTTTAAATGATAATAATAATTTTTTTATACTTTTTAACTGTAGGTAACCGGCCTGAATCCGGGTTAAGATTTGTTATTTTCAATTTCCTCAGTCCATGTTAAAAGCCTTATTATATAAGAAGATATTCTAAAAAAATGGTTTATTAAAGTAAAAAAATTTTCCCCAAATTTTTGAAGGGTCATTTTGGGTCCTGGGCTATAATATTTTTTCTTTTAAAATTTTTGGGGGGGGGGGGGGGGGGGGAAAAATGAATAAATTTTTTAAAAAAATTTACAAAAGGATAGGGGTTTCAAATTTAAAATTTAAGTACTTTTTTTAAAATTCAGCTCCAATACCACCCCCTTCCCCGGCTCTCTACACTTCTTTATTGTATACTTTTGATTTTAAATTCATTACAAATTATTTTAGAATTTTAAAAAGGGTTTTCCCCCTCATTTTTTTCTTCAAAGGGCCCAAGTACCCATATGAGGGTTTTGGCTGCTACTTTTAAAATAATTTCATGGGAAAAAATCATACCAAATTCCCGTATTAATTTGGGGGGATTCTTAATCTATATTATTTCGTTGGGGTTTTATCAATTTCAAAAAGGGTTTGGGTTTTAAAGTTTGCGTAAAACAGTTTATCGCGGGTTTTGGGCGAACAAAGGGGAGCTCACTATATATAATGGGGCACGTTGTGTCGTGGAACCCGAAAAAAGCTTTTATGCTGGAAAACCCCGGACACGTAAACAGGGGTGATATCTTTTTTTCAAATTTTACACAACCGGCAAAACTTCTGTCAGAAAAAAAAAAAGGGGAAAAAGAACGAGAGATAACATCTCCTTTGGCTCAAAAGAAGGGAGAACTTGTCCATGGTTTAGCGAAAGATATTTTTGCCAAATTTGGGGTGGTTTAATACCCCCAAAAAGGTTTTTTCTCTTTTTTAAGCAGGAAACAAAAAACGATTTTAAAAAAATCAAAAAAATTGGACCCGAGGGGTGATATCCCAAAAGCAATACGAAAATAGTATTCCTGAAATAAAAAAAAAATACAAAAAAAATTAAAAAGCTACATCCCCGGGGTGGGGGTTTTGGTTTTGTGGTAGGGGGCTTTAGTTTTGGGGGTTGGGCTGATTATTTGGGGTTTCAGCAAAAAAGAAAGCAGGGTAAGGATGTTTTAAACATAAAACAACAGTTTATTAAGGGGAAAATGCTATATTTTCATTAATTTTTGTTTTAATTAAAATTCATGGAATTTTGTAATTTTTTTTCAAATTTTGTTGGTTGTATATAGGCCCTTTTTTTAAATTCCCGGGCTGTTTTAAAGGACACGTGGGTTCTTAGTTTAGTTTTTGGATCAATATTCGTGGAAAATTTCCATCTACGAAATCAAAGAAAAATTTTTCCCCCCCGAAAAAAAAAGTACCGGGAAAATTATTTTTTTTTTTTCTTTTTTAAATCCTTTTAAAATCCAAATTAGCATATCATCCTGAGTATAATTTGTGTTGTGCGTTTAAAACTTTTCCCCTGAATATTCAGTATAAAATTTGACTTGATGAAAAAAAAATTAGCTTGAAAAAATTTTAAGGTATATTTTAACAAAAAGGGTTTTTTTTTGCGGGGTCGATTTTGCAGAATTTGTGCTATTAAGTAGTATGGCAAAGAGAAAAAGACCCTGAAATAGACGGTCCTGGAAGGAAAACCCGCTGTTTGCAAAATTTGGGCAAAAATAAAAGGGAAATTTTTTACGGGGGTTTAAAAAAGGTCAAAAAAAAAGGTTTTGTTTTTATGGTGTATAAAAATTTAAAATTAAAAAATAGAGGTTAAAGGCTATTTCCAGCGATGTAAGGGGAAAATATGAAACCCTAAGTGTCATAATAACGTAATAAAGTGCCCGCATTTATTTTCCTGGGGTGTTCAGTAAAAATCTGCTAAATATATAAATTTTAAAGTGGCTTTATCTTTTACCTGATGATGTATGCTACCCGGGTTTTATTTTTTTTTTAATACCGGGGGCCCGTGGCCAAGTGATTAGAGCGTCCACTTCGTAACGAGGGGGCGGGGGGTTTGATCCTCGGCCGCAAAATACCAAAACACATTTTTCGTAAGGATTTAAGGATTTTTTTTTGGGCTATGGCCACGGTTTTCCCTCCCCGCTTTTCATTTCCCGATCATAAAACAAACTGGTATGATGTTATATTTTATTCGTGTGTCGATCGGAAATAACAAGAGGGTTTATCTGAGCGCCCAAGGGGGACCAATACCTTTTTAGCATCCGTTTATAGAAATTAAAAAGGTTTGATACTAGTACTGTTTGGTTTTGAACAGGGGAAAAAACCCTTTGGGCTTGAATTTTTTTCCTTGTGTGTGGTGTGTGTATGTGTGTGTTGTTTGTGTGTTGTAGGTTAAATAATATTCCCCTTTATGACCTTTCGTTATATTTCTCATTAAATTTTAAATAAAAATTTATGGGGTTAGGG
>CM037777.1:85562611-85605955 GCA_021229015.1 Solen grandis
GCCATGACCCGAATGATGGGTCCAGGTATTAAACAGATCACCATGACCTATGACCATCCGTAAATGCCAATACGAAAATGAGTGTCTTTCGTAGCCTTGTGGTCACAAGGGTCCGAAATGTCTCGAGGAGAAGAAAAAGCAAGTTTTCCCGACACAATATAATGCATAGAAAATTAATAATGAATAGAACACAGGGTGAAAATTACGTCTTTTATGATATTTTTCAATCCTTTATTGATATATAGAAGTCCATGTTGATGAAATGAAATAACGATGACATGATTTTTATATCCCCCACCCACCGGAAGTCACATGTATTTAACGTCGCGAAATTTGACTACACAATCCGTATGATTATCTGTAAATTAACCAAAGATACTAACACTTATCGTAATGTACAATTTGACAGTAAATCAAAACAAGAAAGTTTTTTCCATTTCAGGGGAACAATAGCTTTATAAATAAAACTGATTAAGCACTATCAACTGATTCATTGATTACCTGCTTCTGAGATCGTCTGCCATCTTTGTTGTTGTGAGTGGGTTACTCTTGTGGTACAGCACTACACTATACTTGTCGAGTTAACTGAGGATAATGGTTCGAATTTCAGTAGAGTCATAAAATACATATCTATATTTTTCTCTATAACCATTTAAATTTAGAGAGAAAAGGAATTTCATTCTTTTAATTCATATAAGTATTTAAGTATTTTAGAGCCAAGTAACAAAGTAAAGTGACATTTGAATTTAGGTACATAATTAGGCCTATTGTTATTTCAGTTGCTTTACTTACTGAATATTAAATTCTAAACACTGTGGTAAAAGTAAATACTTTTACATATTTATTAAACAATTTAACACAAATCTGCAAATAATCATTCGTTTTAGCCCTCTAAATGACATTTAAAAGCATTTAGAACTTGAGGCAATTTAAAGTATTCCCACCCTAATTGTCAAAATTCATATCTGGCCATTGGATGATAATATTTCTACAAATTTCTGTCACTATAAAGACGTCTAAAATAGAAATGTTTCACCGAGAGTTTTTTCAAGGTTTTGTTAGATTTGGGGGAGATCATTCATATCAAAGTTAACACTGGAACCTATGGGAAATAAACTCCATAATTGTGAAAAAAAATAATAAGAAAAATGATTCTTTAAGAAAAACTCATGGTAGAAAGCCACATTCTGTGATTCTGTTTAGAATTTCATAAAGAAATCCAAATTTTACCGTACAAAAAATGGAGATAATCACTTTTTAAATTTTCAGGGGTAGTTAAATCATATTTTTCATAGGAGAAAACTCATGAAAACAAAATTCCGGGGAGGTAGGCCTCTTTAATCACTATGTAATCTTGTCAATATGTTCTTTAGGTTTGCATAGTTTGAAATCTTTAAGCTATTATTGTCAAGTTATATTTTTATGTTTTCGACTGTGATAACTTGTGTATAAAGACTATCACAGGACATCCTACCTATTCAGACCACTACTTTCAGGAAATCAAGCCTTTCGTCGGAAAACCCACGTTCGCGCAATACGCTTTGCTTCTTAATCGACCGTGAGAAACTTCGTATGCATGAATTATTAATTAAGGTATTTCATTGGATCCATGGCAGAGACAGCACGGCTTTAAGATGAATTTGATATGAAACACCCATCTCTTGCTGTATACACCTCAACCTTTACCTGGAAACAATTGTTAACTTAGTGCCTCTGAATATCAAAATAAGTTACTATACTTCATGGAATGTACAAGGCATCAAGTCCAGGGTTACTGAATCGGAATTTATTAATTTTGTATCAGAATATGATATACTATTGGTTTCAGAAACATGGGCTTCAAAAAATTGTTTGTATGATATTCCAGGATATTTTAGTTTCGATTGCCCTAGGCCAAAATGCAATAAGTCAGCGAAGCGTTGTAGTGGTGGAGTTAGTATATACATAAAATCTCATCTACAACAGTTCGTTGAACTTATTAATATAGATTTCAAAGGTATAGTTTGGTTTAAGTTTAAAAAATGTCTTTTTAATTACCCTAAAGATGTTTATATCTGTACTTGTTATGCGCCACCAGAAGATTCTTTATATTGTACAAGAACATCAATTCGAATATATTTGATTATGATTGTTTTTGTAAATTTGGGTGAACAAATCCGAAAATATGCCGAAAAAGGAGATGTTTATATAACAGGGGATTTCAATATATTGATGTATATTACCATGTGAGACCAAGTATGTTTAAATTGTGTCAGTTATTTTCATCCAATGATAAATATGTGTTGAATAATCTTGCATGTTATATAATATGTTCAATGAAAGTTAGAAATAACTTACTTAATTAGTATGTTTGATTTTTGCACCGACTCTCATAGTATTTTATATTCATATATATGTATTTGTATTTGTATAAATGACCTTGATCATATTCAGTATTTACTTGTTTGTATAGATGATAAACATGCCATATGTTTAAGTCTAAAAGCAATAAAATATATGTTCTGTTCATCTAAAAATAAATTATGGTGTGCTTTTATCGACTACGAACGAGCTTTTGATACCGTTAATCGCGATGCTTTATTTTTTAAACTGATGAATATTGGGATAAGTTGTAAAATTGTTAATATAATACGATCTATGTACGCACGTGTGCAATCATGTGTCAAATTGTCTTCTAGTTCAAATATATCAGATTTCTTTGATATTGATATTGGCCTTAGACAAGGTGAACCTTTGTCTCCAATCTTATTTTTACTTTTTATAAATGACACTGTTGAGAATGTTGACATCCATTCCTTAACTATGAATGATTTGCAACTTCTTAATTATGATCTAGTACTGTTTGCTGATGATATTGTATTATTTACAACTGATCAACACAGTTCACAATGTCAGCTTGATAAAATTCAAGAATATTCATTAAAATGGGGTTTAAAAATTAATGCCAATTAAACCAAAATTTGTGTTTTTGAAAAACAAAAAAGTCCCCAAAAAGAGCATGTGTACATAAACAGGCAAATTATTGAGTATGTGGATAATTTTGTTTACCTGGGGGTAAATTTCTATTATACAGGTAACATATCATATGCTATTCGTGCAATTCATGAGCATGCCTTAAGGGCATACTATAACCTATTATCACTATTTGAAAAAGTTCAGTTGGATATCAAAACAAAGCTTCAGCTTTTTGACCGAATGATTGTTCCAATTTTGTTATATGGTTCTGAAATGTGGGGTATTTATAAATATAAACATATAGATAAACTTCATCTCAAGTTTTGTAAATATATCTTAGGTGTTAAGTCACAATCCTGTACTGATGCAATTTTTGGCGAATTAGGTAGATTTCCGCTTTCAATTTTATGTAAAGAAAGAGCATTGAAATTTTGGGTAAAACTCATGTGTAACCCCACATCTTTAACATACTTTAATTATATTGATCAGTCAACATCTATTAATGGTACATGCTGGGAAAAAAATTTAATTCCCTTATCGATCATCTAGGTTTCTCATTTCTTAGAATGAATTTCAATGGTGACCTGAATACATTTTTCCTGCTCAAACAATCACTACGTGACCAATATATACAAAATTGGAGAGCCTCTATCGTCAATAGCCCAAAACTATCATTCTATTCCAAAGTTAAAAAAAAAATGAATTGAAATCTTATATATGTACAATTAAGACAGACAGATTACGTAGAAATTTAACTTGTTTAAGAATAGGATCTCACCAATTAGAAATTGAAACAGGTAGATATACAAATACTCCAAGAGAAAATAGAATATGCCGTCTTTGTAATATGCAAGTTGTTGAAACTGAATATCATTTTGTCATGTGCTGTCCTAAATATAACAATATAAGAAGAAGATACTCTTCTATTTTTAGATATAGCCCTAATATTAATAAATTTATTCGGATAGTTTCAGACAGTAAATATGCTGTAAGCCTGTCAAAATTTATTGATGATGCCATAAAATGCAGAAATGATGCCCTTGCATTAGTTAACTGACTCAAAATTAATATTCAATTTTACTAATTTCCATTTGGATTTGTAAAAAATGTTTCGGTTGTTTGTCTGATAACCACTCCGATTATTTATATTTCTTAAGTGTACGACAAAATTTGTTAATATTCAAATACATGTTTACACATTCTTTTATATGAAAATGTTTGTTTGACCGTCTTTGCCATATTTGATATGTCATTTTGTGAATGGCCAAAGTCACATTTGTGTTATTATGCCAATAAACATATGTACATTGTATTATAATTCCTGATTCTATGAAAAAGGGTGTCAGGAGGGACAAAATGACATAAATTTAAGTTTTGGGTTAAGATCCTTCTGTATTACCAAATACAATGTTATACACCGAAGATTTCAATCATTGACGTGTTAAGCATTTTGGCACTTGAAATTAGTGGTTATGACGTTTGTTATAAAATTAAGTCTGATGGTAACAGGAGGGACAATTAACAGAAGCAGCATGGATTTTTTTATATGAGATTCAACAATTTAGACGAAAAAAATATTGTATATAGCCTAATCCAGTTAACTATTAGTTTCATATAATATAATTCAGCTTTTAATTATTTCTTTGTTTAAATGCGAAAAATACATATTTTGCAACATTAGTTATTATTTTTTTAGACTCTGAAGACATAAGAGATATGATTTTTTCATATTAGGTCACCTACAAAAATACGGTTGGAAAAAAATGTTTTCTTAATCCTTGTATTTAGGACATTTTTATTTAAAAAAATGGTATTCATCTTTAATCATTCCCATGTTGCATTGGATGCACTGGAGACAGCAAACTCCACGCAGTGATCTCCCTTGCACGCTCACTTACTGTAAGGTGAGATAACTACTGCGTACAGATGCGGTGGTTTCGTTCTAGATACCGGTTTCTGTTGTCAAATTATTTGAATACATTCTATATTCTCCTGAGTAATTTGATTCTTAGTTTCAATATTGTTTAGCATCTTTCAGTTTCAAATTCATGTTATATAAAATAATATGATAGTCTATTTGAGTTCTTTATATCACTGTGTCGTGATTGTTTAAAGACATCTAATAGCCTTTGTTTAATGACAGAAAAAAATGAAACATTTGCACATTGCATTACCTATAAGTCATATATTTTCTATTAATATTTTGATATTGTGAGCCAAATTTAAACCACTGTACGTTAATCTACGATTAGAATTCTCTGCCAACATTTATATATCATATTAAAGGGTTGCTTGATTGCAATATTTTCACCCTGTACTTTATCATTACTATTCCCAGGATGTTTTTATAGGATGTCTTTCGAGTTCTCCATATAATCCAGAAAGGTTTGTCGATTTCTTTTACGTGAAAAACTTTCCTTAAGAATTTGCAATGTTTTAATTTGATATGTTTGGCATCCTGATATCCCCATACTACTACATTATAATTGAGTATTGGACTGACTAAACTATCAAAAAGAAAAGATTTATCCAATCTATAAATAGAGACTGTGACGTCACTAGCTAGCACTAGCATTCCAGGGTCAGCCATGTTTAAAAGTAATCCGTACCCGTGATCAATAAATACAACAAAAAGGTTATGCAGAGCATGCGCGGAATGTTTTGCAATTCGTATTATTGTTCTGTGCCAAGAACAGTAAATAAAAAAATAAATAGAAGGTCGGGTTCTTATGTTCCTAAGCATATAATAAAATAATGCCCTGTTCTGTTCTTATGTTGAAATCTTTACAACACATTCATTGTTGGGTGGCGAAAAGGCGTTGCATTCCTTGTGTGTGTGTGTGTGTGTGTGTGTGTGTGTGTGTGTTATAACGGGGCTCATCTTTTTTACCATAGATTCTTCATTTATTGACAGAACTTCAAACCCCTGTGGTATTAATATAGCAGAAGAGAACAGAATATTTTATTTCAGACTTGTACATATTACATTGTTTGTAAACACACACACATACACACACACACACACACACACACACACACACATATATATATATATATATATATATATATATATATATATATATATATATTAACACGTGATTAAGGCTTAGTGTATAGAATTATATTTTAATCAACGGGATTGCAGTATTTTTCAAATTTTCGATCGGTTTAACTTGTTAAACCGTAGGTTTTAATGGATAACTTAGCATACGTTTTGAATTAATTGCACATGTTATCAACTTTTGTGCGCATGCGTTTAAATGTGGGATTAGAAGAGTGGCTATAAAATCAATATTCCGACTTTGATTAAATACAGTAAAATAAAGCAACGAGAACTGATACGAATATAGAAAAGATTATTTATTGGGTATAGTAGTTCAGTCATTTGGAGAAGATGTCTACTTGAGACAGATATAGTACTGCCACACTGCAGTATCACACCGTAGACATGTGGTATGATACCACACCCAGTCACATTATCCTGACACCGGTCCAGCCAGTCATACCAGTACCAGTTTAAACGACTTTTTACAGTAATCATAGTAGTGACATCTTATATGATTCGTAAAACTACAAAAAAAAATCGCAAATATAAGTAAATAATATGAAGTATTCACTCGCTCAATCATTGCTTTTTTTTCCCCGTCCGATCTGACTATCACGATGCCAGGGTGCCAGGATAGCGTAGTGGTAACGCCTTCACACTTCACTTCTCACCAATGCGTCTCGGGTTCAATTCCTGGTCACGCACTTGAGAGGGTACAGTGGTCGCCCGTCCAAGCACGTGGGTTTTGTCCGAGTTCTTTAGTTTCCTTCCACAATAATGACCGAATACGCTACCACCAGAGCCATCGAGAATGATAAATATAAATTGTGAGAACTTGTTTCGTAATCGATGTTAAAAAAGGTAAAGTTTGAACTTATGACTATCACAACTTGTTTTAGTTTGAAACTTTAGCATCTTGCATTTTCGTCACGCGTGGTTGGTGTCTTTATCTCGGTAGAAGTTATTGTAGCAGGCGCTTCTTCACTTTTAGGCCTTTCTTTACAACACTTAAACTATTTAATAATTCAATATCCCTCTAAGAGATCAAAACTTGCGTATACATATAGCCATTGTCGCTTCCGTGTCCTTTCACTGTCATTGTTAATTCTCTGTGTGTGTGTGTGTGTGTGTGTGTGTGTGTGTGTGTGTGTTATTGACACGAGCCATTAAGGGCCTTCTTCACACCTTATCAACTGGGAAGGGCGATGGGACGTTAAACCCAACAAAAAAACAAAAACTGGGAAGGGTGTGCTCGAGTCAATATTCTTGATTGCGTTAGTTAGTCGTTGCTTCTGTTCACCATCATCATCATCATCATCATCATATAGGCATGGGATTGATATTATACTTCATAAATATAAGGGTCAGAGTATCAAGGTTTATCATTTTTACTATTTTATATATGGGAATTTGAAATCAATTCTATAGTCGAGCGTTCTGTTCTCTGACAGTTCTTGTTCAATATTTATTTTAGATATATGTATTTAATTTTTATTATCATGTTCTAACGCTTAATAAAAAAATGAAAACTATCTTTTCTTGTTTCTTATTTGATGACTGAAAACTGATATTGGCCACATACCCCTCTTTATAAACAGAAAAGAATCCAGCATATAATCTATTTGGATTACAATCTAGCGCTCTTGCTGCTCACCACGACCAACCCGCCGACAGTCTATCAGTGCCCTCGGCGCTTTGATTTAGAGAAGTGTTATTCTTTAATAAGGTTGGCTGCACGCTCGGCTGCATGTGTATGGGCTTGCAGATATGCGTGGTAGTTGTTTGGCTCATTTCTAACATGTACACAAATGTTACACACAGGTATGTGAAACATGGCGACGGATAGTTACCAAGTGGATGAGGCAAAACCTCGTGTTGTAGACGACTCACAATCTAAAAGACGTCTGCATCTGATACTCATTGTCCTGCTAATCGTGTGTGTTCTCTTCCAGTTGATCGCTCTTGTTGCTCCAGGATGGACTATATTGGCTATCGATTTTGACCAGGTAAATGTTACGTCACTGACGGGACAGGTGAGCAGTTATGAAGGTGTCTACTATAAAGTCTACTGCACGTCCGACGACTGCACATCTGAGTCCCACCTGCAGGAATTTACTGATGCATATTCGTCCACGGAATCTGACCGTAGTAAGGCTAGATTAAGTAAGCAATGTTATTACTTCTTTTACTTCATTTCTTTCTCTTTCTCTCTCTGTCTCTCTCACACACAAACACACACACATCTGGGTCAGACACACAGTTCAATCGGAAAATGAGACATCATTTGGAGTCGACGAAAACAGTCGTACTATAAACATGTAGCGTGATAGCGGGAGACGCAGTAGATATGCAATGTGCGTATTTGTCCGTTTTTCTTCTTTCTTTTTTTTCTTCATGTTTTCTAACCAATTTTGGGTAAAATAAAATAAAAAAGATACGTTTGCTGATTAAAGTTTTCTTAAACATTCTGTCTCTTATTCATTCATACTACGGCTCCTCAAAGGCTTTCCTCGCAGAGATAAAAGATGTTAAAGTTGGCATATCTTTGAAATTTGAGTAACGGTGACAACAGTCGGTAGCGATTTAACGACGAAATCAGTTGAATAGCTAGTATGGATAACGCCGACACAGTCGAACCATTGCAACAAATCGTGTCATTAATCTCATAAAATTGTGTTATACAGATTCATATTCATATATATAATCCAGTAACGTAAACATATACATGTTTCTTGTTACATGATCCAGTGTAATATATTTTAATAAACATGACATGGTTTGCAATAGCTATATACAAGAGAGAGAGAGAGATGGAGAGAGAGGGAGATAGAGAGCATATGTTAAACAAACAAACAAACCAATTACAAAGTTTATAAAATGAAAACTATGTAATGATGAACTGTGTGTTACACATATTGCAATACATTAACAAAAGTTAGATCATGGGACAAAAAGTAAATTAGATATAGCATAGCTAGTATTAATGATACAACAGCAGCAAGTCATATAATGACAATCAAAATATGAGAATGAATTGACGTGTATAAACGATATCAATTACCTGATATAAAGGTATTTCGAACAATGAATACATTCTTGATGAATTTACATAAGTTCAATAATGTTTTGATATTTTTAGATTTCATGAGTACAGTATATTTAAAAAAAATAGGCGTAACATAGTATTGTCTTTACAAATTTAATTTCATGATATCACTATACGCTTTACAAACACACACACAATAGAATCATCCTCATTATCACCAGTCTTTCCGTTAAAGATATTCGTTTACCATTTGTTTTTTAAATTGATCGATCAATCTTTCCTTAAATACAATATGAAAGGTTTTACAATCTGCAGTGTGTGGATTTAACCAAACGTGAAAACCCACTTCTGTCTGATAATTCTTTTACATGAAAAGCCCAATTCTTTTTGCCTCTATTACAATTAATCAATAAGCTATCAAACAACTTATTTATTAACATATTATCGCTTTTTAAAATATTAAGTCACTGTCAATATTTTATTTTCTTAACATGTTTATTTATAAACAGTGGAAATCTACATAATTCACCCTATATAGACATAGCACATGTAGGTTGTTTAACACTTAATAACAATATATACCGGTATTCTTTCTAAAGATTTACTTTTACCAAAAACAGATATTTCACACCAATAAGTCAACAAATGTATCAAACAGAAAAGAACATTCCACCAATGCCACCCACATACATTTCTAGCCATAACGCATTTCTATAAATAGTATCAAACATGTATACATATCGACGAAGATAACATATAATCTTTTATTTTCATTTAAAATTTTTGAAAACTGACGTGAGACATAATCACATTGCAAATATATGGTTAGACTTGATAAACATGGGGGACAAGTCCCATTTTTATCCATTTTCTCACTTGGACGCTGCACCGACCCTACCAATAATGCTCTTAGATAGATAGATAGATAGATACATACATACATACATACATACATACATAGTTTTTTTATATCTTAATTTATTAGAGCACATATGTCCTCTCTATTAAAGTCATTTTTATCAATATTATTTTTTTCCATTGCCTTTATATACAACTCTATTGCATTTGCACATTCAGCCATAAACCATTCTTATATATCAAATTATTAAAATGCACTTTATCACGAACAAAAACCCATTTTACAAAAAAGCGGTTCTGTATTTCCTTGATATTTGTAAATTTATCAACACATTGATTCATGTCAATTGTATTATCGAAGTAAGCCTCATCTGTAATATTGTTAAACAATGGTATCTTCGAAATACTGCTATCCCTAAATTCATTGCGTAGATTTTCTTTCCATTTAACTTGCGTTCGTAAATAACTACCTTTATTTTGGCTATTTACATATTTGCATACATGTATAATTCTAAAAGCAATAGGTGAGTGATCTGATCATTCACAAATAGATTCAACATTTAAATCTAACACTGAGCTATAGTCTTTTTTCACATAACAACAAATCATCAATGGCTCTAGATCCCTACATGCATAAGTATAACAATCTATATTAAAATATCTACCTAGTCTAAGCGAAGTAGCCTTACAAAAATCCAGTAATTTTAATCCGTAGCTGTTGTGACCCTTAACCATAGAAACTAGGTCAACCGTAGCTCTGGACAATACTCTTCAACATCATTAATAAAACCATATACATGTAATCCTTTCTATCACCATTTCCTACCTTAGCGTTCCGCTCGCCTATCAAAAATAATTTACCAATTGCTTCATAATTGAAAATATCACCCTGTAATAAATCCAACAAATCATCTTTAATAAATTCATATGCAGATATAAAGTTATAGAGATAAAGATTATTTCAATATATATCGTTTTTTTTTTTTTTGTAATTATATGTGTTTATTGGATTTTTTTCAGTGGATTAAAGGTACTATCTATGAATTAAAACTGGAAAAGTCAACTGTTAAAAACAATGAATAATGCCAATGTTCACTGTTTTGTAACTGGACTCCTTTAATCCTTTATTGAGTCCCAAAACTTTGATAGGAAAACGTACATTTTTATGACTAATTGGCCAATAGCTAATTCCATCGAAACTTTCGATCACTTTTCATTCAAATTCAAGTAAGTAATGCGTTAACAAGGCCAACAGTTTGTCAGCAGGACACTTTATATGAAGGCTTTGAGAATATAAACTTGATTTTATCCCAAAATGGTTAGAAAAGATAAAAAACCGAACAAATACGCATATTGCATATCCACTGTGTCTCCCGCTACATGTATAGAGTACGACTGTTGTCGTCGACTCCGTCTGATGTCTCGTTTTCCATCTGATGTCTCGTTTTCCAATTGAACGGTGTGCCATTTGACCCAACATCCGCATGATGTTTGGATATATAACAAAAACACCCATGTCACTCCTTATTAAATTATCTTAATACTCAGTCTGCAGGTGAACGTATTTTATAAATATGTGTATATATGAAAGCAAAGGTACTTGATACGTTGCTGCAAATTCCAAAAAAAAAAAAAATCAATGACCTTATATATATATAAGGTCTTTATTTTTTTAAATGGGCAGCATCGTACCGGGTACCTTTGTATGAAATAATGGTTGCCTAGGCGCTACCTTTTGAATATTTGTCTGTTGTACAATATTATTAATTTGTCACCAATGTTCTTCAGGGCTCGCGTACAACAATATTGTTCAAAAGCAGCTGAGCTTCCAGTTCACGTGGTTCATCAGTGTGGCCGCCTTGGTGTTCCTCATAATCAAGATGGTGAAACAGAAGCAATACCCACGTGTTACGATTGTTGTCGGGATACTAACGATAGTAGCATGTATGTAACATTACAGGTTTCATGTAAACGGCAGAAAACAGAACATATCTTTTATTAAGACTTTACAAACAAGTATATTGTCATTATACACTTAATCAAAATAATAAATCACAGTGATCAGATTCGGTCATTTAACATAATTAATTAACATCTAAATACATAAGATTGGATAATTTTAATTGAGTGGCGGAGCGAGCGAAGCGAGCCAGCGCATTCTTAATCATTAAGATTTCACTTAATATGTTCTAACTTACTTAGGATATAACCTACATTTTGATTAGACGACATGCGCGTCATGTGACATTTTTATGTATAGTGCATGTAATTTGAATTTGTGTGTCTATTTCAATTAAGTGTTAATTGCGCCCTATCAAAACTGAAAACACAATTTGGAGTTCGGCGCTCTGGAATTAATGATTTTGAACTGGCAAACAGCTCCCCTAGTCAGCTATGGGTCATTTTAACACAAGACCTATAATACAGTTGAATTTACCTGAAAGTAAAACTTACGTAATACTTGTAAAAGGTGATAAAAAATTGACAGAACATTTACTTATATGTGACCGTGACTGGAAAAATGGGACCAAATGAGGAAAGATGACATTTTCAGATTTTTCCACATTTTTAAAGCTGTATATCGGGAGCATATACACATACAATTTTGGAGCTCTATCTTAATTGGTTCTATGTGAATATTGCGTTTTTGTAACAAAAGGGTTGTCGTATTTAAAACAAACAAATATGTCCATAAAGCAGAATATTAATAGTTCTTGTCAGCAATGAATTTTATTCAATTATTTTAAGAAATACTAACATGTACATGTGTAATCATGTAAACTTTTTTATTATTATTAAACAATAAATCTGAGTACACATAAAATATTATGAAAATGGTTACCATGGTAACGGTAGTTTAGACTGAAATAAGGAATCAAGTGGGCGTTTTGACTTTAAATTAAAAGATAAGCCAAACCATTTAGTATTTTTGTTCTAATTATAGAAATAAGAGTCAAGATAAAATAAATTGCAAAAAAGAAATATTCTGGAAATCAGGCCATTACATAGTAAAGCATATATTACATGTCTTGAAGAAATGCAAGATTATAGCAATTTTATTCCATTTAAATATCACCGGTACATTTTTTTTGTAGTCAAGTTAAACAACACATTTTCAAATATAACCCAAACATCATCAAATTCCCTTTGAAGACATACATACAGTCAAATCTGTCTTAAGCAGTCAGTCAAGTGAAAGTGATCGCTTAACAGAGATGGTCACTAAATGAAGGTAAAAGACATACAAAAATGCTAGTTTTGTAATATTTAAACTGACAGCTAAATGAAGATTGACTACTTAATGCAGGTGACCGCCAATACAGGTTCAATTGTATTCAGTGAGCATTAATATATTTTATAAAAAGCAAACTTGCAATAAGATAATATTTGATTAATAAAAGAGGAAAATTTCCTCTGACTGAATGGTTAGAGTGTCTGCCTTATGATTGAGGGGGCTTCGGTTCATTCCCCAGCAGCACCGAACCAGTCAATAAAAAACGGGATTACTTTATCTCCCTTACTTAAGTGCATAGTTCCAGGACTAGTTGGTCTGGTTTCAGGATATGAATGGTGTGATACCATGATAGTGAGTATGCACTCTGTTTGTCTCATATATACAGGATCTCGAAATGAGCAAAATATTTTCTATGGGAAGTTATAACCAATCAAACAACAATAGAAGAGAAGACCTAAGAGCAAATCAACTCAAGTGATATAATAACATATTTGTTCCTTCTGCCATGAACAACTCCTCAAACTATTTAATGATAATCAATTCAATATTTCATGCTGATATGCAGACAATCTGAGGGGTCACACTATGTTTGAATGTGTTATTCAGAATAAATATAGACTGATAATTGTCACCATTATCAAATATGGCTGATGATAATGCAGTTGAAAGCAAAAACATAGCCACCTGCTATCCTTATTCTTATCCTTATTCACAGGAGCTAAAGACAAAAAAAAGAAATCAACTACTTTTCAGTTCAGAAATAATGTTATTTTCGGCACACAACAGAAAAGTATTAGAAGTACTATTTAATATCATTTTATCTCAAACTATTAAAACTTGTAACCCTCATTCTAATCTAAAATTTGTTTGTTCCAACTTCTGATCTAATTTAGAAAGTGAAATTCCATCATTTAAAAAAAATGTATCAAATCTTAAATATATTTATTTGTATTCATTATATAATCAAAACAATGAGTTAGTAAAAGTTGTATGCCTTAACATAGTATCTTGACTGATCACAACCTGATTAACAGACAACAAATTAAGATGTTTATATCAATGTTTGCATTGATTTTGATAAGTTTGTGTTGCTCATAACATAGCTACTTTAAGTTCATGAATATGTTCTGTATTGAATGATATTTAAAGCCAACAAGAATCATTATATGGTATTTGACATAGACAATGGAATCTCTGGACACAACAGTTTTCTTTATGTATCTCTCTTATGGACCATGACCTTTGTAATTTAAATTTTGTAATTCATAAATAAATAAATATAACTCTCCTGAAACAACAATTTCTCTACATGATATTTTAAAAGGAGGCATTTCATACTTTTTTGTTATGTGCAGCTGGTTTGCACAACATAATTGCTCAGTTGAGATGTGAATGTTTGCAATTGCCTATGATCTGGTCATCCTCATTACTGATACTGCTGTCTCTATGGATCCAGACTTGGCAGCAACATTAGGTAAAAAAC
This sequence comes from Solen grandis, assembly GCA_021229015.1. Classification (NCBI taxonomy): domain Eukaryota; kingdom Metazoa; phylum Mollusca; class Bivalvia; order Adapedonta; family Solenidae; genus Solen; species Solen grandis. Next base: position 85,577,235 of record CM037777.1, read on the forward strand.
AGTCCAATTGTAATAGATGGAATCTTCTTAAATGTTTTACATCTGCTGCAGTGGGATCAGTATTGATTCTATTCCTCACTTCAATTAGTTGAGTGGTTTGGTCCCAATTTTCAATTGGATACCACATAGCTATTCCTTTCGGAGGGACTGACTTTGCAGCAGTGGTGTGCCACCTGAAATAAATGGGTATTTTAAAACTTTCAAATACACATGTCTAAGTAAAGTCATGTAAAGAAGTTCATATTGTAAATGTTTTATTTTAGAATATAAAGTAACATACTCTGCTTTAACTAGAAAAAAACAACATTGTTTTAGTGTGTGTGTGTGTGTGTTCACTTACAGGTGTTTATTGAAATTGCACACATTGATAGCAAGCAATTATCAATTATTGTAAGTAGTGTAAAGAAGAAAAAATCATCTACAATAATACTTTTTGGGTATTGCTCTAATAAAAAAAAGAGTTTGAACCATCTTTCTTACTTGCATTTCAAATTCAAAGATACTTTTTTACCTTGAAATTTGTGTGTCCAAAAGTCATAACAGCAGCATTAGCCTCTTCCATTTGTTGATTGGATGCATACCTGAAAAGATAAGTCAATAATTAACTTGTCCTGGTACCTATGATTTTCAAAGAAAAACAAAACACAAACTATTTTACTATAAAACCACAAATAGTTTATGGTGATACAATGCTATTTTGGTAGATAATTCTAAAATGTTGTGACAAGTAACATCATAAATTCATCGTTTTCATTGAATATGATTAACCACATATCAAAAAACTCTTATGCTCTCATAACTACAGAAAAAGTATGTTCTTAGCTATGAGCAATATTTTAAGGCATGTAAAAACCCAATCATTAAATTTGATGTTACATGATGATAAACTTTGATTTTACATCTGAATTCAAGACTTACCCATATCACAGACTTATAAGATATTTAATTTTTCAAACATTACTACTTGGATAGTTAAAGCCATATATCACAGCACACTGTTCACAATTTCAGTTTGAATTGATAGTTTAATACAACGGTAATAATTAGTTGTCAACACCGGCTAAATGTTATTTAAATTGATCAAACTGATAATAATTAAAGGTAACGAATTTCACTGACTGAACGTGTTCAATGTAAGACGTGCTTAAACAAAACCGCCTGCTCTCATAGATAAATGCTAAAATAAAGAACATCACTTCCGGGTTACGAAAAACGATTTTGCGGTTGAAAAATAAAATCGTTTGTCCTTATGTAAATATCAAAACATCGAATATCATAAATACTCACCTCAAACTCATGGAGTGTATATCCAATCATAACAAACTGCATCAATCTCATGATTTTTTAATATCAAGCAAAACTCAAAGCAGGATCAACAGACCGATTGCCGGAAGTATGCAAGGTGAATAACTATATTGAACCAGTATTGTGTACTACTGCCAAAGCTACACACTTCTTTGGGCGGAGCTATAAAAGCGCGCTATAATTCCCATGCTCTTAATGCGCCTCCTTGGCCGAGAGGGTAAAGTCGCTGACTTTAACACTCACTCGGCCTCTCACCGCGTGGGTTCGAATCCCGGCAGGGTTATTCGGATTTTCATGAAATACTGTCGAGGCGACGGTAAACTCAAATAGTCAATGCTCTTAATGATAAAGTGCAACGGATTCCATTTAGTAATTTCATTGGCTGAAAATGTAGGTTATGTTGTGAATTGTGTTAACATTCATACAACATCAATATTCCTGTTTCCATGCCTTTTGGTAGTCATCGATGCTATCAAAGCATATAAGTTCACAATATAAGCTTTTAAAAAGTCTATCAATGGAAATGTTAGGGGCAAATTTACATGTTATGACATGTAACATAAGTTCTTTTATATCACACCCTTGATAATTTTGTTGTCACGAGTTATCTCCCCTGAAAACTAAAACGTGATTTTCTCCATTTTCCTATTGTGAAATTAAGATTTTTTTTTCATGAAATTTAAAACAGAATCATAAAATGCATATTTTTACCGTGAGTTTTTCTCGAAAATCAAATTTAGCTTTTCATATTCACAGAAATTGTATATTTCCCATAAACTTCAATGTTAATTTAAATACAGATTATATCCCTCACATGTAATAAGACTTGGAAAAACTCTCTTTTTTTATTTTTGGATGTCTTTAAAATGACAAAGTTTTGTAGATCCCGTGACAAGATATTGAATATGGCTGTTAGGGGGCTAAGACCTGAATGCAATATTTATTTCCAGGCACGCTGATGTTGCACAGTATATACGCTGCCTTACTTGTCATCAGTTACAACAAGACCATAATCGATCTGCAGGACATCGCTTATCTTGGCTTTCCGTACTGCCTTTTCTTTTATTGTCTAGCTCTTATTCAACTTACCGCATGCGCTGTGCTGATATTTAAAGAGGTATCAGACTGTATTCGAGGATTTGAGATGGAAGTATCTCAGCTGAAAGTTCAAAGAGAAACAGACAAAAAGTATTACGAAGATCTGCGGTACCGATACCACAGAGAACAAAGTCGAAACAGAAGCCGGGAGAGGCATAGTGGAAGTTATAGAGATAATGGTTCACGTCCAAGTTCCTTCGCCGACGAAGGGCATGGTGGAATGGATACGCTTAGAGTACCAGGTGCACCGAGTCCAAGGGTGTCTCCAAGGAACGGTCGAAGAAGTCCTAGGCCCGACGACAGGAGTCCAGAATCTAGGCGGAGTCTTGACCGAGGTGGTGGAGGACCAAGACCAAGAAGTAGAAGCCCTAGGGAAAAGCACAGACACCCCAAGAAGTCGCAGTCCAAGACCAAGGGACGGAAGTCCTAGATTGGGAGGCAAGATCCAGGGCAGGCAGACAGTCATGACAGACCTAGGAGTGGCAGTCCAGAACGGTATGATCCCAGACACTTTCCTGAAAAAAGAACAATGGCTGATAAAAATCTATCGTTGCACCCTGAGATCATTCAACGAACAGAACCGATAATTATTTCACCTGAAGTTCGAAGTGCGGATGATGAGATTCAAAATGATAACATAAGTTCAAGCAATCGTCAGTTGGTGCTGCTAAACCAGAAAACATTCGGTTAGTTCCAATAGACACGGATGATACTGAAATTAAACAAGGAAGTTTAAATGGAGGACGAACTATGAGGGACTCCCCCGATTCATTAGTGCGTGGAAAATATGAAGAAATTCATGAAGACACTGAAATAGTAACCATTTAAATAACATGCTTTTTACATATATTATTCCATATAAAATGCGTATCTTCCTGTCAGTATTATGCATTTATAAAACATACTGCTATTTTTATTTCTAAAAGTTACAGAAGTATGTTTACTATGATTTGTTTCCTATAAATGAGAGTAAATAACAACTGTATACATGTATACTACTTCCATTAGTTTATGATAACCGTGAAGTGAATAGTGTGTGTTTATCTTCAACAGTTCCATTTTGAACACGCGTACAAATGTCACGAAATGAATGCTTAAAGCAGCTCGTTCACAGATGATCGGTAGAGTTCTAAAAAAAATGTTCTTTTCTTCCTTCTTAATGTTGGTGAAGTCTTTGTTACCTGAAAAATAAACTCGGCAAATGTAGGTCTCATTGCTCGGGAAATCGTTGTTTTCGTAAACGCAAATTCGGCAAAATCAGTTAAATACAGGACATGGTATCCACGACGCACTGGTGCTTGACGTACCACGTGTTACGTTGCGCAACATGGCGTGTTCACCATTTACGGGTAGCGATATTTTAAGTTCAGCCTATGAAGTGTGCGCATGTGCGAAGAGAGAATGTTATCAGTCAAGTGACGGCAAATGAAAATAGAAAATCTAGATATATGTTTAATAATTTTAAATATGGTTTCAGTATTGCCTCTGATTGGGAAACTATCCATTCTTTTTACAATCACGGGTCGGGTGACCGTGCGTCTGTAGATAAATATTGATAAACGTCATACATTTACACATACGTATACAGATGAAAACAAAATTCTTACTCAATGACCATCTGCGGACGAGCTGTTTTAAATACTCCTTATTGTAGTGCTTTATTAGTTCACCTGAGCACATATGCTCAGGGTGAGCTATTAGGATCGATGAAGTCCGTCGCCAGTCCGTCGTCCATAACTAGTTTGTTTGAGCTATAGCATCTTCATTTCTTAAAGAATCATTTTCAAAATTTATGACAACGTTAATAGTCATAATCTCTTGGCTAAGGTCGATTATAGCTGATATCGGCCAATTAGATCAGGATTTATGACCCTTTTAACCATAAAAATGACAGATTTCACTTTGCACTCCAGCATCTTCATTTCTTAAGCAATCATTTTCAAACCTTAGACAATGTTTACAGCCATAAACTCTTGGCCAAGTTCGGCTTTGGCTGATATCAGATAAATAGGTCATGACCATTTGATTTATAAAAATGCCAGATTTCACTGTTTAAACCATAACATCTTCATTTCTTTTGCAACCATTATGAAGTTTGATGGCAATATTTATAGCCATAATCTCTCAAATTCTAAATTTTGACCACAGGTACTGTTAGGTTTGTCGAATTGAAATGACCCCATGGATTATGTATTCAGTACAACTGTGCTATAATGTAGTAACTTGTTCAAGCAATGAAGGCAGTTTTTCTCACGTGAGCTTCTTCAAGACCATCTTGTCTCTCTTGTTTCTTTACATACTATTTATTGATGATAACTTGATAATCTTACAGCTTTACAGGAAAAACTGTATTTTCATCATATTGATATTGCTTACATATTGACCTGCATTATTGACTGCTCTATAAATACTGACCTGTATATGTGTATTATATTTTTATATCAAAATTGTATTTTTAAGTAATAAAAAAATATTAAGTAGCGATTTTTTGTGAATAGATTTTCTTTACTGGCCTTTTGTATGACTTGTTTGCCGTAGTTGACGCCTCAGTCTATACCTGTAGACAAAAATTAAAGTATCATACGCCAATGAAAAGGCACTGTTGTAACGGTTAATTAAAGTATCATACGCCAATGTAAAAGGCACTGTTGTAACGGTAAATTAAAGTATCATACGCCAATGAAAAGGCATTGTTGTAACGGTAAATTAAAGTATCATACGCCAATGTAAAGGCATTGTTGTAACGGTAAATTAAAGTATCATACGCCAATGTAAAGGCTTTTTGGTAACGGTAAATTAAAGTATCATACGCCAATGAAAAGGCATTGTTGTAACAGTAAATTAAAGTATCATACGCCAATGTAAAGGCATTGGTGTAACAGTAAATTAAAATATCATACGCCAATGAAAAGGCATTGTTGTAACGGTAAATTAAAGTATCATACGCCAATGTAAAGGCATTGTTGTAACGGTAAATTAAAGTATCATACGCCAATGTAAAAGGCACTGTTGTAACGGTAAATTAAAATATCATACGCCAATGTAAAAGGCACTGTTGTAACGGTAAATTAAAGTATGATACGCCAACGAAAATGTATTGTTGTAACGGTAAATTAAAGTATCATACGCCAATGTAAAGGCATTGTTGTAACGGTAAATTAAAATATCATACGCCAATGTAAAAGGCACTGTTGTAACGGTAAATTAAAGTATGATACGCCAATGTAAAAGGCATTGTTGTAACGGTAAATTAAAATATCATACGCCAATGTAAAAGACATTGTTGTAACGGTAAATTAAAGTATCATACGCCAATGTAAAAGACATTGTTGTAACGGTAAATTAAAATATCATACGCCAATGTAAAAGGCACTGTTGTAACGGTAAATTAAAGTATGATACGCCAATGAAAAGGTATTGTTGTAACGGTAAATAAAAGTATCATACGGCAATGAAAACCCAGATAGCAATATATAAGGGACCCATATGGGTCCCATGTCGAAAGTGCAACCTGTATTGGCCTGGGTCCCATATGGGCAGCCAACCAAGTTCCAATATGGGCCCCTCAAGGGTCCCATATGGGCAGCCCACCTAGATTCTACATAGGCCCCATATGGACTACCCACATGGGACCCATGTCGAAAGTGCAACCTGTTTTGGCCTAGGTCCCATATTGGCAGTCCACCAAGATCCAATATGGGCCCCTTAAAGGTCCCATACTTGCACCCCATTTGCATGTAATATGGCTCCATACCACTGCACTGTCTGAATGTGCAGTCAAATGTGGAAAACTGGTACCAACAGCCTCTGAAAATCTGTCGCTCCAAAAACAATTTACTGAAAATCAGAAAATTGGTCCCTCAAATACAACATACAGTTTTATTTTTCTTCTTAATTTAATTAAAACTTCAATTTAATCACATGCTGAGAAAATACAATTCGAAAAGTCATAATTCATTCAAATACAATTTGAAAACAAATGGATATTTTTCATTTTCAATGTGCTATTTAAAGTTTAAAATTTATTTCCTAGCCATAAGACAATTTCTTATGCAACAAAAACAAACACTTAAAGATTACATATCTTTAACACTGCACATAAACTCAACAACTTATTAAACAAAAATGCATACTATTGTATAAAGAAAATAACTAGCATAACAAGATTAGACTAATAAATGCATCACAATCACACACATAACAACTATTATTTCGTCTTAAGTTCTTAACCTTAAAGTACTTGAAATATGAAATGACATTAAAATTCAAAATAAAAAGGCTAACTGTAATGATGGATTACTTCAGCAGTACTATTAAAATACTTAAATCAACCATATCAAACTGGATGGTGAAAATATAATTATACAGACTAAGCAGACTATCTTGTTCAGCCAAGTGATACATGGATATGTGAAAATATTGTTGGCATAGCATGTTTAACAATGTGAAAAAATAATCTGAATTAATCTTATCAACAATTCTCATGCACATACTAGTAGTCCAATCTCCACAAAACTGTTAGTTACAGAACAGATTCTTTTAAAGCTTAATAAAAGAAAAAAATAGTATAGTATACTTAATTCAAAGTTTGGCGTGTCTGAAAAATAATGGACTGATATTCAACTATTCAAAACTATATTCTAAACTATTCACTATGAATCTGTCCCTCCACTTATTGAGAGTGTCTCCTGTTGGAATTCCTACATTGAAGACTTGTCTGACTTTTGCTGCACTGTTTTCTTCCCCCTTCCCTGTTCAGTACCACCTGCCAGTCATTTATAGACCTCTTACTCAGCGTCCTCAGTGGTGTGGTTCTGAAAGTTCAAAAGGTATAAAATATATCTTAAGGAAGCAAACCAAACAATGTTGGGACTGTTAAACTTGGCATTGAAACTAAAAAATATAACTGATGAGAATAAAGTATCATTTTTTTCATATGTGTTCCACTGAATAATGCATTTTATAAATAAATCATAATGTTGGTGATGTGTGTTATCAGCTCAAGCCTCTGGGTTCTATTTAGTCTTAACATAGCTTTCTTGTAAATGATATGAAAATTGAATAATTCCAAGGCATTGACTATGACTTCATTACATTTAAGACTTGGCTAGAGTTTATTGCAGCAAATCTTACTGTAAAATTCATCCATGATATGCAGTTTGGTAAATGGCAGCATCCCTTTCAGTCCATGGAAGTTGTAGTTTACATCCAGCTCATTTCCATTCAGAAAACTCCTCACAACGTCCCAGAGATTTTAATTAAACAGGTTGACAGGTATTCTGGTATTCTATCTACAATTACACAAAGCGTATACATTATGAATCATCTAGTTCTATATGTCAGAGATGTGAATACCTTAATGTAGCTTCATGTATATCTGTAGCAAGTTTAAATAGCAAGGTATACTTTGATCGGAAAATTTATAACAGTGCTTTATGATACAGAATTAAATAAAAAAAAAAGAACGTTATTATTATTAACAAAAATGTAAATAATGCAAAAAGTAACAATAAAATGTATCTAACTTTTGATCGAAATTATTGATCCTTTGGTCCTCAAACTAAAATTTATAGCAGATAAAAGTAAATTCTAGACTTAGACACCTTGAATTTGAACTACCGGTACATACAATATACGATAAACAAGTCGAACTCAACTCGCGAAAATACGTTACAAACCAATTCCTTATTCATAATCAGAATTATTTTCAAAAAAAAGCAAGACTTAATCATTAGAAAGGCATCTTAATCAATGTCATACATACGTATTTCACGTTTTGAATAGGCTAATAATGTTCGTCTGGCCGTCACTCTGAAGAAAAGCTAAGTAGGTTAACATCGCGTTGTGTTGTTGACCGTTGGTTTGAATATTGCGGGTAACCGGAAATGTAGAGTGCGCATGTGTAAAATAGTATATCTGGGACCCATATGGGTCCCACATAGTCAACCCTATAGGATATCCAGATACGCCCAGTGGGTCCAAATCTCTATATTGGGACCCATTGGGTCCCACACTGTCGAACCCATATAGGCATACCCAGATACAGCCCATATATGTCCCTTATGGGGAAAAACTATATATATGTGGGACCCACATGGGTCCCACATCGTCGAACCCATATAGGCATACCAAGATACAGCCCATATGGGTCCAGTATGGGATAAAAAAAACTCTATATATTTGACCCACATGGGTCCCACATAGTCGAACCCATATAGGCATACCCAGATACAGCCCATATGGGTCCCTTATGGGTAAAAAACTCTACATATGGGACCCACATGGGTCCCACATAGTTTAGCCCATATAGGCATACCCAGATACAGCCCATATGGGTCCCATATACCCTTGCTATCTGGGAAGGTATTGTTGTAACGGTAAATTAAAGTATCATACGCCAATGTAAAGACATTGTTGTAACGGTAAATTAAAGTATCATACGCCAATGAAAAGGGATTGTTGTAACGGTAAATTAAAGTATCATACGCCAATGTAAAGGCATTTTTGTAACGGTAAATTAAAGTATCATACGCCAATGTAAAGACATTGTTGTAACGGTAAATTAAAGTATCATACGCCAATGTAAAGGCTTTTTGGTAACGGTAAATTAGTAAATATTTTGCGCTACAGTACTATATATTCCTCTCTCTCTTTCTCTCTCTCTCTGTTAAATGTCATTTATAACCAATCAATGTGAGTTATTGAAATAATTTGAGCTACAACTCTATATTTTTGTTCTCTCTCTCTCTCTCTCTCTTTCTCTCTGTTTTTAATGCTTTGTTATATATAACCATGAATGTAAGTTATTAAAATAATGAGTTATTAAATGATGTTATGCAGAACTGTGTCATTTTTTTTATTTAGATGCTCTATATTTTTTTATTTTAATTTGAATATTTAGCACGTGTCATGATTGATTAGTTTATTGCAATTTCGATGTCTGACACCTTTAATTGATAATACCTTTAGTCATGTTGCGGCCTGATAAGTTGTTTCTTACAAATGTTGCAAATGTCGGTCCGTCGGTAGACCACTTCGTTTGCGGAGAACGCTTGGTCCACATTCCTCAAACATCATAGGGCTAGTAGAAGGTCACTTGGTCAAAGGTCAAAGTTACAGTGACCTTGAATGTGAAAATCGTTTCCGATCAATATAAGTTTTAATCTTGTTTACATGTTAAAATTAACAATTATTTAGCTAAGCTGAATATCTTTTATAAAGACATTTCTTGTTTAACAATACGAAGTTTCCAGAATACGTGCGTTTTTCCCCAGAAAAATTACTATTTTTAAATAGATTTATATTTTTTTACATAGTGATGTTTCTTAACGCCAAATCCGAGATCAGCTCGTTCTTTTTGTAATATAGATTTGTTGGTTTTGATTATTATGAAAAAAATCTAGTTTTAACCTCCGTCCTTTACTGAAATCTGTCAGAACAATCTTTACGTATTTGATCTTAAATATCGTTTTATACAGAATACTGTATATTAACAATTGATAGGATTTATGTGTTTTAATATAATTCTTAAACAACACAGAGACTTTAGGTGTTTTATACACCCTACAAGTGTAACTACGGAGAAAGTTTTTCGGACTACCGAAAAAATCATCGGGTTACCAGCAAAGCTCAACTACCTCTTTTACCGAGTCTATTAATATTATTAGTCCAAACCGGTGAAACCGGCTGGGGACAACAGGTTTGCGCGATCGTCCTTCCGTTTGTCCGTCCGTTCATCCCGCTTTCGTGTCCGTAACTTGGACATTTATGAATGGATTTCATTAAAACTTAACAGAAGTATCCATCATAGACCAAGAGTGTGTCGTTCGAATCAACCATATGCACCCTTGGAAGATCGAAGTCAGGGGAGTTGTTAGAAATTGTCTTTGGTGTTCATAGGCTACATCTCCATGCCCGCTCGATAACTTCCATGTGAAAGATGGATTTTCATAAAACATTACAAAAGTGTTTGTTATAACAAAAAGGTGTGTCGCGCATCAACCATATGCGTCCTTATAAGGTCAAGGTCACTGGAATTGTTAGAAATTCTCTTTGGTATGTATAGGCTACATTTACGTGTCCAGTCTGTAACTTAAATATCTATGGATGGGTTTTCATTAAACTATACAAAAGTGTTTGTCATTACATGGAGATGTGTTGGTGCAATCCACCATATGCGCGCTTGAAAGGTCAAGGTCACAGGAGTTTTTAGACATTTTTCTTATAAGACCTTGGTCAATGGGTGGGAGGATGTAGGAACTGGGTCAAGCCGAAGATATGCGCATCTCTTCTTTGTAATAAAGCTTCACATAAAGTTTTGTTGAAATCAAGCTATTAGTTCCTGAGAAATAGCCCGGACAAGAATCATACTAGATATACCGTTTGCATAAAAGTCAAAAGGCCATAACTCTGTGAAAAATTGAGGGACAAAGTTACCCCCATGATATGCGTATCTACTCTTGGTAATTAAGCTTCCCATAAAGTTTCGTTGAATTAAGGCTTTTATTTCCTGAGAAATAGCCCGGTCAATAATCATGCAACATTAACTATAGGCCGAAAAGTCAAGGGGCCATAACTCTGTGAAAAATTGAGGAACCAGGTCACGCCGACGATATGCGTATCTACTCTTGGTAATTAAGCTTCCCATAAAGTTTCGTTGAATTAAGGCTTTTATTTCCTGAGAAATAGCCTGGTCAATAATCATGTAACATGAACTATAGGCCGAAATTTCAAGGGGCCATAACTCTGTGAAAAATTGAGGAACCAGGTCACGCCGACGATATGCGTATCTACTCTTGATAATAAAGCTTCCCATAAAGTTTCGTTGAATTCAAGCCATTAGTTCCTGAGAAATAGCCCGGACAGAATCATGCAATATGTACTATAGGCCGAAAAGTCAAGGGGCCATAACTCTTTGAAAAATTTAGGAACCGGGTCATGCTGAGGATATGCGCATCTCCTCTTGGTAATAAAGCTTCCCATAAAGTTTCGTTGAATTCAAGCCGTTAGTTCCTGAGAAATAGTCCGGACAAGGAAAGTGTGACGGACGAACGGACGGACGAAGCGGCGACTATATGCGTCACCTTCGGTGAGCATAAAAATCTCCTCTGAAACCAATGGTCAGAACTTAATTTCCTTTAATAATAATGGTCATCTCATAGTGCTCTACCATAATTGCTAAAATAAAGTTGATCCCTTGAAAAATGAGGTCCATATGGGGTTGCCTGATTTCCGTATATATCCTATATGAAAAATTTCAAAATTCTTCTTCTATGAAGCCAATGGTCAGAATTTAATTTCATTCATGAATACTTAGTAACCCCTTAATTCATTCTTTTTATTACATTTGATGTTTCGCCAATATAATGACATAACATTTACTAATAATTGTAATTCATTTGAAGAAAATAAATAGACTTAGTTTTCGTAGGTGGCATTTCATCTTAAACTGCTGCTATATATGGTATACTAATAAAAAAAAACTCATATTTTTTTCTAAGGCTGGTGACACCCTGAGTTTATTACATATTTCAGTAGATCAGACTATACACTAACAATATATAGCGAATCAAGAAATTCTGAATGTTTTTGGGGAAAAAATGATGAAACTGTCGCGATCGTCTTTAATGAAAGTTTGTGTAGATATTTCTACATATTCTCTTTCACTGATTTTATATTTATATACATTCATACGTTTGAAAGTTTTGTAAAATAAACTGATACCCAACTTAATTTGTGTGTTTTTAATTCCTATAAAGTATACTTATTGTGACATATTTATACTACTCAAAACTGTAGATGCGCAGTTGTTAGAAGTTCTGGACATCACCTTCTTCCTGTAAATAACGTTTCTCAACAGAATCCCATTATATAATTACTATCATTTTAACTTTCTCACATCTATACGCGAAATGAAAACACTGTTTGTTTTGGAATTGCTAATCCAGCCCGTTTATTTTCATACTCACAGGGTATTTACATGGACATGTATGGGTGCATTTTTATAAAGACTTTTAAAGTCTGTCATGATAAATCTAGTACATCATATTCATATAACACATGCATAGTTGAAACAATAGCGAATATGTCTTTCCTTACATACTGTAATGATATAAATTGAGAGAATCTAGTCTAGGCTTATAAATATACATACATAAACACGTTGAAATCTAGATGCAATATTTAAAATAAATGCACAGATGAAAAAATATCCAAATAAATAATAATAAATAAAAAAAACAAAGAAAGAAAGAGAATGAAGAACAAGAGTTTCTCCTTCAATTTGTTTTAAGAATATGTTGCTGGTATTCTAAATATTCATGGATAGACGGGTTGACAAGTTTCATATTTTGCTTACATTTCATCAGTAGGTGGTGTAATTTTAAACAATCTTATTCCAAAGCCTAATAGTACAGGAATCAACCCCATTCTTCCTCTCCCCATAAGCTATCGACCTATCTGTATTCAAACAGAAGATATTCGACGGAACGAAATGTTTGACGCTCGCCCGCCCAACGATGTACCCGAGTCTAATAACCAAGTTAAAATAGGTTAACTTACGAATGTTTTATACATGTAAAATATGCAAATGTTATCCCAATGCACTTTATTTACTATTAATAAAAGAAAAAAAATGTTTCTTTAGTAATGGTGATCATAACCCAGAAGTGCTTCAACATCTCCAATGTTAACAGTACCGCTGTTAGCCAAAGAAGTTTCAGGATCATGTGTCAAGAATTCAATAATTGTGTATTTTAAATTTCGAAGATTTATCTCCCTTTTCACGGCTTCACTAGAACTAGCCGTCGCTACTTCCATCACCCTTGGTAGTGCGCCAACTGTCACTATAAATATCAAGTGCATGACCTCCGATAAATCTGATGTTGGCACAGAGACGAAGGAATGGACAATGCTCTTAGTCATGACGATAAGGAGAATGATCATGAGCAAATGACGAATCGTATTGAGAACCTGCTGATGTTCTGGACGATGCTTGGCTACAAGGTGTTTGAATAAAGCCTTTGGAATACCATAAGAGTTGTGTTTGATTTTAAGTAGTGCCCGAACTTGTAATCCAATGTTGTTTATTTGCATTTGACATAGTTCTCTTGAAATTTCAACTGTGTCTGAAAGGAGTTCTAAATAACCCTCACCAAAGTCATAAATTAAATGTGTGATATAGTACATCATGACAACGAAAAAGAATAAGTATCCAAATGCTACTGAAGGGAAAACAATCATTGCAACAAAACAATAAACTAAGATCTCCGAAATGAAACAAAAGCTGTGTATGAAAATCAAACACGCAGTATAAGCAAAACAAAGAATAATCACATAAACAAGTAGTGTGTATATGCCATTAAAAATCGGAAACTTGAGCAATGTTGAAATTTTTCTGTTTTGGTTTTGTACTTGCACTATTGTTTCTCTAATAGTCCTTAATATTCCGCGCTTTAATATAACAAGAACAGAAAATAAGGGAAACAAATAATAGATCACGCATATAACGATTTCAAGAAGACAGCAAATCAGGTACGCGGGCAAAAAAATAATTTTGAAGCAACGTTGCATACGATTACCACTTAGATAAGAGTATCTCTTGCTCTGTATTATATGTACTGTTTTCCAAAATGCTTTTGTAAAAGGTAAATACATGCTACATGTGCAGATTGCATATCCGTTGACATAGCCTGGACTTTTCGCTGAAGGAACCATAGACAACTGACGAATATGATTGCTAGAAAGAAATAATGGTGAAACATAGTGTCCAATACGCACATCATCCGAAGGAGGGAGGCCATTCTCAATTATTTGCTTTAAGCTCCTTGGCATGACAAATATGACAAAGCCTATAATATGATAGATAATGAGCAAACACTCGGCTCCTCCAAAAATAGGTGCAAATACGTTTTTCTTTTGATCATTATCTCCTATTAAGGAAATGAATCCAAGCGGTACCCCATGAGACATTTGTTCAATTGTTCTATTCTTTATGTCTGCATTGGAGACATGTAGGTAAATGTCAAAATATATAACACATGGAGATAGCAGAAGACATGCGAATCTTCTTATCCTAGATACAAGGTTGGGGTGGCTTTTATTCAGTCCGCACCACAGACCATGAAATTGGTCAAAAAATGTCCTTGGGTGTTTTCCGTTAAGAAATATCCAATCATCATCATTGCAAATGTCTTCCAAAACTTCATCAGACGACATCCATTCAGCCATCTTGAATACTAACAGTGGACAGAACAGAAGTATAAGAATACCGAGTATATACGGTCCTAATGTGCATTGAACCCATTTCGCCATTTGTTGGTCCATACATTTGACCTGCACTACTTTATGTTTATAACTATACCATGTGTAGCAACAATTATACCGTAAATAATCAGCTGGGAACAAAAAATAAACAGCTGCTTGATACACCAACGTGTCTCGAAGTCCTGGAACCTCCGCCACAAAACAGAAGTAACTATTATAGTATTTTTGATCCAAATCCCCAAGGCTGTGGGTCATAGTTTTCAGTTGTTTTGCAAGTGCTTTTGTTGTTTTCCGATCTCCAAGTTCTATTTCACAGTTATCAGAAAGGTTAACAGCGACATGAGTATTTTCGGAGACTGTTTTACTATCGAGCAAACCGAATGACAGCATGCTGTAACTCTGATCCCAGTGTAAATAGGGATAAACACCTTTTGAAGTGTTGTATGTCCAAACCCACTGCAATGGTTGAAATGTTCCTGCACGAGAAAGCACTTTTGTATTGTTTTTTTTCAGGAACCTAAAATGAAAACGCAAAAAGGTTGGATCCCTTTGTTGTAGTAATCCAGCGAAGTGACTTACACTGTACTGCTTAATTTCCATCGTGCATATCTTGTATGATTTCGGTATGGGACCGAAGTCTGAAATTGTTCCATTGTACTGAATAACTTCAGCATCTCCGGTTAGCACTGCGACCAGGAAAACGATAATAATGAGCACTGTTGTAATAGGCATCATGTAACACGGGTAACTCTGGAAATGAATATAGATTGTACTACATATAAATGTAAAACATGACAGGTTAACATAAGTGCCTGTATAAACAATTACTCAAAGAGGGTCGTCATTTTTCAGAAATTTAGTACATAATAATAATAACAATAATAATCGGATATAGGCTCTTTACTGTTTAAGAAATTCTGTTCACTTGTTAATATATGCACCCGTTAATCAGATTTCATATTAATGTAAGTAGTTTTATTTCCGAAAAGATCTAATTGTTTTCGTAAAATGGAAGTTAATGTGTATACTGTCCCTCTTCTTTAACGATGACTAACGGACTGTCAGCCTACTGCACATTAGGAAAGTAATGTGCCTTCACAGAGTGCTTTGATTAAGATGCTCTTTGGTAGAATATAAGTAAAGGTTTTTTCATTGTAACTAATTGCTGAAACGCAGTAAGTCGTTTAACGGATTATTTTGTATGCTATCATTCATCGCTTTTACAACCAAGATTAGATTCACGGGCAATAAATAGACAAATGAAATAAAGAAATTAAAAGAAATCATCATATTATTTTCTAAGTAAATTGCATGTAAACATATATCTTTTAGAAATATTTTTGAATACTTCTTGTCGATCAAGAATCATGAGAACACTCAAGAGTAGGTATTGATTACGTATTATAGTTTTATATACTCGTATAAATGCAAATATACATAAAAACATGTGTATTTACGTGTCATAATGAAATCGTAAAAGAGAAATAATAAAAAGAATAAAATCATCTCTTTTTAAACAAAAATCGAAAAGTTTAAACTTAAAAATAAACTATAAATAGTTACCGTCTGGCTCTACACTCGAAAAACAACCAAGGCTGGTCTAATCATAAGTAAGCGATTTTTACTCAGAAGGTAAATCATGACTGAATAAACTTAAAATTGGCTTGTTTTTTAATGTCCATTGAAAGATAATTTCATTTTCCTTTCTTGAAGACCAGGAAAAAATACATATGTCTTCTAAAGGTCAGTCGCATCACGTTTTGACGCCGAAAACAATGAGTTTTATTTTTTCATTCTCGCATGGTTGCCATTGTTTAAGATTCGATACCTTCCTCCTCCCAATAGTTGATTGACCCACTTTATCATGACATGCTGAGACGGAAGACAATAGTTTTCAATAATTTCTACATAACCGTACAGAGTCCAAGATCAGGTCCTAATATCTCTTAAGATTAGGGAAAGTTAAGGATTGTTTTGACTTAGTTAAGGGCAGGGTTTGAATTAGCATCACTTCTTTCTAAAGTACATGTATACAAATCAAATGCGTAGTTTCGAACACTAATGCGCATGTAAATTTTCAGACATGGTGAAGTAACTGATAAGTCGTGTGAGCAATGTCAAGTTATACATATTATAAAAAGGGAGTAAAGTGTGACCAGCACCCTTATCATACGAGCGTATTATCAAACCTTACGGAGCCATATGTTATGAGTCAAATGACATATAACGCTACCGGTTATATCAACTAAACCCACATATCAGGGCATAAACCAATGATATTTCATAGTTTAACAGGTGAGGTGTTCTTGGCCTTATTAGGCTCAGGACGTGTTACAAATAAAAAAAACTTCAAAATTTATTTTAAATAAACATGTTTAGGATCACAAATATCGTGATCGACAAAAGCATAAACAGAAAAAGTGCATGCAAAATACATGGACAGAACATAACTTACACGTGACACATGAGAAGACGACCATGTCAGATATGTGATAGACGTTATCAATTCTTATAAATACGATTGTAAAACAATTGCTTTAAATCATCAAATCGTTTTACGTTTACAACATTTACAACAACAAAAATGATGATGAACAAATATATCAGGTGAAGCATCATTTGAATCTGGCAGGAATCATGAAATATATACATGTACAGTGCACTCTGAGAAAACTGGACAGCAATCGGACCGCGGTTTTTGTCCGGTTTTCTCAGATGACCGATATTCTAAAGCTATAAATGATCTACGTATTAAGCTATGATCAATCATAATACACGCTTATGTTGTTTTTGTTTTTTTTCTACTTCCCTTATCACATGTATATATGTATGTATAGGTTATGAAAGTAATGATAAAAGCAATTAAAATAATATATTTGTTTAATATTCTAGTACTTTTACATATTTTGTTTCATAAATATGAAGTTCAAGAAATTATAAACATCGTGCAATGTATTAAAATCAAGCTGGTTACCTCATGATAAAGTCCGAATATTAAATTAACACGTACAGGCTAATGCACAAACGAATAAAAATAATGTTTCCTATCATGTTTAAAACTTAAAAACAAACTGAACTTCTTTACAAGTTTAAATTATTTGTTCCGGCTGAATTTTACTTACCAAATATCGTATAATTCATTACATACTCATCAATAATACAGACCAGCAATCAGTAATCAGTATTGGTCAATTTTCTGTTACCATTTAGCTTGCGTATTAGACCTTCACATTAGTCAAACCTTGACTGACCGGTATTAATGGGACTCAATCAGCCGTCTGATATTCGGATTTTACAGAATCCGGTATTGTCAGAGGAAAGTAATATAGATAATATGAGGAAAAATTCGGGACCAAACACAGCGTCCGGTATTTAGAGCTTTCCGGTTTTCTGAGAGTGCGGTTTTCTCAGAGTGCACTGTATATTCTCATTAATATGTCTCAAAATATTTCATTATTTTATCAACCATTAAAAAAAGTTTTGTTTTTTTTTGTTTTTTTGTTGTTTTTTTTCATATTTGTATTTTCACACGAGAGTAACTCAACAAACTATTGTATAAGTGTTAGCAAAAGTAGATTATTGCTGTACTTTGAAAAAACTGAAACCAAATTTCTTTTTCTTTTTTTTTTTGCGTTTTAAGTTCCGGTGTATTAACTGTAAATCTCCTTGTTCTGTAGCTGATTAAGCGTTGACATAAAAGCACTTCCCGAAAGTAAGTTTATAACAATGGTGACGGACATCCGTAGTGCTGTAGCAACTGTTCATTGTAAATACATTACTTCCCCTAACTCAAACTCCGCCGCAGTAGTTACCTCCCCTTACATTTGTCGATAACCACTGCCATCACAAGTAGATTTCGGCTGATATAGACCGGATTTACTTTTTTCACTTTTGACGTTAGTTTTGAATATATCATATCAGTTTCGTTATATTTCACGAAAATAACATTTATGATTATGAGAAAAGAAAAAAAATCAAATAACATTAATTTATAAAATTATGAGTGTTGGTCACGTAAATTTCAACTATCATCACGTGACTTGTGTGGTGGCAGTGGTTAGCGTAGCGTGACGTAACCGGTGCGCGGAGTTTGCCCCTAACTGCCACCAATCATATCACGTGACAGTTTGGTCATGTGAGACGGCTCATACTCTCGCGAATAAGACGACATTTTGTCTAAACAATAACAAGATGGCCATAGCGTTGAATCATTCTAAATAAAATAAAGTTTTAGCCTACCAAAAGTTCCTTCCAGTGCATTTCTTAACTTTGAGGTGTAGAGTGAAAGCTGATTTAGGTTTAACCAAAGGGTTCGTAAATCAAGCTGTAAATAAGTTCATATTATCACTGGAAATAAATAATATTTTCATAATTTCCATCAATGACTAACTTGACATGTTATAGCACTCAATGCATACATCTACATATCGCATTAGAAAGGTTCAATTTTAAGTTAAGCTCTACTTCGAGGCCAGGGCCCTCTTTTTGATGAATTTGGGGCCGATTATGGGTCCCATTCCCCCTCTGAATCATATACTTTGTTCCATAGTGAGTGAGAACTCCCCTATGAAACAAGTAAAATATTTCACAATAAATTGTTTCTTACTTAAAAGTTTATTTAAAAGTTACTGACGGTTGCAAAAAATATATATGTACGTGTATTCTAATAGAAAATTACTGATAATAAGCACACGTGACAGGAAATGGTAGAGCATATCAGCAGACCTATTAATCTAGACTTCTGCTAAACAGTTCAATTGCTGCCCAGATTTCCGCGATTAGATCAGCGCTCTCCTTACGTGTAAAAGCCCAGTCTAGGGATACTACAACGTACATTGTAATCATACAGATACAGAAATTAAGGTCATGACCCCAAGGGTTTGTTACGAAACGCATGTAATGAACGAATGAATGAAATTATGAATGAAAGCGTCTTTCTCTGCAAAATCTAGTGTAACAACCAAATAAATTTTTGTCGTTTCTTGCACTTGATATGATATGGGCAAAATAGAAAACTTGTACGTGATCAAAAAAGCTAAAATAGCCGATAAAATGGCGGATCGAGGTATTAGTAATTTCACGCTGGTTCCCGTCCCATCGTAAGGATTCTAAGTAACACATAGTACTGAGCGGGCAAACATAATTTCAGGTGTCTTGTATCCGGCAAGTAGTGAGGAACGACTATAGATGGGAAGGACCAATGAAGGTCACTGCGACCCAAACCAGACTCGAGATTTGACTATATATTTTGATCATAACATGTCATAATGAAATTTTACATTTTCGACACGCTAGAAGCCTGGTTTTCAAAGATGTTTTGGCCATATTTCATTGACTTCCGATTAACAGTTTCAGAAAATATCTGAAACATCCTAAAATAATTTCAGCCAACCAAAAACAACAGATGCTTTTCCACTGCCTTCAGTTGCATTAAATGGCTTACGCCGAAAAAAAATTGCGCAAAATATCATTCTGGCCGTGTTTAAAAGGGCGATAATTTTGAAATGCATATAAACATTATACATGTATAAGGAGACAAGCCCGTCACCGGCAATTCATGTTTTTATTTACGGATCAACTTTGTTTAAGTAGTAATGGAAAGGGGTTACAATTTGTGCAAATGAAATTAATTTCTGAGATCTAGTTTCAGAGATTCTTTTATTTTACCAACGACGAATATAGAATACAAATTCGTTACTGAAAACCGTTTGCAGGAAATAATTTTACCTTCTACACTCCCTGTAAATCTGACAAAACCGAACTCTCGAAGTGCAGTTACATCACTAGATATGAAAATATCTATAAAATTGATATTAGGGTATGATGGAAGTATCTGGGATTGTAGAATGATAAGTATTAGTCATCGTTTATATTTTAAATTTTATGGAATTTGTTGAAAGCGACGCAAAGCAGAGCGCTGCGATAATCATAAAAAATTAACATATAAACGATAACATAATTACAGTTTGTCACGTAAGCCATACAGCTCTGCCTTTAATCTTGCATAATGAACCCGCTTCCCGTTTGACTGACAGGTTCACGTGATGTTTTAAGTACATGTCTGAGTCAGTATTGCATATAAAGCCAACAAAACATGACGTAAAGCAGTCGCCGCCGCAACAAGCTCCGCCCATAATCCGCTTTGGTCACGCAGTCACCATGCACCCCATACACACTCAATATTTTCTCCATATCAGGACATCACGGTTCACTTTATGCAATATATATTTCGAATTTTGAACGAAATATAAGTATTTCATTGGATGATTAAGTATGGCAAACTGTAATATGACGTAAAGTGTACCCTACACGTAATCACGGCAGTAATAATTTATCTGACTTTATCCATAAATATTAATCCCCACGAAAACTGTTTATTTCATAGACCTCATGTTTTCTAGAACATGGTTTCACGAATATATGTACCCACGAAATTGATTTAATCACAATTCCACGATACGATGCTTATTATCTTTAAATAATGCTTATTACATTTTCAAGATGCTAATTATACAATATTGATATTGTTACTTGAAAATTGCATCTTAAACGATAAGGTTTTTGTTTGCCATATATTTACGTTAAAGGATAAAGTTGGGAGTTAAAATTGGTATGTTACAAATTCTTAATGTAGATTTAATATATCTGGTAGTTTTCGCTTGCTTATTTTTGACTTAACATTTAAGATTGAAAACGTTCGTTTTAATCGGTGATTTACTATTATTATTTTTGGAGAAGAAACAAATACACGGGAAAAATAAAACAATTCTTTAAATACAACAAGGAAAGATAGAATTATCATAATGCAATCAAGAATGTTACTGGCGGATGTTCCGCACGTCGTATTTACTGATAGAGGACATTCATATATATTTCTTAAATCAATTAGAACGGGTGCGGGTATTACCGAAAAATTACGCTGAAATATATAGTGTTCGGTAATATAAGCATGATGGCAATACACGCATCTGCTCTAGGTGATATTTTTAAAGCCCATATTCCTTCTGAAAGCAATTTATATACACTACAAAGACATGGGAAATATCAAGAAATATTTTATTTGTATGAGTAAATTAATTACAAAAAAAAATGGAATGTATACTCGCATGATTATACCAGGGAGAGATATAAAAATTATCACAAATAAAAATATATGGAACTCATCATCGATAAAAGAATTATTATTTTTTGTAAACAGTTTTGGCAAAGTTTATCTTGTCTTGGTTTACCTAAATGTCGCCCAGTTTCTATAAATAATTTTTAACTTGAACATCTTTACCATAAAATGGCATGTTAATATATTATTTTTTTACTTGATTCAACCTAAATTTTGAAACAGTTATAAGTGTCACACCAAGGAAAACTTTGGTTTCTGCAATTTGCTATCATTTATTCTCTGTTTAAATTGATGGGTTAATAAGCTTACATCACCAATTTCTCGACTAAGCCACACAAAACAAAATCCGTAATTAAACAATAAATTTTTTACAGAAGAAGCCAATATTATCTTGTCTAGTTAATACAAAATAACAATTCCTAGCAAATCTATGTTCAGGAATACAAAGAAGTTGACATCAATGTTTGATCACTTTTACATGATGATCTATACATAATGGCATCCTTCCACATTCTCCTAGTGCAACATAATCATTTACAGAATGGTTTACATCTAAAAAATATTGCAATTGTTAAGTAACTTCTGAGATTTCAGTTCCATAGATTTCAGCACCATAGCTAAGTATGGGTTTTAACCATCGAGTCAAAAAAATAGAATAACCTGAATGTAAAATAATTTCCAAAATTTCTTTGATATGCTTTTATGGCATAAATTTTCTAGCTTGAGCAGCCAGTTAAGTTTTATTTGCCGTTCAGGTTAATTTAGGAGTAAATAGAAGACAGGCCCATATAGTTATACACTGAGGTGACATTTACCGGATATCGTTGTAGAACCATTTTTCATATGATCTAAGTGGTCCACCGTTCCTAGATATAATTATTTCCGTTTCAAGTTTCATTTATAGGCATACATGTACTGGTATTAGTGATATTGCGTGGGAAGGGAGTTAATTCATTCCTATACCAATTAAACATGACTGTACTCGTTAGATACCCTTGTCTGGTACCTTATTGTTCTGGTGGCACTAACTTGTACACAGAATAGTGTTGAATAAAATTAGTATTAATGGAATATATTGATAAAAGAACGATTTTTTTTAAAATCTACATACACATGAAATATCAAACCCTGTTTACATATACATTTCTGCACAATGCTCTGTAATGTAAATGATAATAATAATTTTTTATACTATTAACTGTAGAGTAACCGGACCTGAATCCGGCTTAAGATTTGTCTATTTTTCAAATTCCTCAGTCCATGTATACAGCCTTAATATATAAGAAGATATTCTAAACATAATGTTGATTAAAGTAATTTCCCTATTATTTGAAGGGTCATTTTGGAGTCCTGACTATAATATTATCCTTCTAAATTTCTGGGGGGGGGGGGGGGGAATAATGAATATTTTATAAAACAATTTACAACGGATAGGTACAATTAAAATTGAAGTACTTTTTGTAAAATTCAGCTCCAATACCACCACTTCCCTGAGACTCTCTACACTTCAATATTTGTATACTTTTGATAACTTCATTACAAATTATTTCAGAATTTAAATAGAGATTTTCCTCCTCATTATTTACTTCAAAGTCCCAAGTACCTATATCGAGGTTAGGCTGACTACTTTTAAATAATAATTCATGGGAATAATCATACCAAGTTCCCGTATTAATCGGTGGGGATTCTTAATCTATATTATTTCGTTGAGATTTTATCAATTTCAAAAAGGCTTTGGGATTTAATCGTAGCGTAATCAGTTGATCACGTTTGGACGAACAACGGACGGAGCTCACTATATATAATGCGCACGTTGTGCTCGTGTGAACTGAAAAACGCTGTATGACTGGAACCGCAGGACACGTAAACAGAGGGTGATATCCTGCAGCAATTATACACAACAGGCATACTTCTGTCAGAAAAAAAAAGGAGAAAAGAACGAGAGATAACATCTCCTTTGGCTCAAAGAAGTGAGAACTTGTCCATGTTCAGCGAAAGATATTTAAGCCTAATTTGTGACTGGTTTAC
The DNA here is from genome assembly GCA_021229015.1 of Solen grandis. Lineage (NCBI taxonomy): Eukaryota > Metazoa > Mollusca > Bivalvia > Adapedonta > Solenidae > Solen > Solen grandis. The sequence goes on from CM037777.1 coordinate 85,601,047, forward strand.
ATACCAACAATAGGTGTTTCTCTTTTTAAGCAGGAAACATAAACGATTTTAAAGAAATCAAATAATTTGACCAGAGGATGATATCCTACAGCAATACGAAAATAGTATTCCTGAAATATAAAGAATACAAAAAGATAACAGCAACATCACGGGATGGGGGTTTGGTTGTGTGGTAGTGGCTGAGATGGTGTTGCGCGTGGTTATTTGGGGTTTCAGCAAAATGAACGCAGATAAGTACTGTTTAATACATAAAACAACAGTTTATTAAGTAAAGTGCTATAATATCATTAATTTTCGTTGACATTAAAATTCATGGAATCTGTAATAATGTCAATTTCGTTGGTATGTATATAGCCTAATATTCCTGGGCTGTTCAAGGACACGTGGGTCTCTTAGTTTACGTGTGGATCAATATTCGTGGAAAATACCATCTACGAAATCAACGAAATTTATCCCCCACGAAAAATAAGTACCGGTCATTCATTTTTTTCTCTTCTTTTAAACTACACTTAAGATCCAGCTTAGCATATTATCCTGAGTATAATTTGTGTTGTGCGTAACACTTTACCTCGTGAATATTCATGTATAAAATTTGACCTTGATGAATATTAATTAGCTTGAAAATTCAATGGTATATGTAACAAAGGAGTTTTCTTTGCGGTGCCGATTGTGCAGAATCTGTGCTACTAAATAGTATGAGCAAAGAGAAGAGACCCTGAGTAGACGGCTCCTGGAAGGAACCTGCTGTTTGCAAATGGTCAAAAGTAAAGGTATTTTTTCACGGGTTAAGAAAGGTCAAAAACTAGGTATGTTTATTTATGGTGTATAATTAAGATAAAAGTAGAGGATAATGGCTATTTCCAGCGATGTAAGACACATATGATCTCCATAATGTGTCATAATAACGTAATAACGTGCCTGCATTTATTACCTGTGTGTACAGTATACATCTGCTAAATATATATTTACATGTCGGCTGATCTTTTACCTGATATGTATGCTACCGGATGTATTTTTTTTATAAACCGGGACCAGTGGCCAAGTGATTAGAGCGTCCACTTCGTAACAGAGGTCGGGGTTCGATCCCGGCCGCAACATACCAAAACACATTTTTCGTAAGGATTTAAGGATTTTTGTAGTCTACTGACCACGTTTGTCATCCCAGCTTTTCATTTCCTGATCATAGACAAGCTGTATGATGTTATATATATTCGTGTGTCGATCGGAAATAACAAGAGGTTCATCTGAGCAGCCGAGTGTGACCAATTACATTTTTAGCATCCGTTTATAGCATTAAACTGGTTAGATACTAGTACATGTTTGGTTCGAACAGTGAAACACACCTTGGACTATGAATTTTGCCTTGTGTGTGTGTGTGTATGTGTGTGTGTCAGGTTAAATAATATTCCATTTATGACCTTTCGTTATATTTCTCATTAATATTTGACTAAAAATTGATGGAACTTATGGGAAGCATCCTTACAAAAAGGAAATGCACTTTTAATACCAGCAGGTTTTATTCCATGATCATTTACATCATGACTTGATTGTTTTTTCACAAAGTTATACCCCTTTCTTCAGCCAGGTCTGGATTATTTCTTCGTATTTACAGAAAATAATTTGTTGAAGCAGAGTTGTGAATATAAGAGCTCCACAACACATAAAGTTGGTAGATATTCATCAGTGAATATGTCCATGCACCTACGAAAGGAAACTTGTTGTATTCTGTCCCATGTCTCACTTACTTACCGGTATTTTTTTCTACTTTAATAACCATTTAATCAAAGGTCATCTAATTAATAAAGAGCATGTTCTCTCCCCATCATCCGTGATGACTTAGCCCCTCACCGCTGTGGGTTCGAGTCCCTTTTCATGTGAGGGTTTGCTGCAGGATGTCCTCTCTGTACACTGGAGTTCTTCCCCCGCCTGTAATTAGCAAAACGTCGCTTCTAATCCTGAATCTAACAAGTAACTGGTGTTGTATGCAACACATAAGTCCCCTACCGGCTCCACCTTGACTCAATATGGTAATCGATCCCATTTTTTGCCATATTTTCACTATTTCCGTTACCATAGCAACCACAATTTTAGTCGAAAAACAAAAATAAAATGACGTGCATAATCTACACATTGCCATCTAGTCATATACCAAGTTTCATCAAGCTAGCTTGCTTAGTTATCGCGGGATCCCATTTTTGCCATATTTTCACTATTTCCGTTACCATAGCAACCACAATTTTAGTCGAAGAACAAAAATAAAATGACGTGCATAATCTACACATTGCCATCTAGTCATATACCAAGTTTCATCAAGTTAGCTTGCTTAGTTATCGCGGGATCCCATTTTTGCCATATTTTCACTATTTCCGTTACCATAGCAACCACAATTTTAGTCGAAGAACAAAAATAAAATGACGTGCATAATCTACACATTGCCATCTAGTCATATACCAAGTTTCATCAAGTTAGCTTGCTTAGTTATTAAGTTATCGCGGGATCCAGATTTGAGCGGACAGACGGACAGATGGACGGACAGACGGAGGGCAAACCTATAGTCCCCTCCGGTGTGAACACCGGTAGGGGACTAATAATCTAATACAGTGCAACTGAGTAACTGTCCCTGGCACAATGACCTCCAGCACAACTAATGTCTTTCTCCACCGCCCCACTCCCCACTCTCTCCCTCTCTCTCTGTTAAATCAATGTTATGATCACACACACAAAGAATATGAATAAATAAGGCAACAAACATCTTTAAAATATCATAAAATAGCTTTAATTGATCCATAAATTTACATACCTTACATAAATTAAGAACTATACAAATCATACCTCACATTATAATTATAGCAATATTTGTCTTCTGTAAACAATGATTATCAGATTACAGGAATTAGAATTAAATGACCTTAAAATGATTTTTCTTGAACTGACCAATCTTTTTTTTCTTTCTTCAAAATATATTATGAATGAAAAAGTAACCCTGTAGAATGCCTCTTTTCACACTCCTGCAAAAACAACGGGTTAACCAATGGCTACATATTTTCCCAGTGTAGCTATTCGATAACCTATAAGTCATTTATATACATCTGTAAACACTGGAAATATCAAATACTTTCAGTCTAATCTCGAATTTCAATGGTTTAACACACTTAGTATAAAATGATATATTCACATGAAAAAATGTTATCAACTACTGTGGTACTGTAGATCAACTGAAACACATTCCTCATAATTTCAGTTTAATGACATAAGTTTTTTAATCATGTATCTAAGGAATGCATGAAATCTGGAGAAATGTACTTAAGATAAATTATTGATAACTTCTACAGAAAAATATGCATAATTATACATGTACGACCACTAAAAATATTTCAGAGCTACCCTACTCATGACAAAAATGGTCAGTAATTTCAAATTCTTCCAGTAAATGGCACATCATCTTGAAAAAAAAGTTTAACTCTTTACCTCATATAGAATCATGGCAAACAGAGCAAACCCAGATCAGACAGCTCTTTCTAGGAGTTAACTCATACAATATTGTAGCTCAGATTTTACAATGTCTGCATGGTAAAGAAAAATTCATTGTTTTAAATTTCATATAAAGTTCTGTAAATTAATATTCAGCAAGTCACAAATTTGAACATGAATATTCATGAGCATACATGAATTTATCAAAATAGCATCTCGAGTGTGTACCTCATTATACAACAAGAGTATTCTCTGAAACATGTGTCACCTGCTGAAGCGTGACGAAAAAAGTTTGACGGACAGACAAACGGGTGGATGGATGACAGAAAAGTGATCCCCATGTGTCACCTCTGCTTACAGCAGGTGACACAAAAATTGTGTAAAAAGAAACAGGAACGTACATCTGTAGTTGTGTAACACTGCCAGGTAACCAAAGCAACAAGTGTAACACCTGATTAATATACAAATAAGTGGCTAGGTTTTTATTCTGTATTCTTTTCAACACTACCTGTGAGTTAAATGATATGTACAGGTAAGAGTTCACTTGGTATAAAAGATGGACAGTATTGACGTCAGAGATTTAATAATCTTTCCTTTGAAAGGAATACTATCCTAAGTGAAGTGTCTTGTTGCTTCAGAAATTGATGTATATCACTTGCATATCATATTTGAGGTTCAATCTCCTGTTTTTAATTTTCTTATTCCTTTGTGGCTTGGGTATTGGATCCTTGATGGCATAAATATTATGTCACTAAGAGACCAACTGTGTTTGTTTGCCCTTTGTGTGTGATTAGAAATGTAAAATTATGTTCAAACATAATGAAGGACTTTGGATTCTTTCATAATGATTTTCTGATGAGCCATTTCAAAAACTTCTTGGTTTTTCTTTTATCAATACCAAAGTTCTACACAGATACCTGGACATGTGTCTCTATTCTCATGTGTGCCATTCCAATTAGTGCTTGTGACCTTATAGTTAACAAGTCATTATCAGCCAGTGCTACAATAGTTTAATATTATCACCCTAGTTTCCTATGACGCACAAAATTGTTCATTTTGACTTCATATTGTTTAAATGATCCGTAGCAATTTAGAAATTTGACTTTTTATATATCTTTAAATTAAGGGGATCACCTGATTGAGGAATTTAAGGGGAACAGTGGCTTAACCCTTTCCCTCATAGAGGAAACCATGAAAAGACCTATGCGAACAACATAAAACCAGATCAGCCTGCGAGTAACTCGCAGGCTGATCAGGTTTTATGTTGTTCGCTGCTCCTCAGTGGTCTGGAAATGAGGACTTTATAATTAAATTTGGTAAGGTTTAACTGTGGTTTTCTGCAGATCAGGCTTAATGTGGTACCTATTGAGTGCGTCAAAATGAGTCTAAATGAGGGAAAGGGTTAATAAATGCAGTTTCAGCTTGTTAACTGATTATC
>CM037777.1:85606055-85656055 GCA_021229015.1 Solen grandis
AATTTAATATTTTCATTTCTTATTTTCTCTTTTATAATATCCTATTTTGTGTTTGCGTTTGAGTTTATTCTGACTAATTCAGTTATTGCTTTTCGAATCTGCAATTGAAAAGATTGGAGCTTATTGGATAGCCTGTAATTGCAATTGAATACCCAACCACTTTCTTGTAAAATCCATTTTGCAACTCGCTCTTTTAATAATCTTTTGAACCAATTAAGTATCTGAGTTTTTTTTGTCTGTGCCTGAAATTGAGTAAAATTAAGTTAGCATTTGCTTTATGCCAACAGTTCTAATAACATTTCGAAAAGTCTTATGTAACTTCTTGAGCAAAGGTCATATAATGTTCAAGTCATTTGAATTGCTTCCGATGACAGAGAGGTTAGATTATGTTTTTTACAGTATAAAATAACTGTATATTATTCAAAAGAAAACATTACTATGAAAAGGAATTTCAGTCATTTTATAATCATCAGATGCGTTTTGTATCGAGAAATCTATGAGAACTATCAAAATGTACAACAGTTAGTTTTACCTTCTATATACAGAGAGGTGGCATTACAATGACTACATGACGATATCGGTCACCCAGGAAGAGATAGAACCATGTCACTCCTTTGTGAGAGATTATTTTGGCCTGGGGTGTCAGTTGACGTGGAAAAGTGGACCAATCACTGGTAACATACAGTTTATGTTCTTCGGTAAGCATTTGTCTCTTGTCGCTCTGACCCATTTTCCTATCGTTTTATCTTCTCTCTGATGTTTCCTGAAATCTCTTATTTCTGTTTGTGCCATAGGTACACCAGGTGATTCTGTAGCTTCAATTATATTGATTGCTGAACATGGCAGAGTTTCAGTGTATGATGTCAAATGGACAGTACCACATATTGCCTTAACTGTATATTTGTCTAGTTCAATGTATTCGCCATCGTTGTCTCCAGACTGTTCATGGGGATAACGTGACATACCATCCGCATCTGCATTTCGTAATCAAAGTTGTAATCTACAAGAGCAGAAACCCAGTTGCACAAATTTTTGCGGTTGTCAAGACATGTGTTAATGGGTTGTTGTCCGTATAAACTACGAAGTGGTTTCCAATTAAATAATCGCTGAATTTTTTAATGATGACCCATTTTAAAGATGATAATTCTAATTTAAATGCTTGATATTTTTATTCAGATCTTGATAAGTTTCGGCTAGCAAAAGCTACAGGGTTCTTTTTTCCATTATCATCTTGTTGGTATAAAACAGCTCCAAGTCCAATTCTACAAGCGTCTATATGAAGTTCAAAAGGTTTCTGAAAGTTTGGGTATGCAAGTAGATGTTAGAATATCTTTAAGTTTGTCAAACGTTATTTGCATTATTTCAGTCCATTTTCATTCTTTCTAATGTGATTTGTTGTTTTTCTTAGACATAGTAGGGGGGGAGAAGTTCATTGAGTGATCTTGTAATTTTCGAGAGGTCCTTGATAAAACGTCTATAATAGCCGGCAAAGGCAAGAAAGCTCCTAAGCTCATCTGCGTTCAAAGGTCTAGGCCAATTTTTCACTTACTCCATCTTCGCAGGATCAGTTTCAACACCATTTTCACTGACAATGTGTTTTAGAAATTTGACCTTTTTTTCTGAAGAAAATAACACTTGTCTGCTGAAAGTTTAAGATTATTTTCTTGAAGATGGATGAGAACTAAGTCTAAACGTTGAAGAGGTTGTTTAAAACTGTCGGAAAATATTATAAGATCATCGAGATAAATCACACAGATCTTCATGTTGTAATCGCCTAATATTTCTTCCATAATTCTTTGGTATATTGCAGTACTATTTGATAAGCCAAATGGCATTTTGCCGTATTCATAAAATCCAAGAGCGCCTATGGTAAATGCTGTACATTCTTAATGTGATTCTTCCATATGTATTTGATGATATCTGGTGATTAAATCTGATTCGATGTGAATATCATTCATTACTTTAGGCTGTTCTTTATCTTCTACTTTGACAAAGGTAGAATCATCGATGGTTACAGGTTGGAGTTCACAAAAAATAGATTTTGATGAGACCGTAATGGAATTAGACGTAACATTAGAGACATTAACTATAATTTGTCACCTTTGTTCTTATATCTGTATTGAACAACTGTGGGTTTAACGTCCACAAAGTCTGGTAATGCAGAGTCATCAGTTTCCTGTATGATGGCGCAAGTTGATGAAAATCCTAAGTCGTTATCGGTATAGCCATGTATATTAACAGTTACATTTTATTCAATAATAACCTTTCCTTGTTCAGCACTTTTGATAATTGCTATTCGGTCTTTATTCCTTTTTAGTTCTTTTTGCAATACACCGAAATGTTAAATACCATGGTGTGAACATTTTAGCTTTTTGGAGGAATGTATCGCCAAATGTATTTTAGCAAGTTTGATAAAAGTTGATTTAAAATTATCCCTTGTAATACTAGTTTTGATGAGCTGTAATTTGTTTCTGGTGTTATTAAAAATAGACATTGCTGGTCTGTTGACTGCTCGATTCCATTTGTTCTAAGAGTTGCTTCAATATAACCTAGGTATGGCAATTCACTACCATCAGAACATTCCACTTTCAAAATTTCATATAAAGGTCGAATCTCCGTTGATGATAAATGTTTGTCATAAAATGCCTTGCTAATATTGCTAATACAACTTCCACTGTCAAATAAAGCTGATCTTTCGTGATTGTTGATCTTAACTCGAGCTTCTGTTTCGCCTCCAACTAATATTGGATCTTTACGGCTGACGTTGATGCCTTGGTCCGATCCATCAACAAAGGCACAGACTATATTGGGCAGTTTCTCGCAATATGTCCTTTCTTATTGCAATAATAGCAAACTGGTGCAAATGTATCTGATCCAATAGGCCTAGATGGCTGGTGATTTCAACGACCTCTTCCTCTGTTGTCGTATCCGCCTCTGAAGTTACCGCCATTTCCTCGAAATGTACATTGACCTCTATAAGCTCCCTGGAATCCTCTAAACTGATGTTGATATCCAGATGCTTGAGCATGCCGGTCATCATCTTTCTTCATCTCAAGTTTATCCATTCTTTCACTTATTTTGACCAAAAAGTTCTTATATTCCCTCAATTCCGGTTTTTCTTCATATCTACTTGACGTTGTTGCTCGACATGTAGATTTCTTAATTGAATCCACTTTCATGCTGAATTCTATTTTCCTTAGCCCAGTTTTGATTTTGTCATAATATTTTACCGTCTCATATTTATGTGTTGCAGCCTGCCTTAGTTGTGGTTGAAGACCTTGGTATAGTAAACTTTTCAAAAGTTCCTCCTGCGTTGGTAACAAGGCTTCTAATTTCACTGCTTGTTCAAATATGTCTTCTACTGGGTGACTAGTTCATTTTATTGTTGGCTGCACGCATACAATTTCCGGAGTATAGAATCGGCAGTGTCAACCATGAAATAAGATTATTTATATTTCTTCATCTATGTGTATGTTTTCTTCCTTAAATCAGGGTCTCTAAATGGTATTAAGAAACCATGATTATTTTGTCCAGCATTCACTGTTCTGTAGTTAAGCTTTTAGTAAATGTCAGAAATTATTTTTCTGACAATTAAAGTGATAACAAATTATGGTATTATACATTATGTCATGACTTTGCTCAGTATGATATTTCTTGATGTCACTCTGCTACAAATAGCCCTGAGGGAATGCACTATGGACTCCGACACCAAATTGCAGTTGGGATAACGCAGTTTGGGGTCAGCTTCAAAACTGGACCCAAGTGTGTTGATATGTCCCATACAAACGCCCTTTGGGGTCCAACATTGATTGAAGCATTGTTATGGATAGTCGACCGTTTTGAACATTTTCCTAATGCAGGACATCATGATCATCATCACCCCCTTCCCCTCCTTCTCAACATCGTTTAATCGTGTTTGTCACTGTCACCATGTTCACTATTAGCTCTGTGTATTACAGGTGTATGTATCATTTATTTATAACAATTTTAAGACGAGTAAAGCACATCACCGTCACTACACTATATTAATTATATACTAAGACTGCAAAGCACAGGCTTAACTGACCAGAACTGAAAACAGTAAATGAAATTTTATCAATTATGCATTGCTACTCAGGAGAAGTTGTGAGGACAAAAATCCTGTATGTTCAGAGAGAAAACTCCAACATTTTCATAATTCCATAAGCAAAAAGCAATATTTTTACCTATGCCGTTAAAACCCCTTTATACACTTGGTGTTGATATGGTAAATGATTCAGACTCTCTCCCCCTCTCTCTCTCACTTTCTATTTGTCTCTTTCCGTATGTGTGTAAATAGGCAATAAACATGGTTAATCCTGTCTACATACATTATCTACTAGTAATAAACCTCTTGTGCAGGAGGGATTTTCTCAGTTTTCTGTTAAGTGATATTAGTTTAGTCCTGTTGTATATGAGGTTGTTCTCATATACACATGTATTGTATGTATTGTATGTGTTGTATGTATTGTATGTAGTGTATGTGTTGTATGTATTGTATGTGTTGCATGTATTGTATGTATTGTATGTGTTTTATGTATTGTATGTATTGTATGTGTTGTATGTATTGTATGTATTGTATGTACCCCATTATATAATGTTGATAGTAATAATGATTTCCATTAATATCACCATGCTAACTGTGTGATCTATAAACAGACATAGAATGGTTTCCTTGTGTATACAACAGAAATTTTATCAATGTTTGAGGCAAATAATTTCTTTTCAATCATAGTTTCCATCTCTCAGCCCCTCGCCGCTGTGGGTTCGAATCCCGGTAGGGACTTCAGATTTTTCATGTGAGGAAGCCTTCCAGCTGACTTGAGGTAGGTCGGTGGTTCTACCCGGGTACCTCTGTGTACTCGGGGTCTTCCTCCACCTGTAATTAGCTGGACGTCGCTATATCATTGAAATACTTTCGCAGCGACGGTAAAGCCCAATACAACAACAATCATGGTTTCCTTACTGAAGAATAAACATAAAATTTCGGGAAACCAGTTGGATGGGTTATTCTTATAAATGACCTACACTGTACACCATAATGAAATCTATTATTTCAAAATGTATTGTGAATTGTTTAAGAGGAAAAGAAGGGCAATTACATACAATTAAACATGTACAGTTAACCCTGCGTTAACGGCCAACTGTACTAGGCGGCCAACGTGTCTTAAGTTTTGAATTAAAATATTTGAAAAAGAATACAATACCCCCCCCCCCGTTCCATTAAAACTATTAGAAGCCACCTGCACATAGCGTTTATTTTCTTCTTTTTCCTTCTTGGCTGACCTTTTACAACAGAATTTATTATGAATTTAGACTTCAGAAAAATAGCTGCTAAGCCTTTGTGGTTATTGTAAAATTAGTAATTTTCGTTGACATCAAAATTCGTGGAACATGTAATAAAGTCTATTTCGTTGGTATATGTATTCGTGGATTCATGTTCTTCGAAACGTGGTGTCTATAAATGAACCTTTTCCATCGGGGTTAATATTCGTGGAAAAAGCCATCCACGAAATTGATGAAAATCAGTCTCCCACGAAAAATAATCATTTTACAGTATTTTACAGAAAAGTATTAAGATATTACTGAAGGTGATCGCTTCACTTAGCTCGGTTGTTTTGAAGTGATGACTGTAAACAAAGGTTTAAAGTATATTGACAAAAGTTCAAAATTATTAAATGTAATTCTTTCTGATGATAGATAATAGCCGATCTTTGACTGCAAGTTGTGGTCATTTATGGTGTCCATATATAATCAACACGACATTTTATCAGAATTTATTTTTACAAACAATCAGAATGTAATGACTGTAACAACAACAAATATCACAGTATAATTATGCATGAGATAAATATAGTCAGAGTAATAACAATTATAACAAAAGGGTCATGTGTTGAAAAAAATGACAAGTTCTCTGTCATAAACGAAGGATTGCTTATTTGTCCATTAATTTAAAATCAAACAGGAACTCAGGAGTTGTGTCCCTTCCTTTGTGATAGTGCTCTAATACTAATAGTTGATTTCATAAGTGTATTGAGATTCTTAAAGGTGAACGAATTGTTAATTGTTTCGACTTTAAAGGATAACTACAAATTTAAAGTACACAAGTTATACAATAAAACTTCAATTAACGGATTTCTCATACAACCGAAAGTGGTCTAATAACGAGATGATCTCATTAGTGATTGGGGACACTTTCTTGGTCCATATATTGAGAGATTTTTCTATAAAGCTTTACAGTTCAACATTTGATAATGCCACAATGAACTGTATGAACACATCTATCCAGTCTAGCACAGCTTCTTTAATTGCGCATATTTCGTCTGTAGTTGATCTTTATCCCGAAGTTTGTCTTCAGGAGGTGACTCGGGAACCGGTGTGACATGGCCAGCCGATCTAACGAGGGGTCAGGAGAACCCCTGTTGTTGTAAATATGAGTGGTCCTTGACTGGGTTGATTCTCTGTGAATGTTCGGCAGTTTACCATTCATACTGGAGTGTAATGATGAAACAGAGGAAGACCTACTTTTAGAGTTCAGAAGTGACGACTCTGACAAGAGTTTAGTCACCTGGGAGTATGGTGACGAGTTAGACACGCCCTTTGCACTTTGTGTTCTGCGTGATTTTTCATTAGCGTCTACTGATCTTGATTTAATTTTCTCACTTCCGTGAACAAACGGAAGTCCGACTCTCACAAACGTATCCGGTAAACTTTCTAAAGAGTAATTGTTAGACGAGGGTGCAGATTTGCTCCTCTGCCATCGTTTCTTTTCAAAATTGTAACTCCCTATGGTTGAAATGTTCTACATTGGATAATCACTGTTACTATCTGATGTTTTTGACTTGAAAGAATTTGAATTATGAGATTTCAATAGGTGGAATGCCCGTGTCCCCCGAATGTTTGTATAATCCCTCATGCCAGCACTTCCATTCTCGTGTTTGCTGGAATGTAAATACTGAGAAATGGGTGACATCGTCTCGTATCCGTCATCTGGCCCGAACACTTGTGACAGGTCATCGCTTGAAGCGTTTTGTGAACTTGTAGACGATGTACGCCTTCTAGGCAACACAGACTCCTTGCCCACATCAGACACCTGCTTCAAACCATTGGAACAATCTTTCATTTTACCTGTCTTATTATCAGAATCTTTCCTTAATGAACCCGTCTAATCAGTAGCACAATTCGTCTCATCGGCAGGAAATCCTTCTCTTGTCAGCTCATTTTAATCCACCTGAAGTTCCCCCTCCATCAGAGGCTGGGGTTCGAACGGTAGAAGAGGCATTCGTAGCCGTAGGGTCCGTTGGTCTGGAGGCTGGACGAAGGGGAAGAGGTTTTTGGTCTTGTAGTCCAGTAGCTCCACAATACCGGTCAATCCCTGCTCGTAGGCCAGCTGACGTAATGTCACGTGATACATCTTCATCACCCCGTCACTCGTCCGATCCTGTTGACATATGACATACATCTATTATTTATTGAATTATTTAAGTTTTATTTTCTTTTTTACTTTGATTTGGAAACAATTTGTTGCATCTTATCATAATCCTTCTCAAAAGATCTTGCATTCGACCAGTGCCCTGCACCTTGGAATGTCGTAATTAATCCCTGCTGCCAACGGGGACCACAATTTCGACTGATACTTAATATAATAAAATAAAATATAATAATTATAAATAAAATGCATAACGAACGTTTTAAGTTTACATGAGGTCTTCAACGAGATTTTTAAGAACCATTTGGGGAAAATATAATCAAACAGGTGGTATTGAAGCAAATGTAACTGTATTTTTCATAGAGGCACTTATATTTTAGAAAATATTGCAACCATAAATTACATTTAAAACTGCAAACTACAATACACTGTATTAAAGTATGCAGTTGCTTTTCAGTTACAACCGTTACACTGTGACTGCCAAATTATTGCCAATTGACCCAAACTGAACGCCATAAGAATCAATGAAAAAAGCATGCCAGCTTTATGAGTCAAGGGGTGTGGACATACCAATAACTTGGTCTTGTATCGCCAATCCACACCATTGTCTATCAGGAAGAGCGCCATCTCCTCCTGTCCGGCCCTCACTGCCGCCGTCAGTAGCGTCTCCCCGTACTGTCAACATAAGCATACAGGTAAACATATATAAACGGACACCTGTCATCAATAGGCAGCCTTTTTTTAAGAGCCATGACAGAAACGACAGTCTCGCTGTTCTTTAACAGCCACTTGTACTGAGCAACCAACCCGATTTATCAGTTTGTATGATGATCAAGAAAATGATTTTTATTACTCATATTAACTTCAGACAACCACCTAAGTAAATCTGCCATTTTCTCTTAGTCCTGTTGACCGGCCATTTAAGGCTGCTATTACCGTTTGCATACATAGGTACCAGGGTCAAATTCCAACAACACTTCTTAGCGCTAAGTAAAACTTAAATACTTAAGGGCAAATTTCAGCAGTCTTTTTCCTCGAATATAAAACATATTTCATTTCTTAACAATATTTTAGTTATAAGGTAATAATTCATTTCAACTTAGTCATGTATTGAATATTTCATAAAAATAGTAATAGTGGGAGATGCATCTACCTAGCTTAAGAATGTAAGTATTACTTAGGGCTAAGTATTTTTGGTGGAATTCGAGCCAGGTTACTGTAATGCCTGAATCAGTTCAAATATTTAATGTATGACTGGGTCTTATTTTGTTCATTCATCTCATTAGAGTACAATAAGGCTCTATTATACAAATCGTTGGGGGGGGGGACTAATTTTCTTCGATGGATTTTCCATTCATATAAATCATTACGAAAACTTGTTATTTAGTTGGCCTCATGTTTCCTAAAACATAAATCCACGAAATATGTAACGACGAAATTAACTTTGTTACAAATTCCACGAAATTTGATGTTAACGGAAAAAAATGAGTATATCGGGACAGAACGAAAAAACAAAAACCGATAAGTGAACAAATTCAGATCCAGTATTGATTAAGTGAACAATTTATCTTTGTCGAGTCATAAGGGGAAACAACCCTTGTAAATGTACAGCATACAAATGTGATTAAGAATTATCTCTTTTACTCTTAGCGATCAAAATGGCTTCTTTTTAAATAAGCGTATAGATAAATATTGAAAGAAACGCTCTGATCTTAAGAAGTTTGCACGTTTATACTACAATGTAATAAGATAAAAGTTCAAGCTGTGAAATGTTTGTCAACTTTACTTAAACAGCGTTTTAATTCACACAACCTATCTCTGGCATTTAAGTATGGTGGGCTATTGTGGTCCTAGATAGCAATTTAAAAATCACAACTGTAAAGTTGGTGCTTAATGTTCGACATTTTGAAAATGTAATTACATTTTTTCCTATTATGTTATCGGTCACTTTAAAACAAATTTAAAAGATAAGATCTGACCAGTAAAACAGAAAACAAGCAGCGCTGCACCTTCAATTTAAGTGTTGGTACTTCTGACAAAAACTGAACACAATACACCGTATTGTCCAGGTGAGGTTCGGCACTTAAATAATCTCATTATATCATATCCTAATTTGCACTCCTCTACTATCCGTGATTAGGATCTGACAACATCGCATTAGGATTCACGTCAGATAACCTTTTAAGTAATTTATATGCATAAACAAGTGCTCGATTTTAAATCGAATAAATAGCGCATTTCTAACTGACTTTGGTAAAACATTTGTCTTAGAGTGAGAAAAATGTGCAACTTTACCGGGTCTCGAACCCGGGGCCTTTTGCTTACTGGTCAAATGCTCTACCAAATGAGCTACCGCTTTACGGAATGAGCTACGCGGCCGCTTACATATCTTTCTACCCTATTGTGAGATTGATGCGGTTACTTCCTACTGATATACCGACCGATTCTGTAGCCGACGATTTGATTGGCTTATAGAAAAGTCAATCTGAGACGACCCTCTATACGATGTGGTAAGATCCAGTTAGCATACTAAATCTGATTTTAATGAGATTGGCACTTAAACAGCACTGTAACCGGGCGGTCGTAGGGTCGATCGTAGGCCGCCATATTCAGTAGTCACTAGAAAAAGCACTGGTTTATTCCCTTTGCTTGGTGCTCAACATTTAAGGTTATTTCCTGGACTGGTTGGCCAGGTGTCAGGATAATGCCACATGCCTACAGCGTGATACAAACCTGAGGCAGCATTGCATCTATATCACTTAGGCATGCACCTGTTATTAGTTGTACATCGATATATTACTGAAATACAATGGCAGCGTCCTCGAAACAATAATAAAAACTAATTATGACTGAACAAACACTGACCAACATCATGTTATATACATAATATTTGTTTGTTGGTTTTGGAAATACATGTACATATACAGGATATGTGTTTGTTGGTTTCGGAAATACATGTACATATACAGGATATTTTTTGTTGATTTTGGAAATACATGTACATATACAGGATATGTATTTATTGGTTTTGGAAGTACATGTACATATACAGAATATGTGTCAGTTGGTTTTAGAAATACATGTACATATACAGATATGTGTTTGTTGGTTTTGGAAAAGCATGTACATATACAGGATATTTGTTTGTTGGTTTTGGAAATATATATACATGTACAGGATATGTGTTTGCTGTTTTTGGAAAAACATGTACATATACAGGATATTTGTTTGTTTGCTTAACTTAAGTGTCTTAAACCTGGTTGATCACCAGGACAATGCAGCAAACAATTCATAGTTTTGTATTACTATTTGATGAAAATAAAACTCATGCTTTGCATTTGTACACCAATACGTGCCCTAAAGATTAGATGATTACACATAAGGAAAGTTGCATCTTTTAAGGATGCTGTTGTTGTTATTTATTTATTTATTTATCTATTTATTTATTTAGGGTCAGGATTATTTATTTATTTATTTATTTTTAACATATTAAGAGTAGTAGCAAACTAGGAGCTTTAACGGGGGTTCCAGAGGTTCCAGTTCCAGATCTGGGTAAGTAGGTCAAGCCTACGTCATTATGGTCAATGATCTAGGTCACCGACTGCGCATGCTCATGATTCAAGGTTAAGGTTGAATTGTAATCAATGATCTAGGTCACCGACTGCGCATGCCCATGATTCATAAACTGGTCAGTTGGCGCGTCAAAACATCATCCGCGCATTATTAAGGTCACATTGAGTGACCAGATCACCTATGTACACGTTGACCGATGGTGTGTTTACCTAGGTATTTATCTTGCTATAACGAATGCTCTGTCACTGTCCTAAATAAAGGTGTAACTCAATATTTCAAATGAAATTTGCTCCCATTTGTCATGATTTTGTTCGCATGTATTTTACAACGGTTTCAAATGATATAGTGTTTAATGTTATTGTTTGATTAGACAAGATTTTCGTTGAATAAGAAATTAAATATCTTTACATCAACTAATTCACAACAGACCAAGACTTAATAGTAAATGAATAACCAAGTTTCGAGAATTTGCCACAGTCTTAATCCCCTTGTTTAAAATCTTGCAATATCAGTCGGTCACCGCGTTTACTCTTCGCTGAACCCTTGTACCTCAATATTTGATGTTTAAGGATGTTTGCATAAATGTGGAGGTTAAGTTTAGCGAGAAAATACACAGACGTGCTTTCTTCATATATAATGTGAGAAAGGGGTTATTTTTAAAGACATAAGGGTAATTGTTTATAGCGAGGAAGTTAAGGGTACATGATTGTGTATTTAAAAACTGAGGAAAGTAGTTTATTTTCCCGAAAATAAACCCTGGAATTTTAAAGTACATTTAAAAACACCGCATATATTGGAAGGAAAATGGAAAGTGGTTTTGTGTGAATTTCAAGCCTCTGCTTCTAAAACAAAAACAGCAAACAGTTTCAATCAAACATTGCTTATATTTTCGAATATTTGTGGTGAAAGTATTTTAAATGGGGAGGAAGTTCCAGTTTTTCGACGCGTTACACAAACTAATTACACTCGTTGAAATTTGCGTTTTGATACAAACATAATTATAAGAATTTGAAATATATATAAATGATTTAAAAAAGCGTGGAGCTTCATTTTTACAAGAACCTGTATTGCCGACATTACAATTTCATAAGGAAACTTGAATTATTCAACGTATATGCCTGATCTCAAAAAGTGGGTCTATTTATTTCGACCAAAACAATCATATTTTTCCGAAAAGCAAAAACAGACCATAGAATTAACATCACCTATACAGAGTGTGGTAGACAGAGCTAAATCTGAGGTAGAGCGTGTAAATAAACAAAACACTGCAAAACCTGTCATAAGTGACAGTAGCGTTGGCCAGAGAAAGGTGAAATTGAAACGTCTCTACACGAAAAAAGCTAACGGAAAAATACAAACTGCACCAAGTCTTTCAACTGTAAAGAACTACACAGGACCAGTAAAGAAAACTATTACCTCATCAAGAAAGACACCTAAAAAGACAGATCGATTTAAACAATTTGACGACGTATTTGAATAATTCAAACATTGTGTCATGTCTTCCTGTAATATGTGCAACAAAACATTTGCAAGAAAGTATAACCTTATTAGGCATAAACAGATGAAACATCAGCAGGAAACAGACGATGTGGATTTTGACTCAGACACGATGAATGGAGGGGAAGAAAATGATCCAATGGATCGTCTTGTAGAAAAAGTATTTGAACAGTATCAAGACAGGTACGAAGAGGAAGTCAACGGTTTGATGAATCAACAAAATATTACCGAAGAAGAGGCGCGTGATCGGACATTTAACTCCATGAAAAATACTTATCGTAAAGCGCTAACTGATGTATTCACGGAAAATGTGCTTTGGATCAATGCTCTCAA
The DNA here is from genome assembly GCA_021229015.1 of Solen grandis. Lineage (NCBI taxonomy): Eukaryota > Metazoa > Mollusca > Bivalvia > Adapedonta > Solenidae > Solen > Solen grandis. The sequence continues at coordinate 85,618,906 of CM037777.1, forward strand.
AGATTCTCCAGTTTTTCAATCGATCAAAAAGACGGCTAATAGTGTTATACAAACTGAGGACTTTGACACAGAAGAAGCGTGGAAATATGCCGTCAATAAAAGAAAATTTCTTTTTGAAGCTCTTATTGGGGGTTATAACCCTCCAGAACTATCGCAAGAGTAACGTTTAAAAACTGTTGAACAGTATGTAATGTTATTGTACCAATAAATTAAAAAAAAAAATGAGTCCTGTGTTTTAGTTATAATGTACACAGAAATGTCCCAATTCTATAAAAACAATTGATCTTGGTAACTGACATCCAGCCTTTCCGCAAAAATATGAAGAAGTAAGAATTACTCATTTTTACTCATAAATTACTCATTTTTACTCATAAATTACTCATTTTACTCACAACACAAAGAAACATCCCTTCATGCAGGCATTTTCTTGTTTTGTCTTTTTAGAATGCTTGAAAAAACAATAATACCACTTTAAACGATTTACAATAATGTTATCTATACAACACATAAAAGAAGTTTTGTTTATTACTTAGTTGTTATTCATTTTTACTCACTAGAATGAGCAATTACTCATTTTTACTCATAAATTACTCATTTTTACTCATAAATTACTCATAAATTACTCATTTTACTCACAACACAATTGTGACTTGGTACAATAAACAACACGAAGAAACATCATTTCATGCAGGCATTTGCTTGTTTTGTCTTTTTAGAATGCTTGAAAAACAAATAATACCACTTTAAACGATTTACAATAATGTTATCTATACAACACATAAAAGAAGTTTTGTTTATTACTTAGTTGTTATTCATTTTTACTCACTAGAATGAGCAATTACTCATTTTTACTCATTTTTACTCATAAATTACTCATTTTTACTCATAAATTACTCATTTTTACTCATAAATTACTCACAAATTACTCACAACACAATTGTGACTTGGTACAATAAACAACACAAAGAAACATCACTTCATGCAGGCATTTGCTTTGGTCTTTTTAGAATGCTTGAAAAACAAATAACAGCACTTTAAACGATTTACAATAATGTTTCCTATACAACACATAAAGGAAGTTTTTTGAGTGTAATTATACCAAAGTTAACTTTGTTCAACCTGTGTACTGTGGTATGGTGATATTAGATTTAGCCAAGTATCTTATGTATAATTATTATTACAATCATCTAAGACCCAAATATCAAGATAAACTAGAACCGCAAAGCGGCATCTTGGTTTTCGCTTTTAACTTGACTAGTAAGAGTACTGGTTTCAACTGCAGACATAACTGATTGATATGAACTTTATTCAAATATTATTAACATATAAAAGTCAAATAGAAAGTTTGAAAAAAGAAAATACTTAATACAAAACAATCGTGTATTATATTACAAAGGGATATCTCCTGACCTTATTTGATGATAACAGCCTTAATCGAATTTGATCGAGAGAGTGTGGTAAAAACAATGAAAATATAAAGTTTGAAGATAAGAAATGAAGTATTTTTTTAATATTCATGGGGGAAAAACTCAATATATAATAAGGCTGATAACATTCGTTAACCTTCTTGCCCGAATTTAGGAAAGAACACTGTGGTTAAGTTTAAAAGTGATTGCTTAGAGAATGAACACGCAAGAAATTTGGATCTTTTTTGAGCTGAAGAAAATGGCAATTATCGTTATATAACCTTGACCAATGAAAATACTGTTTAATTTTTGATTTATGAGAATCTGTGTATCATAAAACTATACAACCAGTGGAGAAAATGATGAAGCTTGCACAAAGAGACAAAGAAAAGACACACACTAAAAACTTATGTTTTTGAAACTGTAATTCATCCAGTTAGTGACGTTTGCCGCATGCTGTTGACAAACAATACATACCCTTAACTCGCTTACCCAAATATTCTCTGTATATATGTTTAGCAAATTAAATAATGCAAATATAATTCAGGTAACATACTGATTTACGATTTTTCGATAAAGGATCAAACTTTGGACTGTTGTAAATTGGTCAAATGAAGTCCGATCTTCAAAAACTAAACATCATTAGAACGATCTCTTCACAAACTAAAACTTTTGTTCATATACTTTCTATAAAATATTTTTAGATTTGAAGCTATTTTGTGCCGATAAAAATAACAATAATCGGTATTATGACCTTGACCTTTACATATTTTCATCGTTACTTACTATGAGTTTATTTGTATTATTTAAATGCATAAACAGTGAAAAAATGATGAAGATTGAACAAAAATAAAGTCAGGAGCTGCAAAAAAGAGGAAACATACTGATTTACAATAGTTTGATAAAAGGATCAAACTTTGGACTGTGGTAATTTGATCAAATGAAGTCCTATCTTCAAAAACTAAACACCAATGGAAAGATCTCTTCACAAACTAAAACTTTTGTTCATATACTTTCTATAAAATATTTTTAGATTTTGAGTTATTTTGTGCCGTTAAAAATAACAATAATCTGTATTATGACCTTGACCTTTGCATATCTTCGCTGGGTTTTTTTCTATGATTTTATTTGTATAATAAAAATGCATAAACAGAGAAATAATGATGAAGATTGAACAAAAAACATACGGATTTACAATTGTGTGATAAAAGGATCAAATTTTGGACTGTGGTAATTTGATCAAATGAAGTCCGATCTTCAAAAACTAAACACCAATGGAAAGATCTCTTCACAAACTAAAACTTTTGTTCATATACTTTTTATAAAATATTTTTAGATTGAGAACTATTTTATGCCGATAAAAATAACAATAATTGGTATATGACCTTGACCTTTGCATATCTTCGCTGGTTTTTTTTCTATGATTTTATTTGTATAATAAAAATGCATAAACAGGGAAATAATGATGAAGATTGAACAAAAAATAAAGTCAGGAGCTGCAAATAACCCTAAAAGTCATGCTTTTAAAATGTTGATTTTTCGAAAATATTGGTTAAGTTTGACCGCGTACTGTGGACAAACCATACATTTCCCGAATTCGCCACCCCATATATTTTGTGCGTATATGTCTTGCTGATCATATGCAACAAACAAAATTCTCCTATCTCATCTCTGAATAAAATGGGTAGGTTTTTGGTAGACCTACCCTTATTTCACAGTTTTTGCGAGATTCGAACTTTCAACCGCCTGTAGCATGAAAGTTTTATATACGCAAATTTTTGAAACCTATCATTTTATTGGGCTATTTACAAGGAACATTATGCAAAAACCGCATTTGAATCGGACCTCAAATAATTGAGATATTGCTTATTAAACATTTTCATATAAAACGCCCTCTGGCGGGAAAATCAAAACAAAAATGAAAATTATCTCGACGTTAGGATCATCTTCAAGGACGTGGTTATTACTGATAAAAGTTTCATAGATGTGGCTTTTCTCACCTCGGAGCTATGCCGTTCACAAAAAAGGGTTAGAAAAAAAAAAGAAACAGAACGAGAACAAAGGGTTTTCGCACTGCGATGCGAAAACCCAATTAACATTGTTAGCGACCGACACCGATAGTTTCATGTTTTATGTGGAGACAGAAGATGTGTATAGAGATATGATGCAGAGTATTCACTTATATGACACTTCTAACTATCCTACAAATCATCCTCTATTCAACAATGAACGTAAGAAAAAAAAGTGGGTGTAATGAAAGACGAATTAGGTGGAATTCCTATAAAAGAGTTTGTAGCTTTGAGACCTAAAATGTATAGTTTTATTTATGACAAAGACAATAGAGAAGTGAATGAGAAACGATGTAAAGGCATTTCACGAACTGTGGTAAAGAAAGAATTATTACATGAACATTACAAGCACACACTATTAAACAATACGCAATCTAAACATACAATGTATGGATTACGAAGTGATTACCATATTATGTATTGTGATGAAATAAACAAAACTTCTTTGAGTGCTTTCGATGATAAAAGGTACTGGATGAAAGACGGAATTTCCAGCCTTGCTTATGGACATTACAGAATTCCTTAAACTCTGTGTTGATTGACGTTTGTTAAATACCATCATCATTGTTTTACTGTTATTGTTTCCGCTTGATTTAGTTCTATTTGTTCCCAAGATCATGTTTTATAATTAAGTCTGCATTGCATAAGTGAATGTTGTCTTATTATTTACTGTTGTGTATTTCTTATGTGTACATATTCCTTGATTGTAAAATAAAATCTAGTTTTTAGAAACAAATGTGTTTGTACTTCTTGAATATCATTAGTTGAAAAAGTGAGAAAGAAAATATTTGCTTATCGAGAATGGTTGGCAAATGAAATACTGTTGACAACGAGTATTTTCACCTTTTCATTTAACTGTTGAAATACACAAAACAGCGCTTACTGATAAATCGTTAAACTACACTAAGTCCAACAATTGGGTGAAAATTTTATCAATACTTCATCTCTATAAACACATAATGAGTGGCAAGTAGATACCGTTTTATTGCAGTACCTTTACATTTGCTAGCGGTGTGTGTGTGGTTATTTGTATTTAATCACGTATGAAATACGTACATCGCTTGAGTAAATTCGAATAAACGGACTCAATTACAGAAGAATACATTGTAGACTACAACTATATGAAAACAAATTATTTATATTAAACCCAAAATTTCAAATCATGTCTCCAGTATAATCTTCTGTATTAATGAGTATGTTTAGTTGCATTTGTCATGACATACAATGTTCAAGAAAGTATTGCAAATTTCTTGTTCTTTTACACCAGTTTATTATATATATATATATATTCAAGTTACACCTCAAACTTCCTTATTAGAAAAAGATACTGTGGCCATGAACTTTGTTATGTGCTTACAGTTTTTGTTGAGTAATCAAACGTTTTTCCCTTCAAAATTACAAATCTGCTTATATCACCCTTGACAATAAGGGTAACTGACCTTTAATGTGTGAACAGATCACATTAATAAAGGTTATTGTAAATAATCAATGTTTACTTGAATTAACATTTCACACTAGAACTTTAGTCACTAACAGATAAAAACAAAGCATTTTTTTGTAAAAAAAACATTTCACCAAGTCAACTCTGTCCCATGATTGTTCAAGACAGAGTTTGTTCTTTCTCCTTATAATTATGTGTCATGTGTCATAAAGTACAGTAGTTGTTATTAAAGTTGAATGACTAATTGATGATGTCAGGACTGACTATTCAAAGGTTAATAACCTCTGGCTAGTTCACTGATGGTAAAATCAATACTTTTCACCTGGTAAGATAATAATCTATGTCCTCCAACCCGAGTTAAAACATCCATTATATATGGATTTGTAGTCGGGTGTAAAACCACAGAAATTCATTTTAACTAACGTTCTAATTATAAAGATAGAAGTAGAAAAGAACCATAAACATTTTTGTTTTAAACTGTGGTAAAAACTCTTTACTATTTTGTTAGTAGAGCATATTATTTAAATCATACTCTAATATTATAATAATTGAAAACATCACTGATTAGTTCTATACAGTGATGGAGAGAAAAAAGAGAAAGACTGTAAACATCGCTTTAGAACAACTCCGCTCTGAACGCTCTGTCATGACCTCTTATAACCTCTCTATCGCTTGGAGAGTCAGCTCTGGCGAGATGTGTACGATTTGTTGACCACCTGTAACATAACCCTAAACAAGGTCTAACCAAGTGTTTACACAGTGATGATCACTCTCCCGCCTTGAATTTCACCTCTTGATCCATAAAATGGTCATGCAAAATTTTAAAATGAGCATGCGCAGTCGGTGACCTAGATCATTGACCACAATTCAACCTTAACCTTGAATCATGAGCATGCGCAGTCGGTGACCTAGATCATTGACCATGATGACGTAGGCTTGACCTACTTACCCAGATCTGGGACTGGAACCTCTGGAACCCCCGTTAAAGCTCCTAGTTTGCTACTACTATTAAGTTTTTACCATAATCAATGAAAATAACTAAAAGTTGTAAAATAAAGCATGGTCCTAGAAGTTACTTGATTTCTTAATCCAGTGCCTTTTTCTGTTTCAGTGTCATTTCACAACATTCCTCAGTGGGATCCTCTTCCTCCTCGTCTTCATCCTCAGACTCGTCTTCACCCGTGTGGATCTTGTGAGCGAGATCCTGGAATTGAATCATGTACAGTGAATATATCATGTACAGTAAATATATCATGTATAGTAAATAAATCATGTGCAGTGAATATTTCATGTACAGTAAATATATCATATACAGAAAATGTATCATGTGCAGTGAATATTTCATGTACAGTGAGTATATTATGTACAGTGAGTATATCATGTACAGTGAATATATCGTGTACAGTGAGTATATCATGTACAGTGAGTATATTATTTACAGTGAGTATATCATGTACAGTGAGTTTATCATGTACAGTGAGTATATCATGTACAGTGAATATATCATGTACAGTGAGTATATCATGTACAGTGAATGATTCATGTACAGTGAATATATCGTGTACAGTGAGTATATCATGTACAGTGAATATTTCATGTACAGTGAATATATCATATACAGTGAATATATCATGTACAGTGAATATATCATATACAGTGAATATATCATGTACAGTGAATATATCATGTACAGTGAGTATATCATGTACAGTGAGTATATCATATACAGTGAGTATATTATGTACAGTGAGTATATCATGTACAGTGAGTATATCATGTACAGTAAGTATATCATGTACAGTGAGTATATCATGTACAGTGAGTATATCATGTACAGTGAGTATATCATGTACAGTGAATGTATCATGTACAGTGAGTATATCATATACAGTGAATATATCATGTACAGTGAGTATATCATGTACAGTGAATATATCATGTACAGTGAGTATATCATGTACAGTAAATATATCGTGTACAGTGAGTATATCATGTACAATGAGTATATCATGTACAGTGAGTATATCATGTACAGTGAGTATATCATGTACAGTGAGTATATCATGTACAGAGATATTGATGCCGGGGATAATATATGAAGCCTGAGGTTTGGAAAATAAAATATTTGTTTATTTGTTCGTATTAATTTGGAAAAAGCTGTATACCACATTGTTATCTCATAAAATACCATAAACCTCATCAATGAAAAGAGCAAATAAATTCGGACTGAGACAGCACCCCTGTCTCAAGCCAAGTAGACGATTAAATGTATCTGAATTACCTTGATGTGTTCTAACATAAGCTTTCACGGAGGCTTATATGGATTTAATAGATGAGTATAAAAATCCCTTTATATACTTACGTTTTAAGATTTCAAACAAAATGGGTCTGTTTACAGAGTCAAAGACCTTTTGGAAATCTATAAATGCTACATAATCTGGTTTACCCTTTTTTGAAAATATTTATTTACAATGGAATATATCATAAAGGCATTTTCAACAGTTCAGTAACCTGCACGAAAACCTGCTTGACACTCATTCAATTTATTATATGCTTCCACATTAAAAACTTAATCTTCTATTCAGAATGGATGTACATGTATACATTTTACTTAAAACGTCTATGAGGGATATATATCTATAATTACTTTGATTATTAATGCTTTCCTTCTTATGTAAAGGTATGATAATGCTTTATTGTCCATTTTTCTGGATATGTGGAGGATGTAAATATCCTATTAAATAATGCATGTAAATATGGCAGTAAATATCAATACCATGTAATATTTGTTTAAGTATACCGCCACTCGCCTTATTCTCATTTATGTTCTTAACACTGAAGATTATTTCTTCCTCTGAAATCAAATTATTTAATAAAGCATTTTCAACATCATCCATGTCATCACCTATGTTTTCTTCCAAATGGTGTTGTTCACCATTCACATCTGTTGCTGTTGTGAACAAATTTTTATAATGCGCAAACCAACAACTTATGTCAATATTAGGTTCATTTCTTGTCCTTCCCGCCATTCTTTTTAGCTCTTGCCAAAATATTTTAGTGTTATTTACATTCATATTTAATTTATTCATAGACATATATTATAATTTAACATTTTTTATTTTTACACATGTTTTTATATGAAGATTTTATATCTATGTAATTATTTAAATTTTCGACAATTCTACATGATTGAAAGCATCTTAGTGCCTTTCTTGCCTCATTTCTACATTCAGTGTCAAACCAAATGTTTCCCTTTCTTCTTGTAGGCGCTATAATTTGTTTTAGTGTGCTTAAAATCTTTACTACTCTCGACAAGAATAGATTCAAAAGTATATAAAATAAGATTGATATCAGTTTCCTTTGACAACATTTCTTGCATTGCAATTAAACTGCCTTCAGTTGCATCACTAGGTCATAGGTTATACTTTTGTTTAATTTCTTCATTCATAATATAATATTCGTAATCATAAGTCGTTCATATGTTTCCAGTTTCCCTCTTTTGAAGTACCATGAAGTCCCATTCTAATAATCACTCTCAACTTTTGTCGCTGCAGGCATGATAAGACATTTGCAATGCGAATCCCAGCATTTCTTAAGGCAGACCGGTATTCAAATAACTTGAACTTGTCATCAAAGTTTTTGAATACTATTACAATCATTCTAGCAGTATTACCACGTTTTCCAATACGTTTAGCTTGGCTTATAGAATTCTCATTTAAACCATCATTTTTTCTGCAACTGAAAACACTTAATCATTGATAACTTTTCCAAATTGTTTGCCTCATTTTCAGATTTGCTACTCCAAACACTCTAATAATGGTTTTAGCCTTTCAGATTCGCTTATAATCAGCTGTTATTCAATGTTGCTGACTAACTCTCTGGTAGTTTCATCACGATTGGATAAACCGCCCATATGTGAATATCTCACAATTGAACTCTATTGTATCTATACGCTTGTTCATGTCTGATAATCTGTTTTCTATTCGGGACTGATTTGAGTTTAGTTTATCAACATTTGATATTAAGTTAGATATTTCAGATTTAATGTTTCTCATCTCTTCCTGGACACCTAAGACTACAGACTTTACTGTACAAATTTCATTTTTCACCTCATGCATTGCCTGTAAAATCATCTGGGTATCTTCTGTAGGCACTGGATTCAATTCAACGTCTGCTGAGAGAATGAGCAACCTTGAAGGGTATGGAGAGTATTGTTGGTCAGAAACCTCACATTCTAATGACATGGTACCAAAATAGCCAGGATTTACTAAGTGGTGATCCTGTAGTTCACAATAGTTCACCAGTGGTGTAGCAAACTGATCGACAATCAGGTCCTGACACTTTGTTATTTCATGAATAGCAACCATTGAACCATGCATAAAAAGACAGGTAGCAAAACTTCGATAATGAATGTCTGACCCACCACAGTAAGGATCAAATCTTTTAGATTTCCTTGGGTTGAGATGCGTTCTGCCCTGGAGCTTCAGATTAAATAGTCTAATTCTCAACCTGTATTGTTCCGCTGCAATACCCATTGTAATGATATTGCGACAGTTACTTCTCAACTAGAATAATTCGATAAGGCTGCCAATGCATTACACTGATCACAGTTTTTTTGTATTTACAGTAACATTCTTGGGATTTTTGTGTTTCATTTCGACAAGTTTAAAATAATAATGAAAGTGCCTTTAGGTAAAGCATGAATAATAATTTGTTTGTTTGTTTGTTTGTTTGTTTGTTTATAGGGTTTATCGTCCAACCGACAGAATTTCATTTTATTTGGAGACAATGTCTACTTGAGGCAGATTACGCCGTAGACATGTGGTATGATACCACACCCAGTCACATTATCCTGATACCGAGCCAACCAGTCCTGGAACTACCCTTATATGCTGAGCGCCAAGCATGGAAGCTATACCAGTTCCATTTTTTTACGACTTTGGTATGTCGAGGCTTGGAATCGACCCACTGAGTGAGGCCAACGCTCTAATCACTTAGCCACCGGGACCAGTTGAATAACAATTAACCATCAAACATACACAGCTTGTTGCATTTGTATGTACAGCATTGTTTAACATATAATTAAAGCCACGTCTTAATATTAAAAAACTATTTTGTTAATCTGTATACGGATATTCTGTATGCTAACCAGTACTTTCTGAATCACTTTATATATTATATATTAGAACTTGAAGAACCTTATGTCTGCAAAATTAAACTGATTACTTTGTGTGTGTAATACAGTCTATATCAGTTCCTGTCGTTGTCTGTTGACTGCTTCTCTACCAACATCGTCAGCATGAAGCCCGCTGAGTGTTTCGGCCCATTAATTCATGAACACTCTATAATAGCGGGTGGGCCCACAGTGGTGATCAGTCACTGTGTGTTGGTTGATGGCTTACAGCTCTTCTCCATCCTTCTAATCCACAACCAGCTGGGCGCACGCTCCGCAGCTTGTCTCAATTTTCTGATAGCCTTCCTTCTATTCCTGCCTGCTGTCATCAGTCTATGCACAGACTGGGCGGAAAACCCCCTAACGCCTACTTCCACGGGAAACAGCCAAGTATGCCAACCCTGTTTTCTACAAAGTTCAATGAGCTCGGTATACTTCTCTCTCTGCCGCTCATAAGCCTCCTCACATCTTGTCTCCCATAGCACGGTTAGCTCAATGACAATGAGCTTTTTCCCAGTCCTTGACCAAAGTACAATATCTGGTCTCAGGCTAGTCTGGACGATGTCTGGGAAAACAAGTCTCTTCCCAAGGTCAACTTCCATATTCCACCCATTGTACCATCCAGGATCGATGCCTGCTGTTTTCCTCCTCTTTGATGAAGGACACTTGTCCATGTTGAGGGGTACTTCTCCGCTCCTTTTTTCTTTCTGTCTCGAGCCAGTCAGCCAACTCTCTAAGGACTGTGTCATGTCTCCATCTATATCTTTCATCCGTGATGTTGAACATGAGGAGAGAACATGCTCTAGTGTGCCTGGTTTGTCACAAAGGCTACACTTTGGGTCATCAATAAGTCCCCACTGGGAGAGGTTAGCTGGAGATGGTAGAAGGTCATAGACAGACCTGAGTAGGAATGACAACCTTAGTGGTTCATACTTCCATATATCTCCATATTTAAGCAAATGTTAAATCAATTGCCTGAAAATCATTCTTTTGATAAGATACTATATATAGACATTGATATTTGTTTTCACTTCCTTTAAACTCTCTCTCTCTCTCTCTCTCTCTCTCTCTGTAACTATATTTTTTTATTTCTGATGAATATATGTGTACTAGCATTGATCACGCTGGAACTTTATATATATATATGTGATATATGTGTGTACACTTTGCCAATATACTGTATTGTATACGTCTGAATAAAGTATATGTTCTGTTTTTTTAGTTTTGTTTTGTTTTTTGTTTTTTCATCCACTTCATTCGGAACACTTTGCCTATTTCTATCATTCAGAACATGTTGCCAAGTTTAATGAAACAATATTTCAGCATTAATTCTTGAGGAGCTCTGATTGAAAAAAGTGCGCAATTTGCGGCTCTCTATTGTAGGGGAGTATTGTGTAATATTTGATTTGTTACATATATATATGATGGTGGCAAAATTTATGAAAAGAACATATAGGTGAGTACTGAAAACAACTTATTTATTTCTTTCCCCATATACATACTTTCGATAAATGTTAATTAGAGTGTTCTTATAGTTCCTAAATATGGAAAGACATGTAGAGCATACTTTCTTCGAAAATAATTTTGTACATTTTTAGCTCACATGAGCACAACGTGCTCAAGGTGAGCTTTTCTGATCACCTTTTGTCCGGCGTCTGTCGTCCGTGCGTGCGTGTGTGCGTCCGTGCGTCCGGCGTCAACAATTGCTTCAAACAACATCTCCTCCTAAACGGCTTGGCCAATTTGAAAAATATTTTGCAGGAATGTTCCTTGGATGAAGCTCTACTAAAGTTGTATAAATGGTTCTGGTCCATTGCATAATTAGGTCACAGGAGCTAAAAATAGATTTTAAAAATGCAAACTTTGAAAATCTTCTTCTGCAAAACTGCAAGGCCTAGAGCATTGATATTTGGTATATAGCATCATCTTGTGGGCCATTACCAAGATTGTACAAATCATAGCCCTACGGTGATAAATGCCCCCGCACCAGGGGTCACTTGTTTTACATAGAGTTATATAGGAAAATCTTTAAAAAATCTTCTTCTATGAATCCATTAGGCCTAGAGCTTAGATATTTGGTATGTAGCATCATCTTATGGTTCATTACCAAGATTGTTCAAATCATGACCCTATGGTGATAAATGCCCCCGCACCATGGGTCACTTGTTTTACATAGAGTTATATAGGAAAATCTTTAAAAATCTTCTTCTATGATTCCATTAGACCTAGAGCTTAGATATTTGGTCTGTAGCATCATCTTATGGTTCATTACCAAGATTGTTCAAATCATAGTCCTATGGTGATAAATGCCCCCGCACCAGGGGTCACTTGTTTTACATAGATTTATATAGGAAAAACTTTAAAAATCTTCTTCTATGAATCCATAAGGCCTAGAACTTAGATATTCCATATGTAGCATCATCTAATGGTTCATTACCAAGATTGTTCAAATCATAGCCAAACGGTGATTAATGCCCCCGCAATAGGGGCCAATTGTTTTACATAGAGTTATATAGGAAAATCTTTAAAAATCTTTTTCTATGAATCCATAAGGCCTAGAGATTAGATATTTGGTATGTAGCATCATCTATTGGTTCATTACCAAGATTGTTCAAATCATGACCCTATGGTGATAAATGCCCCCGCACCAGGGGTCATTTGTTTAACATACAGTTATTAGGAACATCTTTAAAAATCTTCTTCTATGAATCCATAAGGCCTAGAGATTAGATATTTGGTATGTAGCATCATCTTTTAGTTCATTACCAAGATTGTATAAATCATGACCTTATGGTGATAAATGCCCCCGCACCAGGGGTCACTTGTTTTACATAGAGTTATATAGGAAAATCTTTAAAAAAAATCTTCTACTATGAATCCATAAGGCCTATAGCTTAGATTTTTGGTATGTAGCATCATCTAATGGTTCATTATCAAGATTTTCAAAATGGTGGCCCTTTGGAGATTAATGACCCCGCACTAAGCCTTCTCCTCTGAAACCATAAGGCCCAGTGCTAATATATTTGGTGTGTAGTGTAGTTTTGTCAGGGCTAAAATGTTTAAGATTGAGTTATATCAGAATTCTTGTCTGTTTATAAACCTTGTAATCAGTTGTAGCAATGGTACTCAGGTGAGCGTTTCAGGGCCATCATGGCCCTCTTATTTAAGATTTAAGTTACTATATCTGTTGGTGAATAAAGCTTTCATGAAAATAGTTTTTCAATCGGCCCTTAATCTAAAAGTCTTGCAAACATACATGATATACCAGAAAAAGAAATAGATATTATTAAAGCTTTTTTATCTAATAAAATAAATCTAATAAATTAATGTGAAAAAAAAAATTTTTTAAAAAAAAATTTTTTTTTAAAAAAATGCTTTTCCATGTTATTTATTTTAATTTATTATTTTCATTGTTAAAACAAACTAAATTTACATTTTTTCCATCTGTTTAAAGCAAAAATAAGTTAAAAATCATTTCTTTTATATCCCAGTATAAACCAGTGCCTTTCTTATGCCATATATCTCAGCAAGCATTTATTTTTAATTTAACTTTCTCTTGAAAGTTCAACTCTTTGCATTTGCGTTTCTCTATTGCATTTTATGTTTATATCCAATGTTCTTGAAATTCAATTTTGGATGACCGTGTGCTCTAATACAGATTCAAACTAAGAATGACTGTAAAGAATGGCAAGAAAGCTGTGAGATAGTTTTTGCAGTTTTACTTACGTTACAAACTGCCAATTTTATCAGCAAGTTTACAACAAACACTTAGTGATCCTCATCATCGGCAGATCAAAGTTGTAAGCATCCAATCTTCGGAATGAGAAAAGGACTGCCGACTAATTACTGTACAAACATCAAATATCCTCCCCAATGTTTTGTGTATTCAGCAAACACCTCTTCCCTGTAAACCAGTCGGCATGTCGTAAAATTTACAATGTCGTAAAAATAGTCACAAGTGGGAGGGCTAATGAATCGTAAACATTAGGCGCCGAAACTGCCGTTGGCAAGTGGTCTGATTGATGGGACCCAAGATAGCACTAATTAAGGGTTTCAGTCTGTAACAGGTGGTCTTATTACGTAATAGAGACACGGTCCTATTACTGGAACCCACGATCATTGAATTATATAGCAATTCAAATTAATCTTTAAAAAAGTGGTCTTAATAGCGGGACGATCGTTTTAACGGACCGGTCATAAGGTGGGACTTTAGTGTAAATTGTATAAACGTGTAAATTGTATAAACCTAAAACTGACGCTTGACAGAGAATATCTTAACCTAGACGAGTGTGTCAAGTTTCTACCAGCAAATGGTGCACTCATATTCGTTCTTCATTCCGTCCTCAGTGGGTTCGCAAATGTCTAGGATACTGAAATAAAATGCCAACCATGTGAACGTTCTGGGAAGTCCTGCAATGTTGTCTTCTATTGTTCCGACTGTAAGGAATAGCAGTGCACGAATTGTTCTGGCTGTCATCAGCGGTTCAGCGCTTTAAGTAGCCACAAGCCTGCCAGAATAAAAGAATCACAATCCGCAGAACGATATTCCAGAGGGGTTCGACAGTTGGAGATATGCCGACTGAGATCATATGTGTCAAATACAGTGAGCTGTTCTGTAAATCCTGTACGATCACCACACATAAGAAATGTCAGAAATTCAAAACAATTAAATTTTGTAGAAACCAAGAAACAAAGCTCGCCAATCAAGACGATGAATTAATTCTTGATATAGAGAGAATGAAACAGAAAATGATAGATTTGTTTGACAAGCTAAAAGAGCAAGCTTCAATGGTTCGGAAAAAGAGAAATGAAGATGTGTCAAACATGGCTCACCAACACAAATCTTCATTACGGCACACAAATTAACACAGAACCTTGAAGACCAAGAAAAGGAAATGAAAAAGAGATTAATTGAGACTGAGATCACGGATTTAAATCTTTCCTCGTTTGATCTTACAATCAATAAAAAAAAATTTCAATTGCATGCAATGACATTTTTAACAACAAAAATACAATATGCGTTGTGAGAGTGTTTATCATAAGGACAAATATTTAAGTATTCATACATATAAATATTGACAAATATGTTTTACCAATATGGTAATTAAGTGCTAATAATAGTGTTGTCTCTAAGCTTAAACCCTTTAGTACAAAAAACTGCTAAATTATACAACGTTGATTTGTCCTTTAATATTTAGCAGTTCTAAAATTTAAACATACTTGGTGATCGTGAGTAGTAATTTGGAATATATCTTTCTCTTAAATCTTTATAAAGTGGACAAACACATATTAAATGGTACTCGTTTTCTACATCATTTAGATTACAATAAATGCATTTTCTTTCACTCCTTTCAATATTACGATGCCTACCTGTTTCAATACATAGTTCATGGGAAGAAAGTCTGATCTTAGCTAACATATTTCAAAATTTCACATTCTCAATGATATTCATATAGTTTTCCCTATCAAATGATACTTTCAATTGTTTATATGGGTTTAAGGAGGAACATAGTGTTACATTTTCATGCCAGTAATTAATATAGAAATATCTTAATCTGTTCAATAAAACAGGAATGAATGCATTTACATTTACTGACTCTGGAAATATCCAAACATAATTGAAACGCGCGTTTTGAAATATTTCTTTTACTTTTGAGGACAAATTCACAATCCTGCATTTATTTTCATGTAATTTTTGGAAATTTTACAACAGTACTAAGAATACAATTGATATTTTTTGGCAAAATAATTTTAACCAATGCTTCACTATTCGCACATAACGAGAGATATTTAAAGGGTATCTACCCAGTTCAGTGTATAGGGACAGAGTATTAGTCGCACTTATTATACACAAAATCCATTTGCACAATTTTTTATGAATTTTCTCAATATTATCAGCTTTAATTTGTCCCCAGATGTCTCATGCATAATTCAGTATAGATAAAACATAAGCATCAAACAAGTGTGCAATGTATGTGTATGTATATATGTGTGCATGTGTTTAATATATTTTGAATATATGCTTTTTTTCTTTTATTGAAAAATGGTAAAACACTGTAAAAGTGTAATGAAATGAAGCATATATACATTTCTTAAACATGCCTGCATTTATGTATTGTTATTGTAAATGCGATTTTATACTTTAATAAACGGACCAGCATTAGTTGGTTCCAAAGAGAAAAGCATCAAACAAGTTAAACATAGTATCAATTGACAATTCCTTATTTTTAACTATAGTAAATGATAAACTCATTGATTTCAACGTTCTACCTTTATGCGTATTTGTTGAATGAGTAAATGACACTCAGCTAGACATAACGATACCAAGATATTACATTCATTTACAACTTCTAAACAGCTGCCTGCGTAAGACGATGAGTAATCCTATCCCGTGCTCTACCTTTTCTAAAAACTACAATATTTGTTTTTTTCATTTTTTTTTCTAAATCACTTAATATTATACTGAATAAAATAGGTGATGTAATCTCGCCTTGAAATAATCCGATATTGCTTTCAAAAATGTCTGATAAATCATTCATATGTTTGACATATAACTTTTCTTCTTGTTATATTGAATGAATATACCTTTCCATCTCTACCTGCTGTGACTAGCTTAAACCACAGACTATTCCTGTCAATTAAATCGTATGCTTTCTTGAAATCTATAAAGCAGCAGAACAGTTTTTTCTTTCACTGAATTGTTTTTCTATAAAGGCATTTAAGACAAAAATTGCATCCGTTGTGGAACAGTTGTTTTTTTTAAACCAAATTTTGCGTCTGTAATAACATCAAATTCCTCAGACTATTTCTTTAATATTTCGTTAAGTATAACGGTAAAGAACTTGTGATCGCTATACCTCTATAATTTTTGTATCTGTTCGATCAACCCTGTTTATGTAACGGTATAGTCATTCCTGTTGACCAACTGCGAGGGAAATGTTTCGAATCTAAAATATAATGAAACAGTATTTCTTATGGTTTTGCTAAAACATGTATATTGCATTTAAAGTATTCGTACAGAATATTGTCATGTGAAGGTTCTTTTATTATTTTCTAGTGTTTTTTTTTCGGTACACTTGCTATTTCTTTTATCGTTGTATGTTCATCTTAGTCATATATATGGCGAAAATCGTCATTATTCAAAGCTTCATTTACACGTTCCATATCAGTACCATTATTTATTATCTCGTGCGATGACAACTGTTTGAAATGTTTATAAAAATCTTTCTCTGAAATATTTTCACGGACTGGTGTACTCGATTTATGATTTAACATTTTCCAAAATTCTCTAGGTGATTTAAGTCTCATCTGATTCATATTTTGGCCTGTTCTCTGTTATATTAAAGTTTACATTTTCTGCAACAAAAAAAATAATATAGTTTTTCTTAATAAATAATTCCCTGCGATTGGTAACAGTTTTATTGCAATTATATTGCTGAATAGCTACTTTATATAATTCTCTCTTGATTTTACACTCCTCATTTTTTTCCTGCTTCTATCATGTATCATGAATTCCGTTTTATTATTACTTGAATAGCATTTAAAATATTTGTCACCTTTCTCGGTTAGAAAATCCGTAAATATTTTTACTAAGTCATCAGAGTTTACTCCTTCGTGAATACGTTGAAGTAATTTTGCGTCTAAATCCACTATATCCCGATTGACAATCCTTTTATTTTGGTTTCCAAGTATAAAATGTGTTTTCATTAAAATATTTATACATTTTATGTGAACCTGTTTTAAGTGAAAATATCAACGGTGCATGGTTTGAATACTCATTAAAATCGGTCCTAGGTGTTAAAAAGAGACATGATTACAGGTGTGTCAAGCTAGATCTCATGGGGACGACAGAAATTGTTAAATATGAGAGTGTTAAAAATTCCCATTGATTACAGGAATGACGTACTTCTCTAACGGAAGGCTGATTGCTGCTGATAATAAATTAAAACAGTACCTAGTAATATATGATGAGAATAATTTGCTTAACAAGGCAACCCTTGATCATTTTCCGCGTAGTGTTTTGGTCCATGCCGATGATACAATTGCGATACCAAAGGTTAACAATACTAGAGGCCTGTAAAATATCACAGCTAACAATACACTTCAGAGAACGTCGACTGTCAACACATCTGCGAAGTGTGATTCTATTTCTCTTGCTGGAAGCGGCAAGAATGTTGTAGGAACATTTGGTGGAAAGCAACCTGAATGTTTGGTATCAGAAAATGGAGAAGTGGTTGATTTTAATGGTGTATTTCTAGACAGACAGTATGGTATATATACCAGACAGTGGTAAACTGGTCCAGACAGTAAAGGATGATAACACCGTGTGTATAATACCCAGGATGATACCGAAGTGATTGTCAGAGATGACAGGATACAAAGGCCAAAGTGTGTAGCTGTCAGTGATACTGGTAGTATATTCGTGTGTAGTTGAGATACAAACAGTATTGTGCAGATATCACAGGCAGGGGAGGTCATAGATTCACATACACTGGAGTCATTGGCAAACCCTTACTGTATCTGTATCTCGAGAAGCCGTGGCTAATGATGTGGTTAAAAGGAATAAATCAATTCACACATACCATATACTTGGTCTTAAAGATAGTGCACTCCTGTTGAAATAAAACTACATTTGAAGAGTATTCATGTTTTTATGTTAGCCTAGTGTGCAGGACTACAAAAACATGTACATGTATCTGTAAAATATTTTGGCCTCTGGTTGAAAACCCCCAGAGCCCTTTTTATATTTATTTTGTTCCTTATACTCGTAATCACATTACGTTACAATTACATATTATGTATGGTTAAACGTTTAGAAAATGCAAGATACATACACTGTTAAGCTAAATACATTTCTTTTAGCTTTTCTTTTGGCAATTTAAAGACACCATAACATTAATTTTCCAGTTTTCCCAAAAGATCATCTAGAAATATACCTTGAAAATTACAGTTTATTCAGAATTGAACAAAAATCATTTCCGTTTGCATAAGTTTGTTGCGCCTATGCATTTACTGATAAAAAATGTTCTTACAATTTGTGTGGTTAAAATTCATTGCTATATGAACATTGATTTTCCAATGTCCCTGTGTCATCATGTTTGGTAAAAAGATATTTATATTTGGACTTTCATTTTTCTTTCTTTTCTTGTTCATAAATGATCCTTTATAGATCATATAAACCTTCATTTACAGATGAAAAATCAACAAAACTTATTGTACCAGTATCTTGGTTTTCAGAAAAGAATTTGGCCTATAGGATTATGAAAATTTTGTCTTTCATTTAAATTGTTAGGAGTGAACTATCTTTTAAACCAAACTCACTATTTCACACTAATATTTTAAATTGGACTTTACAAGAAAGTATTGAAAAGGCTGTCAATGAAGATAAATGCTTTGAAACTTGAGTCTGTTATTTTGTTGTTTTTGTTTAGTTTTTTTGTTTAGTTTTTTTTTGTTGTTGTTTTTGTGTATTGTGTTTGTTTGTTTTGTTGTTTTTGTTGTTGAGATAATTACCGATAAATATTTAAAAATGTATTTGGATAATACCAAGAAGAAAAGTTTTCAACTCTCCCCTAAAAATGAGTATGGACATTATGAGTTGGAAAGTAAATATTTTCTAAGGATGGACTTACATTGTCTGTACGTTGCATCTAAGTGTCCATCACGACTACTGATAGTTTTTTTTAACAATTTGGTTAAAGTTTTGTTCTGATGGAGTTGGTTGGTATTTCAGTCATATAGTAACTCCCAGCTAATTACAGGTGGATGCACCCGAGTAGAACCACTGATCTACTGGGATTTGAACCCAGAGCAGTCAGGGGCTGAAAAATGTTTTTGCATGTTTTCAACTTTCACCGCTTCTCCCAACTATGGCTTGATCAGTATCACAAACAAGATCATGTGTAATTTTGTGTAACTGTAAATGTAATCCACAGACTACCAAGCATCCCAGGTTAGCTATTGGATATCATGTATGTTAAATTTAATACATCTGTAAAGTCCATTGTTGAATGGAGTAAGCTTGCTAGTTATAGGTGGAGGAAAGCCAAGAGTGCAGCGGCATCCGGGTAGACACCCGACCTATCACACGCCAGCAGGATGACTTCCTCATATACTAAAACCAAGAGACCCTTCCAGGACACAAGCCCAAAACGATAAGAGGTTGAGTAATAGCAAGTCATCAACTAAATCCGCTCAGCAACGAAAGCTTCTGAAGTAATATTACCTTAAACTCTTTACCTCTTCTAGAATAACTTAGACGCTGAGGTAAACATAACTGGTAACCCGGTGAAAATAGGATGATTGGAGATACGGTATTCCGTAATAACTTTTCTCTCCGTAGTTACGCTTTGTAGGGTGTATAAAATACACAAGTCTCTATGTTGTTAAATAGATATATTTCAACACAGATATCTCCAATCAATTAGTAATATATAGTATTCTGTATAAATTTAAAGCACGATATTTGACATCAAATACATGAAGATTGTCCTGACAGACTTCTGCACAGGACGGTGGTTAAAACTGGAATCCCTTTTTATATTCAAAATCAACAATTCTTAAAAGATTTACAGAATAAACAGATGTATCAACCATGCCTCAGTGGGTGGAGTTATTGGAAAGCCATTAAAGTGACAAAGCGGATTAACAAAACTTATCATGCCGCTAGATAACCAAAGGTATAATCAATAAAACCATTAAAGGTGTCAGACATTAAAATTGCAATAAACTAATTAGTCATGACACGTGCCAGATATCGACATTATGAAATGAATTTACATCTGGATACTATACTTATTCAAGAAACACAAAATTAGCGAAATATAAATGAAACTTAAGAAACTTAATATGTATGAATATAATAATGTTAATAATGGTAATATGTAATACAGACATAACATAACTTCATACATGTCAACATGCATTGTGTATAAAACATAAACGAAGAGAGAGAGAGAGAGATGAAAGAAAAATATATAGTTGTAGCGCAATTTATTCAGCTGAATAATTTACAGCTACAACATAACTGACCCAGATCTGACAACTCCTTTGTTCGTTCATACAGTATTTAATTCAGAGACTGCACAGCAAAGAAAAGAAAACATCGTTAAAGTTTGTTCATTTTTATATTCATTTCACATGTAGCACAAAAGCTTTATTATACAGTAAGCTGATTCTAATATCCTATATGTCTATATACTGCACATACAAAGAATCCGTGATTGTTTATCTCAAGAGCCGAGCTATGACCAATATCCCACAGACCAACACTGCACCAACCACAACAAATATCTGAAACAAAAAGATAAATACCCTTAACAGTTCACTCAAATTTAGATTGCTTGCAAGATATGGTATTTTGCTTTATTGTCCTCTAAACCTGTTTTTTTTTAAAATAACATCGATCCGCGGGAGATACGCATGCATTATAAAATAATATATCGAGTTCAATGGCCTAAACATTTTCTTTATTCGCAACCAAATGTAACCCTCCTAAAAAATACCAATCTAAAGTGAACCGGTTGTAGCTCCCTGAAACGAAACAAGAAAATATATTTTAAGTGTATGTTTTCATACATCGACTTGAATCAAAGGGGAGTAACTGTTAGAATTATAAGACAGTAATTTAAAAGTAGTTACTGGTTATTTTTATGAATTGCATCTCTTCAATGTGACTTCAATCGTATTCTGTATGTTTCCTGCATGTGCCCCTCCTACTTTAGTTATCCTAATTAACTGCTCTTAGATAAGCGATATGGGACTTTATTATAATTTTTATGTTTCCTATATACTTTATTTTATATATTTATTACTATCGTTTACCCTAATTGTTTGTCCTAATCTTTCGTTCCTTGGGATACTGTACTTGGATTTTTCCCCCGTTAAGGAATAAATTTAATACAAAATGTTCACAACGTATTATTTTGCATCATCGTTATTATGCATTTTGGCTACTTAGTATTGATATGAAAAGACACTTATTTGATTTTTATCATATTAAGTGATATGTACAAAATGTCGTCTATTTATTATTACTGTCTTTTTTAATTTGAAAACCGGTTATTCATTTCAAAAAAAAATTAATAGCCATACCAATTGTCATCACGTGTTTATACATCGTAAATAATTATGTGTTTAATAATAATGCTGCCCGTATGCATGGGTCTTATTGTGTCTATTGAAATAAAACTGTAAAACTGTAAACCTTGTTGCCAGATGCCATTATCTAAGTACGAATGTGAAACAAGGCAACATAACTGTAATTGTATCCACACCATTAATTTACCTCACAAAAGGATAAATCTACTTTCAAACTGACGATAGCACTCATAATACATAACCGTATTAAAGTGTTATCTCTATGACAAGTGTAAAACCAGGCCCCTAAATCATTAATCTGAAAAGGTGTAAATATTCGAAGTTATGTTTAACTTAATTTATTACAATCACCAAATGACTATATTTACATATATATTAATTGTAAAGGTAGTGTTCACTGGAAGTTATTATGTTTTTGAGAATCCACTTATTATAAATAAGAAAGAATTTGACGACTGATTATAAATTATTGTAAAACTGATTCTGAGCAAAGACGTATATATTGTCTAAAATATATTTATGAGATCGAAGAATTAGAGCGAAGATCTTATTTCTAAGTATTGTACATGTATTACATTTGAAATGTTCACATAATTTGTACTTTCTGCTATCATTACATGAATGTAAATTGATAAAAATATTGAAACCTGTAAACAAAGTCACTAATATCATGCTTGACTATGATTATTGTCTGTCTGTATATATATTAAACCAACCCTGCCGAATAGTTTGTACATCCCCAAGTGTCAATGCAGAACAACCAATGCAAACAAACAAGAAATAAATATTTATTTCCATCATACTTTTGCTTTTGTATAAGGAAGTTATAACAGTGCTATTGTAACAGCATTAATGTTCTTTGAATGCAGAGGGAACCCTCATGCACCTAAAAATCTCAAAGTAGGGGGCTATGAAGAAGAATTTTGTAAAATTATCGGCCAATTTATCGGTATATTTTAAAGAATATGCGTTGATAAATATTTTAATTTGCATGATATTATGAACGAAAGCAAAGCAATAATTCGATTTAGTGTAGAAAGTTCCGAGGTTGTGTTCTATGTAGTACACCACTAAACATTTTGTCAGTTTCGGTGTACAGTCGTTGGTAATTGAAAATCAGACACGCATATTCAAGGCAAAGGTTTCGACAGCCGATATTGGTCTCGGTAAGTGGATATAAAGTGAATTTAAAGATAAAGGGATACTCTTTATGACAATGTCGCTATTTTACCTTTATAACTTAAATACGAAAATATTTTTTTTATAAACCAATATTTCGATGCTATAAATGAATGCATCCTATTTAAATTGAATAAAAAACATATTAAAAAAAACAAAGTAACCATAAAAAGCATGATGATAACAAAAAAGAGACAAAGTATACAAAAAGTTAAAACTCGTGTAGTTTCAGTCGATAAAGATTGTTTATAAAGCACAGACAAACTGGCTTACCTTTCACAAAATATCTCCTAAAGCATTCAAGAAGTAATATCAGGAGTTCTATATCTTCCAAGTTTTACGTTTAAGGAAAGCATATGGAAATATCAGTCTAATTCAGCTAAGATGAATGCAAAACACATGTCGTAGTCCTACTTATCAGTTCACTGACAACACAGCCCTACGTCATTATTTCGATTCATACTGGAAACAAATATTTTCAAACACCTCCCCTATTCGGAGTTATTCATTAGCAGTTGTTAACATTTGTTACACAATCGACAATTAAGTAAATGATGAGATAAAAGTAGACAAGATAATTATCTAAATAGAGATATTCTGAATACCATGCTTCATCCATGGGATATTCCTAATTTTCCAGTCACACCACAAGCTCAATAACGTAGCATAAAAACTAAATATACAATCATTATCTCAAATATTTCTTCTAGAACAAATTCATAAATGAAATTTCTGACATTCCAAGAATAAGCCTCTTTTTTATCTTCGAATGCTAGAAAAAATATCCCAAAAAGCACTGGCTGATTTTTAAGATAATTTCAATTTTTTAACCTTATTCATCTAAAGCAAAAAAAAAAAAGAATTCTCAACTACATGACTGTAGAATAAAAGACTCGTACCAGTACAACTACTAATGTTAATATCCAAGACCACATGAAGGCGGTGAGTGATAGAAATGTGTCTATTGGACACGGATATTAACACGTTGGCCATCGTGACTTTCAAGGGCAACAATTCTACTATGACTCCGTGAATTCCAAAAGGAAACCCCAGATGCACAACTTCCGATACTGGTTGATATTTTTTGCAAAGTTTTATGACTCTGACACATGTACTATTTTGATATATGCAGTACAATATTTTGATATATACAGATTGAGTAATTTCTATTTGAAGGGGGGGGGGGGGGGCATAATATGACCTGTACTGCCTGTATAAACCAAAGCAATCTGCAAAAAAAGCGATGCTGTCGTCTGATTAGATTTTATGCTATTTGCAACTTATTAGTACCTTGCTTTGTTTGTGTGCTTGGGTTTCACATCCCGTCAGTAGTATTTCATTCACTTGGGGGGAATTTGTCTACATGAGGTAGATATAGGGATGGTTAACTTACTTCAGTATGACGTTATAGAAGATGGTAGGATACCATACTCAGTCACACTATCCTAACACCGGCACTACACATACGAACTTATAACCCAGCAAAAAGAAGTATACGAGTTTCACTTTAACAATGTTGGTATGCTGTGGTCGTTGATTATACCAATAACCTCCCTATTATCACTTGGTTACCGAAAACTGTCCTTATTTACTCTAAGATAGACAATCAGTGATGTCCAGAATTCAAGCAGATAAGCATTTATTAATTTCAGTTTTTAACCGTGGAAATCAATCTCCGCTTCTCCCAATCATGGATAGGTGATTATCACAAATTCACGTGTTATATTATGTAAACAAAGTAAACCACTGACTACCAAGCTATTTGAGTTGGTGTAAGCTTGCTAATTATAGGTGGGGCAAGACCCAGGGTGCAGCAGCACCCGGGAAGACACCCGATCTATCACACGCCAGCTAAATGTCTACCTCATATACTAAAATCGTGAAAACTGCCAGGACTCAAGCCCAAAATAGTTAGGGTTATGTAAGTCAGCGACTGAACCCGCTCAGCAATGAACACTTTCCATTAACCCTTAACCACTCATATTTTCTTAATTGCTTTAGAAAAGTAAGGTTGGAATGACAGCAATGCTCAATCTAAACATGTTTTATAATGTTCCCTCCTGGTCCCAAAGCAAACAGTTTAAAACATAATAAGCCTACACGTAACACACGAGCTGATTTGCTTTTACTCTGTCCCTCTTTATCATTTCCAGGCACCCCAATGTGCCTTATCATTAATAGACAACATATAAGGATCAGTCTTGAATAAAAAAAATGTTTGCATGCCTTTAAACTTAACCTTTTACATAATATAGAATGGATTGTTCCTAAACTGTTAGTATGTTTACATAAACCGGCTTATCCAACCACTGTAAGTGTGAAGCATGTGGTGAACGTTTGACCTACTTCACTCAAAAGAACATGTGCTTTTTGATTGTGGTACTATATGTGAGACATTGACCGAAGTATGAATAGATACTGCCAAAGTATCAATAGGGAGAGGAGTTACAAACCAATTGCTAAACAGTCCATTGTCTTGACTCCTAAGTTAACATACTTGACCCAGATCTGACAACTCATGTTTGTTCATTCAATATTTAACTTAGATTCCACAGAGATTGCACAGTAAATTAGATAATATACATACATTTGTACATGGATAATGTTAATGAGTTAAATTACATTTATGTATTTCATTTTGGTATGCTTATATCATAGCAACCATAACACATGACCACATTCATGTGTTATCTCTGAAACTAGTGTAAAATCAGGTCCCTAAATCATCAATCTCAAAAAGTGCAATTATTCAAAGTTATGTTTACATGTGTTGAAAATGTTTTACAACGAAACATACTTTGACACCGATCTGTGGAATATACGGATGCATTTTACAATAATATAAAAATATCACTGGCTGCTCGAGTTTGTATATCCCCCCACCAAATGTAACAATCCTACAAAAAATACCAACCACTTGATCCCTTTGTGGGTCATTCTGAGGAGGAGGAGCTGCCTGAAACGAAAAAGGTAAATTAAATTAAAAGTTCGTTTTCCTATATTGACTTTTCAACAGATGGTGCCTTGTCTTTAAAATAAATAAACATGTAATTACTTTATCTCATGTGACTCAGAGATATTAACTTTTTTGTGATCAGTGAATAGTTGTGACTGTATTATGTAAAGGAAAGTAACTGTTAAAATTTTATGACAAAAATACTCTACTTTCAAGCTGACCATAGCAACCATAACACATGACTATATTTTATCATATTTGATTTCAATGACTATGATTACACATTTATTAATTGTAAATATATTATTTAACGAAAGTTATTATGTATTTATGAATGCAATTATTTTTCAAAAAGAATTAAACTATTTATAAATCATTTTAATCCTGAGTCTAAGCAAAGACGTATATATATATAGCCTATATATACTTAAGATATCGATGAAATAGAGCGAAGAACTTCTTGCAAATTATTGTATTACATTTGTAATGTTCACATAATTGGTATTATTTTTTTATCATTCCATGGCTGTAAACAATTGATAAAAAATTGAAAACTATAAACAAAGATAATTACAGCATGCTTGACTATGATAATTGTTTGTATATTTACTAAACCAACAATACCGACTATCTTGTACATCACCAAGAGCCAATGTAGAGAATCAATACAGACAATTCTACTAAAGATAACCAGAAATAAATAATCATTTCCACCATACGTTTGCTATATGGACAGAAACGAAGGGAATATATTTATGACAGAGAAAACCCTGTCAAATTCTTGCCCATACGCCGGTGCCCAGAGTACAGGAATCCTAGTCTGCATGCACATTTTGACATACAATATGGTACCGTGTCGCGCAAAATAGACTTAAACAATCATATAATATGGACATTTTGACAAATTTCCAATGCTCAAGGAGGGTTGGGATTTAGACTCCTAAAAAGGCAAAACATCGTACACTGAAAACTTTTCCCTACATAATTGGGAATGTATTTTAAAACTTGGTTTTGCATTTTAGGTTAATCCTGGTGTCATTTTCACCCACTTTATTTGATACTTAAATATTTATCATTCATTTAAATATTTTATAAGCTAGGAGTTATGAAATATGTTCTTAACTTTTTTAAGCGTCTTAGTATTACCAGGTCCTTAGCGCTAAGTTTATATGTCTCGAATATAGGTGCCTAGTTTGGAGATCGACAAGTGATTTAACTTGGCCCGAAAAATATACCACAATATTTTCACTGCAATATGCTTAAGAATACAAAATGCATAAGATTCAAAAACGAGCACCGCCATCCTAACCAAATGCATTTAAAATTTCGATAGCCTGAAAGACATGGCCTTTTGTTTCAATGTCCTTTTAACGCGTCTGTTATGCATTCTCTACCCGTCTCAAGTTCTGGAGCAATATCCTTCAATTCTTCAACAATAGTTTACATGTGTTGTAAATGATTTACAACGAAATATAACTTCTTTTACAAAATGAATCGATCTGCGGAAGATTCGCATGCATTTTCCAATAACATAAAGATATCATTAGCTGCTCGGCTTTGTTTATCCACCAACCCCTCGAAATATTTTTTCCTTCAAAAATACCAACCTGAAACCCTCCGATCTGAGGATTTTGGTAAAACTGAAACGAAACAAGCAGATACATTTATAGTGTATATTTTCCTCTATCATTTTATCGACATATACTGCCTTTCCTTTAAAAAAAATAAATATGTGACAACTGTTTTGAAAATCAAAATTTTGATCAACCGTTAAAATTGATTCATTAATGATAATTGAGCATTGTCTTTAGACTCAAAATAAATCTTTAATCAGTAGATTCTTATGGTTAAATGAACAGTTATCTGAAAAAGTTATGTCAAAACACATGTATGTCTCTGTTATTCAAAGTGCATCATGTATGTCTCTGTTATTCAAAGTGCATGATTCCAAGTTTAAAACAATACCTTAAAGGGTTCAATGAAAAATGTGAGGTTGAACGAAAAACCTGACCAAAACTCTAAATTGAAAAAGGGGTATATTTTGGTCAAAACCAATGGCAAATTTATTTACTTGACTACATGTGAAGCTGATTAAAAAAATATTCAAAGTTCAAAGCAATACCTAAAAGAATGATAAAAAATAAAGGTGGTACGAAAATATTAACTTAAAGTCGAAAAGGAGCATTACATGGTCATTATTCATGAAAGAGTTGTATACACTTGCCTATAGGTCAAAATACTAGTTATTAACGATTATTGAATTTTGAAATCAATACATTAAGTTGTTTTGTGTAAAAAGTGAGGCAGTATGAAAAACTTGAGAAAAATTCAAGTCAAAAAGTGACATAATTGGTCATACTCAATGACATAGTTATGTACTCTTGCCTGCAGTTGGAGGTAGGAGTCATAAACAGGTATTGAAAGTTTGAAAGCAATACCTAAAATGTTCTGGAACAAAATGAGGTGGTACGAAAATTTTAACATAGATTCTAAGTCGAGAACGGGGCATTATTTGGTCAAAATTGATGACAGAGTTATGTTCCCTTGCCTATGGGTGGAGGTAGTGATAATAAACAAGTGTGTCAAGTTTCGAAGCAATATGCCGACCCTCAGGTTATTAAATATTTCCCTTTATTTTTCGAATAGTCGAGCGAAAAATATAAAACGTGATTACTTCCCTCATATCTTCTAGAAACTAGTCTGATGACAGATATTTTTTCCGTTTAAGAATACATTTTACATATCTACTATAAAATAATAATATTTCGTTGATATTAAATTTTGTTCACAATGCACTTAAAAATCCGTATCCGTATGTGTTTGTGAATGTATGTTCATGGGAAGGCCATAAAAATCTTGCCGCAAACTGGGTTGGAACCCACAACCTTCGAATCCATAAAACGTAACGAGCCTGCAAATAGCTTGCTGACTAAACTTCTTTAAACAAGCTACATGGTTATTTTTGAAATTTGGAAAGTAAACACAAGTAATATTAAAAGTAAAAAATATTTCAGAATTATGAATTTTGAATGAGATTTCACATATTAAAACAGACAGGGTTACAAAAACATGTTTTTCGCATTTAAACCATTTACACAAAGAAATAATTGTTTAATTGACATTTCTGTTGCTATTATTTGTCTTATAAGAAAAACATTATTATATGTGTAGAATTTAGTATTGCGCCACTTTATATATGTATTTGTTGTTATGGCGCTATAGATGTTGTAAATTTAAAATGTTCAAACAAACAACAACGTACTATACGCATTCTTGCACCGCCCACACCATCACGTCTCGTGCGGACTTCAATGTCCTTGGGCATAGGTGGATCTGCCACAGATGGTACGGAGAGAAAAACTTGGTTACAATTTTCAATAACAAAAATACAGTAATTAAATTAACCCTTAAATATATGCTAATTATATGTGCACTCATTTATCTAAGAATATTATATAATGTATTTTGAATAACTTAATGTAATTTTGAATGGTAATCACATTGATACACAGGAGACAAACTAAAATCGCAAATATGTAAAAATGAGGAAACAATACTTGTCCTATGGTATTTATTAGTTTAAAACTGTGATAACAAGATGTTATTTGTACGAACAAATGATAGGGCTTTCTGCGTATAGACACTTTCTCACACATAATCATTCCGAAATTTATTTCCAAATATATTACAACATTAAAAAGGATGATGTAGCTTAATTGTTAATTTCTTATACCATATCTAATTTTGAAAAACTTAGTACCGAAACGTCTGGAAATTTTAAAAAAAATCACTGTCTTTAATTTTGACTTATTTTAACGGCTTTTAAGACCGCGAGAAAACAGCAAAAATATATGTTCATATTCCTTTCTTCTCTAATAACTTTGTTTATACTGGTCTGACCTTATACATAGCATTCAGAAGGAGATGATTCGAGCAGAAAATCGTGTTCATAAACTCATTTACAAAATACATTAGTTTGGGGATAAATGCAGTAAACTAAACAAGGGGTAAGTTCATTTTTCGTTTTTCCTCCATTTCTGCATCGTATTAATTTAGTTATATTTCAAACATAGCTATAATCTGGGGTTTGGCGCGAGATCAAACATCTGCAAATGCCTGCGAAACGAAACTCCCACATTACCTGAATGAGTATAATGCTTTCCAGGGTTTAGTGTTATCTTAAAAACTAATCCTGTTATTTATAGATCTCTTTGATTTGCAAATTGCACTCATGGTATTAATGATCGATCCTTACAATTAATTAAGTCTTTGGTCATCTATGAAAACAACTCATTTATCGTGGTGGTTTTAATGCTGCTGCTTCTATATCAAACAATCCAACGTAACAAAATATCTTTTAAAATCTCGGAAAAGAAGTTAACTTTATGTATATATGTGTTATTTACTTTAAAAGCTCAGTAATGGTGGAAGACGAAATATGTTCTCAACCGCACTGCATTTCACAGCACATTGGTGTTTGTGTGTCTGTGTGTGTGTGATTCTTTAATAATAAAAAAATGAATTGTGTTATCTTTTTAATTAACATCAATTACAATGTTTGACATATAAGGTTTTATATTTACGCTTTCTTCCGGTCAGCTGGAAAAGTGTATTTTCCGGGACTTATAAATAAAAAAGAATTGTCATTATAACGTCATTAATATAATTATACAATATTATTGAGACGTGTCATAAAAACATATACAGTCTCAGAAACCTTACTCATCTGCTGTTAATTAGACCACTGTGTCGTTTGTTATCGACTGTTTATTGTCCTTAATTGCCAATTAATGACACATGCACGCGAATATACAGTACACACTCCTACCATCCGACCCTTTCCCTGAGGCGCGATGTTGTTTTAACATGCGACAGACAATGCGTCACGGGTTGGGTAGAGCATAGACGGGTGGGGATTAAAGATAAACAATTGGAGTATCTGTCTGGTTTATTAATTAGATAAACAAATAATACTTCATCTCCTTAAGTAAATATCACAACAATGTGAATTTCATGCACCGGCTTCTAAAAACTATACGAAATTTGCGTAATGTTATTCGAGGAAAAAAACATTGGGTAAGCGGTCATTATGGAATAAAATTTTATCCCAAAACTTAGGGTCAATAAAAAAATATAAAATTAAAAGTGTCCCAAACTTTAGAGCACAAAAAATAATTATTTTCTCAAAAATCAAGGGTAATCCCAAAACTTAGAGTGATTACGGTGATTCAAAGACTATAGTTTATGAGTAAAATAAGATTTATATGAACATGATTTATAGCATGAATCCTGACTTTCTTAACGATATGTAGCTTTTTAAGATCTAACCACTCATTACAAATTTATAGAATGGGAAGTAAATACATGTATAATAAACATGTTTTTGCCAATTTTTCGAGTTTTAACTGTGTATTTCTCAAAATAAATTTTCAAAATTAGACTTGGTGTAAAAAGTTATATAATTTACGAATTAAAAAATGTACGCAGCCTTGGCGGATTTTCTTGATTTTTGAAAAGAAAGAATTTAATAATCAGTAAGACAAGCAAGTATCTAAACTTTACTTTGTTTCATGAACTTAAGATAATTAAAAAGCTAACAAAACATAAGAATATAACACTTTTTCTTTCTATATCTGATATGATTGATACAGAAATAATGTTAAAAAAGAAAAATATTAAGAAAGAAAGTTGACCAGACTGGGATTCGAACCAACTACCCTCAGTTTCAAAGCAGTATGCAGCAATCTAAGCCTAATTTATGGGTACTTTTCAAATGGAGGAAATGCAGAGCATAATTTTCTGGAGGTTCCTGATAAACTAAAAGAAAATAAAAATTCAAATTGGCATTGAACCCTTCTGCCGATAATAAGAAAGCCAATGTCATTGACGTCATATCACATCATGACAATTCAAAGTAAAAGAAAGGTTGTCTGGCACTTTAGTAGCTACCTCTTGTGCGATTTTCATATTTTTAAACTGAAGATTCAGCATTTCACGTTTTTTGCAGACATTTCCGTTTCCGGAAATTACAAAAAGTTCATAATCATATTTAATGTTTTTGCTTGATCTTAAATATTCCAAAACATAAAAAATATTATACTCATTGAGACTATTGGCTTAATTTTAGGGTTTTGAGATACCTTCAGTAAAGTAATGGTGGGGAAAAAACGGTGTTACCCCTAATGCTATTAAGTGATGGTAACTAGAAAACGAATTGATTTTGGCAAATTACATTATGAACATGCGTTACAGCCACATTCGTTGCCTTTAAAAATATATATATAAAAAAAATATGAAGAAAACTAAGTGACGAGATTGAAGGTTTATATGCTGTATTCTCGAGATTTAAATGCCTATATCTCGTAAGTTCTTAGATGTAGCACAATTTGAGACTTTTCTGAATGTACAATCTAACATCATATAAGAATATTACATGAACAATAATAATTTATGCAAACGATTCTTCAATGTATTTCTGCAATTGTTTTGACATATTCAACTTCTTTTTTTTAGATAAGTTTAGGAACAAAATTTAGCCATTTTCTTGGCCTAGGATACAACTGCCAGACATGTACTAATACTTGTATAGGTAGTATATAGGTATCGTAGCGTGTAACTATCGATGTGAAAATCTTGAATTTGTGAATACAAAATCATTCTAGAACCCTTAGATTTATTTTTGTTTGCTTGCTTATGGCCCAACAGGATTTCAATCATTGAGGGATTTTTTCTATATATGACCATGTTCAAAACAAGTGTACATGTAACTACTTGTTTAAATGTGTATGTAGTAATCCATAGTTTTCCAATAAAGAAGGAAGTTTATTGTGTAAAGAATAGTAAGAACAATTTTGCAATAATAACTATTCACTGTAGTTTTCGGATTATGTTGGGCGTGTTAACCGAACGGATCGTAATGTATCGACAACGAGGTGAATTAAACATAATCAAACGATGGAGTTATGGTTGTTATTATTCCTCCCTTTCAAAATACAGGGAAACAACATTAATAACTGGAACAAAAGCGATATCGTCGAAACAAATTTTGGTAGC
Organism: Solen grandis; assembly: GCA_021229015.1. NCBI lineage: Eukaryota > Metazoa > Mollusca > Bivalvia > Adapedonta > Solenidae > Solen > Solen grandis. The sequence continues at coordinate 85,652,282 of CM037777.1, forward strand.
AGAGCGAGTTTTTTTTGTGTGTGTGTATGTGTGTGTGTGTGTGTGTGTGTGTGAAAGAACGCTAGAATGGAAACCGACGACGTGAACAAAAAGTGGGAAACTCGAAAACGACTACGGCAAATTTTCAACGAAATATTAGTGAACTACGAGTTAAAAATCCAGAACAAAGGCAGTATTCACTAGATTTGTTAATCATTTGGCTGAATGAACACAAGAAGAACATGTTGCAAAATTTAGAAAATTGATAATGCATATGAAAATGTGCTTTCGTCTATAAACGAATTAGCCGCATGTTGGAAACAGTTATGACAAAACAATGAATGAATACAGATAATATATATTAATAACAATGGCAAACCTGGCAGTAAAGAATTAATCACTCAGTCTATATATGATGTAGATATTGGCAAAGATTTGTGGAAACAAATGCCAAGATTTTCAATACATACATTATATGGTGACGTAAGTCAGTATGACCACTCGAATGCATCGTTTACTGCCTGTATTGACAATGCTCCAGCCACACCAAACTGCAAGGTACTGCAGCTGAAACAATATCTAGAGGCTCTAGATGCAGTAAAGAAGTTTAGTCATTCTGCAATGGCATGTTGCAAAAGAATGCCCTGAAAGGAAATATGGTGGACTCCGAATGAATGTTTCGAGAAATTTTGATTAAATGGACAGTTTTAAATCGATCCAAAATGGAAACTCTTAAAGTATAGAACAATTTGCATATCTACTTGACATTGCTATAATTAACATTAAAGAGACAGGTCTAAATGAAGAACTTAGGTCTAGATCTCTATACTTCAAATTAAAAAAGAAAGTTGCTTAAAAAGATGTTGGTTGAATATTATCGATGGTTGGCAGAAAATAAGAAAACCGAGAGTGTTGATTTGTAAGGTGAATTTGTAAATAGAGAGGCTGAATTTCACATGGAGGCAAATGAAACAATAATGGAAATCACAAGCGTAGATATGCCAAAACCAGGTAGAAAGATATATCCACAACAGCCGAAGACATTTCTTAGCAACTAGGAAACATGTTTAAGTGTAAACTGTGTAGTCGTGATCACGGCGCGTGGATATGCCCTCAGTTTCAAAAACAAATCATACCAGATTGGTGGGAGACAGTCAAGATACTACATTTATGTTTTCGGTGTCTAGGGGACAACCATACAGGAATTTCCTGCAGAAGAACAACAGTATTTAGTATAGATGAATGTCGTTAGGTACATTGTTTAAACATTTATACATTGTTAGGTACATTCAAGAAGCATGCATGGTAAACGTTATAGTTATAGAGTTATAGTCAATCAAATAGAACCAACATGCAAACCACAATGACTCGCAGAAATCCAAGTGAGTATATAGCATTGAGGGCAATTTTCCAGTGATACTTGAAAATAGAGATAGACAAACGAGAATTAATGCTCTTCCTGACGATGACAGCACGAAATCGTATATCAATGTCGATGTTACTGAAGAGTTAGGATTGAAAGACAGAAATTTCCGTGGTAAGTTTGAATGGACATGTAAAAATATTTGAGACAATGCCTGTAACAGTCAAATTAAAAAGTGTCAATGGTCAAACTGAGAAATTAGTTACAACTTTTACAACAAAATAGTCACAAGGAACGTGACCGTTGTAGACTGGCATAAGCACAAAGCAAAATGACCATATTTACATGACATTACATTTCCAATGTCTAACACAAAGCCTGTTGTTGATATGCTTTTTAAGTTAGACTATGCAGAGTTGCATTGTTCATTGAAATAGGTATCAGACCAGCCAGCGCAGCCATGTGCCAGACTAACAATCCTAAGACGGACATGTGTAGGGGCAACATGTACAGGCAGCAGAAGCAATATTCAGCATTCAAATCCTTGGTTGACATTCTTCACAAAGAATCAGTTAGAGTTGTCAGAAATAAATACAACATTGAAAAAGTTCTGGGAAGGTAAAGAAGTTGCAGTTCATGAAATTCTTATGTCAGAAAATGAAAAAATGAAAAAGCAGCTGTACTGTGTGCGGAGAGTACAGTGCAGAACAAAAACAATAGGTATCAAATAGGTGTGCCATGGAAAGAAAATCACATTGACTTGGAAAATAATTATGAGATGGCAGAAAGTAGGTTATAGAACATTAAAAAAAGTTATTGAAAAATAGTGATCTTGGAAAAGATTTCAGTAAGACAATTGAAGGAAATTTGGATAACGGTTATATTCGAAAAGTGAAGGATCGGGATAAAGAACCGACAAAATGGTACCTACCTCATTTCCCAGTGATAAAACCGGGCCGTGAAACCACGAAAGTCAGAATCGTATTTGACGCATCAGCAAAGTATAAAGGTGTTTACTGAATGGTTGTATAAATTAAGGCCCAAAACTACAGAATGACCTTTGTAATATTCTATTAAGATTCGGGAAGAATCCAATAGCTATTGCGTGTGATACAGCAGAAATGTATCTGAGAATAGGGTTATCGCCAAGTGATAGAAAATACAACCAATCGTTATGGTGAAATTCAAATCAAGACATTGAACCAGATGACTATGAATTCAATAGAGTATTTTTCGGTGTGAATTGTTCCCCTTTTCAAGCACAGATTGTGACTCAGACACATTCAAATAAATTACAAAATGAATAACCTCAGGCATGTGAAATTATTTGGAAGTCGACATATATAGACGATATTTTTAAAGTCAGTCATGAATGAAGCTGATGCAATTGTGTTATATAAACAATTGACAGGACCGTGGGACAGAGCAGGAACGAAAGCCAGAAAGTGGCTTTCAAACTCAAAGATAGTTCTTTCGCAAGTTCCATAATAAGACAGAGCTCAAGAAATAGTTGAATGGTAGAGTTTTGCCAAAATCTACAATTGTCTGTAAAGGGTGGTCAGCTGACAAGGACGAATTCATATTGAAGGTTGATTTCTCAGCAAAACCAACCACATTGACAAAAAAGACATTTCTTAGCAAACTGTCATCACTGTTTGATACATTGGGTTTTGTGGCTCAATTTATTATTTCCGGAAAAAAATGTGATACAAGAAATATGAACCAGTGGAACAGGTTGGGACAAACCATTAGATGAAATTCTAAACAAGATAGAAGAATCGTGGATGTCAGAGAGAGGAACAGTTTGTGTTTCAAGGTGTTTGAGGTTAGAAATGCAAGTAGAAAGTATTCAGCTACACACATTAGTTGTCTACCAAAGAAATGCATATACTAGGGATGGCAACGAATACCGATTTTGGTATTCGAATATTCGGATGAGGTTACGAGCGAATATTCGAATATTCTAATCAATTTCCGTAATTAAATACTCATAGTTTATTTACCTTTAATATTGCTTTTTAGTATGACTAAGCGTAAGCAGTTACGGTGCCTATGAAATTCACACGGTCATAAGTTTACCTTTTAGAAATAGATAATAAAAAAAATGCGAACGTGCGTTTGTGTGTGTGCATGCATGTTGTATTATAATTTCAATGAGTGTTTGCTTTAATTTTAAATCGTGTCTGTGTGTCTGTCTATGTCTCTCTCTGACTCTCTCTCTCTCTCTCTCTCTCTCTCAATAAAAAAGAAAGAGTATATCGTTTTTTTTTATTTATTTATTTATTCCTATAGTTATCTAAAGATTTAGAAAATAAAAGACACACATAATATCAAATCATAAATAGCACACATACAATCGCTGATATCTATTGCACTTTATTCGTCCGCATTACAGAATGCAGCGTTTTTGTTGATGAAGATGATTTTGTCAA
>CM037777.1:85656155-85706155 GCA_021229015.1 Solen grandis
AATGATGGGGATTCCTGACAGCATGGCTTGCTATTCTGACAGTCATATTCTTGTGTGACCTGACGAAATATTTAATAGTAATTTTAATCAGAGTGTAAAATCTAAATTTATAATTATGTTTTATCCCTCCCAGAGTTCATTTCTTTTAAAAACAAGCTAAGTATTGGTAAATAAGTATATAAGTCTTTATTTAAAGTGGAAAATATATTTGGCATAAACCAGTTTTCCATGTGGACTATTTAAAGTGGAAAACATATTTGGCATAAACCAAGTTTCCAAATGGTCCACATAAATGAAAAATATTTACATTTTTTATACAATAAAATAATAACAATACATTGAATAAACAAACAAACAAAAAAGAACAAAACATTAATTGTGCCACTCTGGGAATTTCCACCATAAATAAGAATATTTAAATAGGTGGACAGAAGAAGCTGTAAGCAGCAACCTTGGGATCCCTCACAGGAACCAGGCAGCCATATGATGTGGCAATGTTTGACACTATTGTTGCTCTTCTGACTCTTAATGATTTATATTTATTTGATTTTTTCTCCATAAAAAGGCAAAACACAAAATGGGATATGTTTACAAATTCCTTTTGACTATGTTTAATGGATGAAGTTTTCCCAGAGAGTTATCTCCTAGATTAGGGATATTCTTTTGGTGTAGAGGGATTTCCCTTCTGATAAACCTGCAGTCTGTCTGGTAATATACAATCAATATAGATCTATACATATGTATATTATGGACTACAAAAAAAGCAGCAAAAAAACAAAAAACAAACATGTACAAACTCGGGTTAGGTTGCCTGTCACTAAATCAATTATTGATGCTTAAATTGAAGATATCTTCTAGCCAGTTTACAAGGTATTACAATTAATTTTTGTAAAAACATATTCAGTCAGAAGAAATTTGTATCCAGACAAATCAAACATTAAAAAATAGACCATCATTCTAAGGTCTGTAAGCTGGTCACCTAGGTAACTTGTTCACTTGGATGGGTTCTGACACTCAGCACATCTGGCATGCAATGTCAGGAAATCGTGTAACAGATAAGATTGAACTGCCATTGAACTAAGTGATATATGGCACTTTTTCATATCTTATACAAAATGTAACAGGTACTGGTAGAAGCAAGTTCAGACATGGATGTGGTCTGATATAAAGAATAATGTGAATCATATATGGGTTCCAGCAAGGTGAGCTGGGTTCCACTATTAACCCTTTCCCTCATATACTCATTTTGACGCACTCAATAGGTACCACATAAAGCATGATCTGCAGAAAACCACAGTTAAACCTTACCAAATTTAATTATAAAGTCCTCATTTCCAGACCACTGAGGAGCAGCAAACAGCATAAAACCTGATCAGCCTGCGAGTTACTCGCAGGCTGATTTGGTTTTATGCTGTTCGCATAGGTCTTTTCATGGTTTCCTCTATGAGGGAAAGGGTTAAGGAGACAGCAGAAGGTCATGCAGAACTTGTTGCTGGAAACCATTGGATTTCATCATTTAGTTTTGGTATAGGTGCCACAAAACTAGATCATAATTATGAGGTGTTTCAGAAAAATAAGATTGGAGAGGAATTCTCAAACATGAAATGCATGTGAGAATGTCACAATGCACAATAATTGTAGATGTATATAGAAACTTAATTGTTATCAGGCCCTTCCCTCACTGTACTTTATGGCCAAGAGTAAAAACAAACTAAAAAAAATGTATACACTCTAAATATATACACTCTGACTCAGATAACCTGTTGCGTGATTTCTGTGGTTTAATCTGACCTACTGTCAGCCCCTTTCTTGCTCTGCACGATGCCACTTGTGTCTACTTGGTGTGCCAGACTAGTGGGCCACATGTCTGGTTCCCACCATATACGGCCCTCACATTCCCGTATCGTATTTCATCAGCTTGTTCTCCATGGTCATCAGTAGATGTTTACGTTTGAATAAGAACTGTCAATTATTGCACCACTGGTTATATATTTTTGGATGATTTATTTGGATTAATTGTGGTAATCTGGAAACTGGACCAAATACACATTAACAACATGAATAACAACAGTGCTACAGAGGCAGAAAGGGCTGCTCTGTCTAAAATGGAGGGGAGCGGTGATATACATCATACAATATGTTTAGACCAAAATAAATCTCCTGTCAAAAAGAAACTTTCTGTAAGTTGAATCCTTATTTCTTCTTAGAAATGGAATGCTAATTATGTATCACACATTATTTTTAAGTGAATTACAAAGAAGCTGGTCACCTGCACTTGCATGTGACATAAATAGATTTTTAATGTTATGGAATCCATGTCCAGTGGACATTTCTGATCCAGAAAAATAAGAATTTTTGCTATATTTATATTATTTAAAATAAAAAAAAATACCTTCCTACATTATAGTGGTCCTGGCTAGGCCATAATATCTATATTACTAAATGTATGAGCTGATATTTGTGTTGGATTTCAGGCGCCATTATGAAATACATGTAACACTTTTTATATATACAGAGTATCATGGATATTCAGTAACCAATCTGTAGTTGTGTTATTTGTGTCTAAAAATTAATAAAATTGCAGTTTGGGAGAATTTATGGTGAATTCATCGAAATTGGATAAATCTAAATATAGTAACAATTCTGGGGAACACTGCTTGGTATAGTAGGTTATTCTTATTGTTCGAAAATATGTCTACTCTTCTTGTAGAACTTCAGCTAGCCTCGCAGCCATGTTAACCCTTTCCCTCATATAGACTCAATTTGACGCACTCAGTAGGTACCACATAAAGCCTGATCTGCAGAAAACCACAGTTAAATCTTACCAAATTTAATTACAAAATCCTCATTTCCAGACCACTGAGGAGCAGCGAACAGCATAAAACCTGATCAGCCTGCGAGTTACTCGCAGGCTGATCTGGTTTTATGCTGTTCGCATAGGTCTTTTTATGGTTTCCTCTATGAGGGAAAGGGTTAAAAGAGTGTTACAAAGCAACAAAATCGGGTTTTGTGTCCCCATTTTAACAACACGGAACCTTTAAATTATTTATGTTTTAGAGTTATTCAGTTTATCTTTCGAATTTTTGTTTTGTGATGTTTATACGAACACTTGGAAGGAAGATGTTGTTGTCTGGTGTACGTATAAACCACCATATTCATGTATTCATACAGCATAAGGTACATGTGAAAAGCATGGTTTATGGCCCTAGGCTAAGAAAACTTAATCAAAGCGCACAGTGCGCTGAGAGACGGCGACGGGATTAACATTCTGAACCCAGCGTTTCTGAAGTTATTGAAGCAGTCACATGACGACAAAAACTCCACCGCTGTTGCTACAGAGGTACTGTTTGTAACATAATAATCCGGAGTAAAGGTCATGAACCTTTCATTCATAAAGAGCTGCATACCGTAGTAGGTCATTCTCTTTCTCTTGTACTAGCGAATTCTATCTGTTGTTTTGTATGTGTAGAAATTGACCAGGTATTTGATTATTTAAGATACTAGAATGTTTGCCTATCTATTTCAAAGTTAAGAAATGCCCTGGGAGGAACCTAACTCGCCATCATGCAAAATATTGTGTGGACTACTTTAGGTCAATTACATACATACGGAGCACTACTTTTTCTTGTTACAGGAGTAGATCTTCATGTACGTAAGATGGGTTGCTGTTCTGGTTAAGAAATGTCACGTATATTTTTTTCACGCTTAAAATTGATGCTTCCAGTGCAAAATAATGGCAAAAGAAAACATGTTAACAAACAGTAACACGCTAAAAGCGGTTACGGTTATGATTTAAACGCCTGTGTAACATATTCCACTCATATTCGTTAGTGCAGAATCGCATTGCACGGATCCGCACTAAGCGCGGAGAGGTACAGTTAAAAATGTTGTGGAAAATATGCAAATTAGCAAGGCCTGATTTCGATTTCCAGCATAAGACGGCTAATCGCCGTCTAAAAACTGTGTGCAGAATTAAGTGGGGCTCTTGGCATCATTCATACCCGTTTCAATGTTAATATATTGCCACACCAATATTGGGCAATCGATTATACAGCCCTGATTCAACCTGTACATTTTGCTAGTCTTAGATATATATTTTTTTTTTTTTTTTTTCAATTTGTTAAATGTCATTCTAGTAGAATTTGTTTAATTCTGCTTTGCTATCGCAATAAAACTATTTTTTGTTCACAGCAATAATTATTGAAAGTCATTCTGAAGTCTGTATTCCAATGCTGCAGCTTTTATCCTTCCCCTGTGAAGTTAAAAACACACACCTTTAAACATATGACAGCATTTAGTTCCTTTTAATTTTATGTTCTTCATTTTGTGAGTTGTATTTGGTTTATTTGATTTTTTTTTAAATTATTGAAGGTCATTTTATACCATCAAAGGCTAACAGATGGCCAGTTCAACTAAGAACTTTTTCCTGGGATTTTGACAGTACAAAAACTTTAGCAAGCATCACTGTAGTTTAAACTAAGTACAGCGATGGAATACAAGATACCATCAGGAAGAAATTGACATTCATCATGGAGACCGTGCCCAACCATTTAATAAGCCCCCAAAAAGCCAGTTTATTTATGTGAAACCCATGGTCCCTATCCTGTGGTTGGACACTGCATGGGACTTACATAACTTGTATCTATTCAGACGAATCACACCAGTAAAAAACATTACCGCGATTTCGGTTAATTTCTCTGTTTGGTTTATTGCTGCAGGCAGAGATTATATCCGGCTTTACTCTCCATGCGTCGGACGCTTGCACATTATATAAGTAATGACAGGCATATAACCCAACACAGCTATATTGGAAATCTTTTTATTCATTAGACTTAATTGTATACAGTATAATAAAAACAAATTTTTCCCACCATCCGCACACACCAACATACATATAGTACACATACCGTAGATGTGTTGACAATACTCTAGTTTATTCATTTATTTAGCTTTACACAAAACATTAATTATCATTATTCTTACAAAATATTAAAGTTACTCTTCATTAAATCATGAATTTGATACATTTAATTGACCTCTTCAATATGTAATTTTTTTTTTTTTTTTTTCACATTTGAGGATATTTGTTAGAGGTGATACGGTAACCATAATGGCTGAACCAGATTATGGTCACATTTCTTTTAACTCTTGGCATACAACCACTTGAATAACCTTGACTTACTCTTATAAATACCACTTCAGTGACCCTGTCTTACTAGTAGTTTTTTTTTCCTTTCATTAATCAATCCATGTGGTTTATTTTTAATTTGAGAGAAAGAAGTCAGTCAAGGTTGTGTTTATCTTGACTGCAGATTATTCAAATGATGGTGGTTTGGAGGGGATGCCTATTTGTTTCAGCTTCTGGCAGTAGAACTTTCTCCATCTAGTGTTTGTTGATTCTGATGGAGAAGAAGTGTGTTGGTGACGGCTTCTTAATGAACTTTTGTAAACCTGCTCACAGCCGGTATGTCTCGGCAATTGAGACACAAGACTTAATTTGATCACTGTAGCATATTTCTGATTTCCTATAAGCTGAAGGCACGCAGACAGAAATATAAAGTTAAATTTAACAAGAATTGAGTCTCAGTCAAAATTACTTGAAGTCATTTGGTCTCTAAGAAAATGTCTAAGAATTTTAAAATCATGCATTATAATGTTGGAAATTTTTGCTAAATCAAGGAGTAACATTGCATCCATTTTTATCTCACCTGAGCACGAAGTGCTCATGGTGAGCTTTTGTGATCACCCTGTGTCCGTTTTGCGTCGACCGTCCTCAACAATTTACTTTTAACAAAATCTCCTCTGAAACCACTTGGCAGAATTTGATTAAATTTGGCAGGGATGTTCCTTGGGTGAACCTTCACAAAAGATGCTAAAATAAACTTGATCCATGTGGAACTCTGGTTGCCATGGCAACAGAAAGAAAAAAATTATGAAAACTTTAAAATTATGAAAACTTTAAAAATCATCTCCTTCAAAACTTTAAAAAAGCCAGATTTTAAAATAATTTGATACATATGTTCCTTTGGTACATGTAACTCTCTACCAAGATTGCTAAAATTATTCCGATCAGGAAAAAAACATGGCTGCCAGGGGCGGGGCTAATATGTCTTATAATAAATTATGTATATAGTGAAATCTTTAAATGACATCTCCTGAAATCGCTGGATAGAATATGATTAAATTTGACAGGGATGATCCTTGGATGAACTTTCACAAAAGTTGCTAAAATTGTTTCCATTCATAAAAAAAAACATGGCTGCCAGGGGCAGGGCTAATTTGCCTTATATGTGTATAGTGAAATCTCTACATGACATTTTATCTGAAACTGCCGGACAGATTTTGATTTAATTTGGCAGGGATGATCCTTGGGTGAAGCTTCACAAAAGTTGTTAAAATTATTTCGATCCATAAAAAATATGGCTGCAAGGGGCAGGACTTATTTGCTTTATATGTATTTATTGAAAACTCTGACAGAATTTAATAAAACTTTGCAGAGATCATCTCCTTCAAAACTACTCGCCAGATTTCAAAATGTTTTAATATAGACAGATGTTCCTTGAGTAACCCTATACTCAGGTGAGCCATCATGGCCCTCTTGTTTGGTATGTATTTTACCTCATCATTTACAATATGCTTCTACAACTAAAAGTTTGGTATTTTATTAAATCTTGCTCTATCAAGTGGTGTGCAGGCAAGGCGATCTTGAATCTTTACGTCAACTAGTTAAGATAGGATTTTCATTTAGATGGAACTGATGAGCAACAAACTATACGAATCATGATCAGCTCTCCAGATAGTCCACAATTGTGTACCCGTAATTTGGGATATTGTTCTTCTTTTGGTTCGGCAACCAGTACCAAAAATAGCATTTCGTGCCGAGACCAGCTCAATTGATGTCACTAGCCTCGAGATAATTGCAGACTAATCTTGTCCTAAGTCATGCAGTCACAATTAAGTAGATCTTTTCTTGATGTGATTAAACAACAACCAAAATAAAACCTGGTCAGATTATGTCATTTAAAGGTGATTAATTTTATAATTAACAAGCTCACTTTTTGGATCAGCCTATGAAAACTTGAACTTGGAATGAGAATGGCAGTGCCATTTATTAATGAAGAAGTCTTTTTTTCCCCCAATAAAAATGTTTGGGGAAAAATTAGAGAGGATAAAAATCCACAAATTGCTCATTTTAAATTAATGTCTTGAGCAAATTCCAATTTCCCATTTGTTTAAATTTGTTTTTCTTTTTATTGGTTTTTCTCTCTTTCTCGTGCCTGATCGTTCTCCCTCTACCCCCTCTGACTCCCTATATATTATCTTTTGGAAAAAAAAAAAAAAAAAAATTAGAAATACTGCCAAATTCTTGAAAATATTTCAAAGACCCATCAATAATCTCACACACTTTGAAAACCAAATCAAATTCCATTCCTTTTTATGGAAACATGTCTGAGGAATAATTTTTCAATGCAAAATACTTCAGACAGACAAAATACTCAAAATTGGATGGCTAGTTCAGCAAGATATCAGTAAGGCAGCAAACTTACACAAAGTACCATTATTAATGTAAACCTTGCACTTGTCTGTACTCTAGGGATCAGAAGGTAATATAGCATTGTCAGTCTGGGCAGGGTGAACATTTCATTCAGTCTGATCTGGTTTTTCTATGGTATGTTGTATAATATGGCAAACTCCACAGTCATGCTGGTAAAGGATTAATAGCCTACAGTACCCATGGTTTGCACAGGTCTTGGATAACTCTTAAATTTGATTTCTGTCTTGAAAAACCCTTGAAAATCACATTTTGCCTTCAAACCCCATAAAAACCCTTAAAATGAACTGAAAGGACTTAAAAAAAACCTTGAATTAAAATTTCAAGATTGATCAGAAAGTTTTTTTCATAAAGTTGTAAAATATCTGCTTATGTCGTACATGAAGACTGAAAAGCATGTCTTCAGCAGGACAATCCTCACCTTTTGTACCAATCAACAAAGCATTTAAAAAATCTACCACATGAACGACGGGTATATCCATTACCGCACACCCTGAGAACTCTAATCCTCCGATCTCCCCACTCACATATAATTTAACTCATTCAGCCCCCATAATTTTCAGTTCATGTAATTCCTTAATTCTGAATTTTAAGGCCTTAAAAAACCCTTAAAACACTTACATTTTTGCTTCAGAAAAATGAACCATCATGACCACAAACAAAAACATAGTACTGATAATATACTCAATACTGGGAATGGTTGTGCTTTTGTTTATTTTTTTTTTTTTTTTAATTTTTATCTTGTCTGTTTTTTAAAAAATAAAATAAAAAGTTGAGGTATTGTCATCACTCTGGTGGGGCCTACGTAGCCGAGAGGGTAAAGTCGCTGACTTTAACACTCACTCAGCCCTTCACTGCAATCCCGGCAGGGTCATTCGGATTTTCATGTGAGGAAGCCTTCCAGCTGGCTTGCGGTATATCGGTCGTTCTACCTGGATGCCTCCGTGCATTCGGGGTCTTCCTCCAGCTGTAATTAGCTGGACGTCGCTATATGACTGAAATACTGTTGAAGCGACAGTAAACTCAAATAATCAAGTCAAACCATCACTCTGGTGTTGTTATCATTATTGTTGTTGTTTGTAGCGTCAATGTCATGAAAAACTTTAACCTAAGCCGTAACTTCTAAACACTAAGGCTGTCTCTAATCAAACTTAACAACATACTGCTTTACTATCACAAGTGCTTTATTTTCATCAAGGGCCATAATCTCCCGCTTTATTAACAAAAACCCAAACAGATGAGTGTTGAATGATTTACCTTCTTAGTCTGAGACATTGAATCTGTAGAAATTTTCAAAATACAACTGAAATCATTTTACTTCAAGGACTACTTTGCACTGTTTTAAGTAATGCTTATGGCATCGCTGACTGTTCCTTATTGTTTTATGTATGTGTGTATATCTCATCAGTTTTTATCATTTTCATTTTACGTCATTGAATATGTATTTTATATGTAGAAACAGGCATTTAATCAAATTTGCAAGTTTCAAGTTTGCATCTGCATGCGATGCTCTTGTTCTTTTTTTCTGTAACTGGAAAACCAGTTCTTATGACTTACAAATCCTCTCAGTATTATCATGGTTTGGACAGACCTTGCACCTGTGAATGTCATGAAAGATTCTTGCAAGTAAAGGGGTCCAATCTTTGGATCCACTTTCTTTAAATGTGCTATACCACTTGTGGTTGATTAAGGAGCCTGAATTTAGGCATCTGTAGGGATTTCTTTAAGTTTACTTTGGCTCTTAATTTGTAGGACTGAGAGGGTTTCAACAATATCAGGAACCAAAGCTCTGCAGTGTCTGCACTATTGTACATGTCAAGAAACTAAGAAGAAAATTTATTGATTTTTACAACTAGGTTTTTTACAGCTTAAGAGCACAATACATTTTCATGTATAAACTTTAAAACAAACAGAGAATTGACATTCATGTATAAACTTTAAAACAAACAGAGAATTGACATTGATTACTTTCAAAATTTATTTTATTTTAAACAATATTCAGCTCATTAAACAATGAATGCATACAAAAGTGAATGATTTACTCTTTAGGCATATGCTTCCAGCTCTACATTGCACAGTTATCAATGATCAATATGATTTTATGACAAATGTTTGTAGACACTTTTATTGCTTTTTCTGGTTGAATTCAGCAGAAGTGCTGTATTTTTCTGTGTTTCAGATTAAAGAAGAAGTAGGGAAGTTGTTGGAACTGAAGTCTCAGCTGGGTGATGAACAACCAAAAAAGTTTGTTCTCAAGTGCCCAAAGGTAAGGCTTATTGAGAAGAATAGTTTGTCCTTTTCCTTAGAGGGTTAACCCTTTCCCTCATATAGACTCATTTTGACGCACTCAGTAGGTACCACATAAAGCCAGATCTGCACAAAACCACAGTTAAACCTTACCAAATTTAATTATAAAGTCCTCATTTCCAGACCACTGAGGAGCAGCGAACATCATAAAACCTGATCAGCCTGCGAGTTACTCGCAGGCTGATCTGGTTTTATGCCGTTCGCATAGGTCTTTTCATGGTTTCCCCTATTAGGGAAAGGGTTAAAGACATACACACAAACACTCACACTAGGTCTTTGTTATATCCCTACTTTACAAGTTGCGACTATAATATTTTAAATTGTATGTGCTGTCCTGTTCGATTATACAAAAAAATGTCTTGAAATATTTAAATACCCCTTCAAACAAAGTTAGAGAGGTGGTATATAGGAGTCGATTGTTTATTTGTCGAGATGTCTGTCATATGTCCTTTGATGGTGTCCATTTGTAGCTGCGGTAATCCTCATCTTCAGTGATACCTCCACTTGGCAAGTGGTTAGAATTCTATTTTTATAAGCATTGAAGGTTGTTTTTTAAATCATGGTTGGGACTTCTTTTAACCCTTTCCCTCATAGAGGATACCATGAAAAGACCTATGCAAACAGCATAAAACCAGATCAGCCTGCAAGTAACTCGCAGGCTGATCAGGTTTTATGCTGTTCGCTGCTCCTCAGTGGTCTGGTAATGAGGATTTTACAATTAAATTTGGTAAGGTGTAACTGTGGTTTTCTGCAGATCAGGCTTTATGTGGTACCTATTGAGTGCGTCAAAATGAGTCTATATGAGGGAGAGGGTTAATAAAAAAAAACAGTTTGTGTGGTTACTTAGCTTACTATACATCAGTATTCAAGTGTTTGTCCCAATGACTGAGTACAGTAAGTAGGTGTATTGCCCTGCAATATAGTAGAGTTCTGTAGTATTGCATTGTGACAGAATCTCATTTGTCTCAAGTAGGCAATTTCTAGGCTTCAAATGAATGAGTTTTGTCAGAGGAACATAATGATTAAATAAACAATATAACACTAACATTAGTATTCACACACTGTTCATTGTAAGAGGAATTAGGAACTGATTATACTTTCAACACCAGTAGACAGTAACATTTTCTTTAAAGTCAAAAGAAAATCTTTGGGTAATAAGGCACTATCATTTGTAATATTCAAATACTATTTGTTGAACCTGTTATTGAAAGTGACATATGTTGTTATGCATCTTTAAACATGAGTCAATTAGTGATGAATGTTTGATGATTTTTTAAAGAAGTGGCTGAGAGGCTACATGGCTTAAGCCTACATTTATGGTAAACTGAGACAGGGCCATCCTTCGTTGCTACATGTATACAGATGCCATGGAAACATCTCATTTGCATACCCATCTCCATGTCTCTGTGGATTCACCGTCAGCCAGTTCTAAGCTTTTACAAATTTGAAAGTTTATGAGACGACAATTTTCATGATAAAGTCAAGCTTCCACTGCATTAAGAAACATTTGCTACTTAAGGTTCTTTGCATTATGATGTTGAAGAGAATCAAGAAAAATATTTAAATTTACATAATGTGATCATAAAATGATGTTGTAAAATACGGTGCTGGTATAGCTCCCTTGCTTGGCACTCAACATATAAGAGTTTAGTTTCAGGACTGGTTGGCCCAGTGTCAGGATATTGTGACTGGTTGTGGTATCATGCCACATGTCTACAGCGTGGCAGCACTTTTATAATCTGTCAGACAGTCTTATGTTTTCATAATCTCCAAATGACTGAAATACTATCAGTTAGATGTTAAACCCAGTAAACAAACATAACCGTAAAATGATGACAACTTGAGGTTAAATTTGCTAGTCTCATATTGGTGAACAAATATAATCAAATATCTTGTTAATTATGTTCAGCAAATGTCTGTGGATTAGCCGATTTGAACTTGTTTATTTAGATAGTAATATTGGCATGCATTATGAATTATATCAAAAATACTAAAATTGTTAAGTATGATGAGGTGTGTGCAATTGCATGACCCTGGTACACTCAGAGTTCACATCAAAATTGAGTAAAATTGACCTGTCCAGGCTGTATGTTATGTTTTGAGATTTTCTAAAATGACTTATTATTTAGCATGATGAGATGGCGTGAAGAAAGATGGTCCAGTTTTCTTATCACATATTTCAAGGTCACACTCAGAAGTTGAAGGTGAAAAATAAGTACAATAGACATTGTTCAAACTGTAATAACTCTTTTATCAGACCTTACCTACACATAGAAAACCTGACTCCTCTTGAATATCATATGGCTCTTGCCTGGTAAAAAAACATTTTCTTCATTGAAATTGCGCATCAAAGTTGGCTTTCAGTGATTAAAGCATCATGTGCAAGATACCACTGGTGGTCTTAATATGTACATCATAATGGAAAAATTCTGGTTCAGATATTCCCATTTCAGCTTACTTTAGAGTTGTTTAAGCACAGGTTTCCATAGCAATATTCTGAAGGCCATTCTGAATGAAATAATAAAAGCGATAAATTTGAAATATGAAGATACATTGGGAACAAGTAAACAGAAACATTATTATGACATGTCATAACATGAAATAAATGCATACACTGCAATGTTTGAAGAAACAGAAGTATACTGTCAGTAGTTTGCGTTTATTCAAATACATATTCTCCAAAATGATCAGAGTATGCGCTTTCAAAGTGAATATTCATGAACCTTTGTTGATCATGAAGATGCAAGAAAGCAATTTTCCCTATACTTGCTGTGATATATGTTATGTCATATGGACAAATAGCTTGGTAGCTTGACAGAATCTATACCATGATTTCCACTACTTGGTATATTGTTAAAGTTTCATATGGAAATAAAAGGCAAGAACAAGTTGAGATTTATTCAAAAAGTTCAGCAAATACTGACGCAGTATACATTCCTTCATTGCTATTTTCTATATTTGCTCATGTTGAGTGCCCTCTCCTTTATTCAGTACATCAATAGGTATAACTTAAATATATTGAATGCTCAAAGTACATGAATCTTTTAAACTGTTTCTATATTTGTATGTAGTAACCCAGGTATTGGAAGTATTTTGATTGATAATGGCTTGTGCATAGAGCATCTGTTTTGTGGACCATGAGGTCGTCGGTTTGATGCACGGTCATGTCATATCATAGGCGTTAAACATAATTCTGGTACAGAACAGCTTATGGGCACTCAGATAACATGGGTACTTTCAAGACTTATCATACCAGTGTCATAGATTCAGTCCCTGACTGCAATATATCAAAGTCCTTAACCCTTTCCCTCATATAGACTCATTTTGACGCACTCAATAGGTACCACATAAAGCCTGATCTGCAGAAAACCACAGTTAAACCTTACCAAATTTAATTACAAAATCCTCATTTCCAGACCACTGAGGAGCAGCGAATAGCATAAAACCTGATCAGCCTGCGAGTTACTTGCAGGCTGATCTGGTTTTATGTTGTTCGCATCGGTCTTTTCATGGTTTCCTCTATGAGGGAAAGGGTTAAAAACAGTGCTGGTATATTTCCTTGAAACCCAGTATATGTGGGTATAGTTCCAGTCCTGTGTTTATCAAACACCTCAAAATGATTTTCCTCAAATTCTACATCTCAAATTCTGTGTTTCAGTAGGTGTGAAGTTTTTAGGAAATTCAATAATATTTTATGGAAGGCCATGCATGTATGTTAAGTTCATTATTTTGGATGTTAAATAGATGATAAATCTTTGGGATTTTGAGTTAAAGTTGTGAGATGCAGACCCGGACTTGTTGGCTGTTTGTCAAGATGTTGTGACTGGGTTTGGTATCATGCCACATGATGTGGCAGTTGGAAAACACTATATTCAATCAGTTTATTGAATGAATGTTAACAAAATGTTTATGTTGAAGTAGATTTGTTATTTTTCATTCTCTGTTCAGAGAAAATATCATGAGATATCTCAACATGAAAGGTGTGTGGGTGTGTGTATTACAGGGTACCCGGGACTACAACCCACAACAGATGGCCATCCGAGAGGGCGTGTTCAGCACCATCATCAACTGCTTCAAACGTCACGGAGCCGAGACCATCGACACCCCAGTGTTTGAACTGAAAGTGAGTGGACAGGGGCAGATAACTCTATCAATTATTAGAAATTATTGTATGTAGGAAAATTATCAGTTCTGGTGGTGGTATTAAGGGCCGCTAGGGACCCTGATCTGGGTCTGCTCTGTTTGGTAAGGCGTCAGTACATTGTATCTATTTGAGGTAATGGGTTAAAGGTGATGTCTTTACAAATGCAGGGGTTTTCTTAAGTGGACGCCCACTTGCCCACGCCGGGTTAAAATCACTGCGGGCAAGTGATTTTTCAAAGAAGATAGCCCAGCGGGCAAGTTTATTTATGTAAATGAATTCTTTCGTTTTTTTTAATTTTCTATAGTATATAAGGGTTAAAATGCTTGCAAATTGTCTTTGATACATATTACGGGTAACTAAAATCCACTGTAATATTACACATATTTAGTTTTAAACATTAACAAACACCAACTAACTTCAAGATCAGGCAAACTGTTTTCACTTGGGGCTAGTAGATGTTCAAAGTAACTTGCCCCCTGGACAAATGAAAGTCAAATCCTTAGGTAAACCCCTGTATTAAATGTATTCTACTGTATAACTGGTTAATATTCTTTCAGCTAAACTATCTTATTTTCTTTGGAAACTACTTTTGGATATGGTTAAAAAGTCCTTACAATACCATATTTGTCAGGTTTAAAATGTTTTTTTAATATTTTCTCTCCATTTTCTCCCATGTTTTTTACTAGATAAGATGAATGGCATTTAAAAAAATGAAAAAACACACACACACACACACACACACACACAACCTAGGATCATATTAAAATCAGTTTTCCTTAAAAAAAAAAGTATGTTTCAGTTATATGTTACTCTGATATGATATGGGGGAAAAAATACATTGTTTTGAATTATAATAATCATTCATACTGACATTCACATGGTAATGAATGCACACAGTTGCCAACTTTAAAACCTAAGCTGTTTCATTTCTTAATGCATTTCCGGAAAACATGAGAAATGCTGTTATGGTGGAGATAAAAATGATCAGTGGATATATCTACAGTATTGGACTGCTCTTTCGATCGATTTGAACTTCAGATGCTGCCAAAAACCTTGAGTAGATATTTACATTGTCCCTGCAAACTAGACATTTAAATTACGGTTATCATATTTTGAGATACTCCATATGACCATCAAATTTTGTGAGATTCGGAAGGAGCGATTATTACATTTCCCGGGAGACGTTGGTCCCTGTAGATCTGATGGTAAATCACTTCGTGTGCCGGAACTGGGATGCAAGGGTTTATACACATAGATTGTTAACGGACAGGCAGACAGGACAGTCACATGACAGCTGATAGTATGGTCAAAATTGTTTTGCGTTGTGTGAAATGATGGAGCTTGTCTTGTCGTAGCTTTTGTTATATAGAACATGGTAATAGGTACAAAGGCAGGGGAAATAATCAATCCATATACAGTATATACATGTAGTATGCTTAGTTGACTTGAAAGTATATATATGGTAATAGTCTTCGTCCGTCCATGTGTCCGTCCAACATTTTTGTCAGGAGCATAACTCAAAAAGTATTTGAGGTATCAACTTGATACTTCATAGGTGGATAGATCTTATAGAGGAAAAGTCCATTGCACAAGAATGATAACTCTACCTTTCATAATTTTTGAGTTCAGACTTAATTTTTGGCTGGAGCATAACTCAAAAAGTATTTGAGATGTAAATTTATTTTTTATTGTTTTGTTTTTCGCGCTTAATTTTTGTCACAGTGACCTTGACATTTTACCTGTAAACCTCAAAATAGGTGAATTAGTAGGTATTCATATCTATAATCTCTTCAAACATCAGTTTTCATTTCCAAAAAAAAAATCTTTTAAAAATGAAATATTCTGTTCTCCAACATCTTCTGACAAGCAAGCATTCAGGGGGAGGTGGGGGGGGGGGATGGCCATGTCAACATGGCTCTTGTTATATTGATAATTGGGTGTTATTAGGTATCCGTTTGGTGGAGAAATTCACCGTTATGGTTGTTTTGGCTAAGTTTTTTTTATTTCTCTTCTGAAGTGTAAATGATTTATTGGTTGTGTCTTCTATAGAAGCTGTTGTGGTCCAGTGGTTATTTCCACTGACTTAACCGCCATTAGTCTCTCAAGGCTGTTGGTTTGAGTCCCGCTCTGGAGAATTAAGATTTTCCCCATGAGAGGACCTTTCAGCTGGCTTGCAGTGAACTATAATCATCCTCCACCTGTAGTGTTGCTACATGTATATCTTTAAATACTTTCTTCGCAACTTTAATCTCCAACAACAATAATAAGAGGTCTCCATTCATTTTGTGAAGAGAAAATGAGTAAGTTTTCTATTAACTGAGCAGGTATGTGTATTGTTGATTTGTATTACTTATTCAGCAAGAATTGTTTGAAGTGTCTGATCCAATATGGCCATTCTTAGCAGTATCCCATAACTAAGTACATTGGTTAAATATACATTTAATTTTTACACCTATTCCACAAATATTTTTAAATTTTACCATGAGAATACATAGTTTTTCATAACATAACATGACATAACCCCTTGTCCAGAAAAAAATTCAAATGTTTTCATCCTAGTTTGCATATTTCATACTTCATTGTTTTAATATTAAAAGAGTCTATAGATAAAATCTAGACTAATTACAGGGCCTTTATGAAAGATAGTTATTACTTACATAATATAACACTATAATTAGGTTTAATTTTCTATATTTAAGCCCAGTATTCTGTTTAAAATATTAATGTTCTCTTTTCCCTTTAAATTTGAAATTTCTCTTAAATAGCAATTGTGTTAAATACACAAATAACAATTATGTTGAATTTAGTTAAAATATGGGAAAACTAAGTTTGAGCCTTTTCTGAATATTAAACCTAGAGGCAAAATTTGGACAAAAGAATATATCAAAAGTGGTAATTTCTTGAAAATATTATGTCTGTTTCTTTTCAAAGTTGCAGTAAATTTGATATTTTATGCAACATTAAGTTATTCTTGAAATTTAGTTCTTGTTTAATGAACACAAAGTATTCTACTAATGCTCCTGTCTTAACCATTTACCATATAAAGATTTGTTTTGATGCCTTGGCAGACAGAGAAGACCTAAACCATGCAGCTCTTTCAAAAATCCGGGTCTCTGCTGTATGCTTATACAGTATTGTATCTCAGATTCTGCACAGTTTTCGCGTTAAAAGATAATTCAGTATTTCATATAATTATATACCATTTGAATTACAGTAAGTGGATAGTCTCATACACCAGTTTCATAAACCAGCCCTATACACCTTACCATACACCAGTCTTATAAACCAGTCCCATACACTAAACCCATACATCAGTCTAATAAACCAGTCCCATACACTAAACCCATACACCAGTCTTATAAACCAGTCCCATGCACATGTCTCATACACCAGTCTAATAAACCAGTCCCATACACTAAACCCATACACCAGTCTTATAAACCAGTCCCATGCACATGTCTCATACACCAGTCTAATAAACCAGTCCCATACACTAAACCCATACACCAGTCTTATAAACCAGTCCCATGCACATGTCTCATACACCAGTCTAATAAACCAGTCCCATACACCTATTCCATACACCAGCCTAATAAACCAGCCTCATACACCTAACCCATGCACAAGTCTAATAGACCAGCCTCATACTCCTAACCCATACACCAGTCTAATTAACCAGTCTCATACACCAGTTTAATAAACCAGTCCCATACACCTAACCCATACACCAGTCTAATTAACCAGTCTCATACACCAGTTTAATAAACCAGTCCCATACACCTAACTCATGCTCCATTCTAATAAAGCAGTCCCATACACCAGTCTCATACACCAGTCTAATAAACCAGCCTCATACACATAACCCATACACCAGTTAATAAACCAGCCACATACACCTAACCCACACAACAGTCTAATAAACCAGTTCCATACACCCAACCCATACACCAGTATAATAAACCAGTTCCATACACCTAACCCATACACCAGTCTAATAAACCAGTTCCATACACATAACCCATACACCAGTATAATAAACCAGCCCCATACACCTAACCCATACACCAGCCTAATAAACCAGTCCCATACAACTAACCCATACACCAGTCTAATAAACCAGTCCCATACACCTAACCCATACACCAGTCTAATAAACCAGTCCCATACACCTAACCCATACACCAGTCTAATAAACCAGTCCCATACAACTAACCCATACACCAGTCTAATATAACCAGTCCCATACACCTAACACATGCACAAGTCTAATAAAGCAGTCCCATACACCAGTCTCATACACCAGTCTAATAAACCAGCCCCATACACCTAACCCATACACCAGTTAATAAACCAGCCCCATACACCTAACCCATACACCAGTCTAATAAACCAGTCCCATACACCTAACCCATACACCAGTCTAATAAACCAGTCCCATACACCTAACCATACACCAGTCCTAATAACCAGTCCCATACATCTTACCCATACACCAGTAATAAACCAGTCCCATACACTAAACCCATACACCAGTCTAATAAACCAATCCCATACACCTAACACATACACCAGTATAATAAACCAGCCCCATACACCTACCCATACACCAGTAATAAACCAGTCCCATACACTAAACCCATACACCAGTCTAATAAACCAGCCCCATACACCTAAACCCATACACCAGTCTAATAAACCAGCCCCATACACTTAACCCATACACCAGTCTCATAAACCAGCCCCATACACTTAACCCATACACCAGTCTAATAAACCAGCCCCATACACCTTACCCATACACCAGTCTAATTAACCAGCCCCATACACCTAACCCATACATCAGTCCTGGTATAAGAGAAAGAACTGGATTAGACTTCTCGAGTCTAAATGTCTCTAGCCCAATAGCTAGAGTAAGGTGATCTTGAAAGCTTTCTCTAAGCAGGAAACTGTAAAGAGCTTTTACCATTCTCAAGATGGATCGCATTTCTGTGCCTCAATGCATAGGAACACTCAGAAATGTTTTATGATGGTGTACATTTACATAGGACCTCTGCATTGATTCAGGGAGAATTGGAGAAATCTGGCATTGTATGCAGTACAGGGATGTTAGTCCCAACATCTATGTACATAGTGTCTGGGACAGGTTGTTGGAGTTTTATAGTGAATGTTCTTGTCCAACCCTTCTATTCCTTAACAGGCGTATATAAGAATTGCATGTATTATTCCATCATGCCCCCATCTTCTCACTCTATTGCATTTTAAGATAAGTTCAAACCCTTTCATATGCTTGAGTCGAGGCGGTGATGCAGGCTATTTGTCTTCTTTGTTATATACAAGATAGACATAGGTCATTTGACCATTTCACATAATTCAAGGCTGGGTATGGCAGGTATGACTAAAGTGCTAAAAAGTCCTGCCTATCTGATACCCTTAAACAATAAGAGAAAAGCTAAAACACATTTTAATCCAGATTTCTGTCTCACTTTTGCAATCAGTTTTATACCAGACCAGCCTGTGAGTAATTTTCAGGCCTCCTCTGTGTGCTTGCCTGCATTTCACAGAAACACTAAATAAGTTGTCAAATCTCAAATTCTGTATCACCACAACTTTATGATTTTGAGGGAATTGAAGTCAATTTTCTGTAAGAAAAGGTTAACCCTTTACCTCTTACAATGTAAAGATGTGTTTTGACACATTTAAAAAAGAGCATGCCAGGATAAGACAGATCTGTCCAGGAACTGACTGAACACGGTCTCCTATTGCTACTTGTACAATGTTGGTGCTCATATTCTACACCGTCTCCATGGTAATGGAAAATCTGTTGTTTCATACAATGTACCATTTTTAAAAAATTAGTTTGAAAATATTCCTTAACCCTTTCCCTCTATATATACTCATTTTGACGCCCTCAATAGGTATCACATAAAGCCTGATCTGCAGAAAACCACAGTTAAATCTTACCAAATTTAATTACAAAATACTCATTTCCAGACCACTGAGGAGCAGCGAACAGCATAAAACCTGATCAGCCTGCGAGTTACGCGCAGGCTGATCTGGTTTTATGCTGTTCGCATAGGTCTTTTCATGGTTTCCGCTATGAGGGAAAGGGTTAAGTCATTAATCAGTACATGAATATCCATAAAGTAATAGGTTGATAATATAATGTATGTTGCAATTCTATTTTCTATTTCAACAAATTAAAAAGTTCAAGGTCTTCAAGTTTTGGAGTGAAAAGGAAAAGTGAAAGAAAATCTCAATTTGAGTTGTGAAAAGCAAGTCAGAATATTAGGATGTTATACAATAAGACATGAGAATGAGAATTGCCTCAGACGGAGCAAGACTTACAGGTCAGGTGGAGTGTATTAACTATGTTATCATGTGTTACCCAGGTATTATTTCATGTCATTAACAGAAATTCATGTTTCATGTGATATTGTGCATTGTTGTTTATGTTGTGCATGTCACTTGTCATGTTTTGTGTATTTAGTGCATGTCAGTAGTGAGTGTGTTTGTTTAGGAAAAGTGTGCATCATGATTGTTTATTGTGATCATATTCTTTTCTTTTTCTTCAATAGGTTTTGTTTTTATTTTAAATCAAATACATTCAAGAACCTGCAACCGGACTCCTTATTTATGTAAACCCGGTAACACATGTATAGATGGTATTGTATGGATGTATATTTCAGGAGACACTGACGGGGAAGTATGGAGAGGACTCAAAGCTGATATACGACCTGAAGGACCAAGGGGGAGAACTCTTGTCACTGAGATACGATCTCACTGTATCCTTCCATATGTATGACAAAATTCATACAGTAATAATCAAATTTGTTATTCAAGGTTTAGTGAAACAGGCCTCAGGCGTGGTGTCCTTTCCCTAAAAAAATGCATATAGTTAAATTTCTTAAATTTTTAGCTCACCTGAGCAAAGCTCAGGTTGAGCTATTGTGATCCCGTGAGTGTCCGTCGTTCATCGTGCGGTGTGCGTCGTGCATCAACAACAATTTAGTGTTTACACTCTATCACCTTTATTTCTTAAGCAATCATCTTCAAACTTTAAGACAGTATTTATGACCATAATGTCTCAATTGAGTTCCAATATGACTGAGATCGGGCAATTAGGTCAGGAGTTATACCCCTTTCAATATTAAAAAAATGCCAGATTCACTTTGTTTACACTCTAGCATCTTCGTCTTTTGAGCAATCATCTTTAAACTTTATGGCAAAGTTTAAGATCATAATGTCTCGATTGAGTTCCAATATGGCTGAGATGGGCCAATTAGATCAGGAGTTATGCCCCTTTTAATATAAAAAATGCCAGATTTCGCTTTGTTTACACTCTAGCATCCTTATCTTTTGAGCAATCATCTTCAAACTTTATGGCAATGTTTATGACCATAATGTCTTGATTGAGTTCGAATATGGCTGAGATCAGTTAATTAGGTCAGGAGTTATGCCCCTTTTAATATAAAGAAAATGCCAGATTTTACTTTGTTTACATTCTAGCACCTTCATTTTTTGAGCAATAATCTTCAAACTTTATGACAATGTTTATTACCATAATGTCTCAATTGAGTTTGATTAAAGCTGAGATCGGTTGATTAGGTCAGGAGTTATGCCCTTTTTAATATCAAAATATGCCAGATTTCACTTTGTTTACACTCTAGCATCTTCATTTCTTTAGCAATCATCTTCAAACTTTATGACATTGTTTATGACGATAATGTTTTAATTGAGTTCAATTGTGGCTGAGATGGGCCAATTAGGTCAGGAGTTATGCCCCTTTCAACATAAAAAAATGCAAGATTTCACTTTGTTTACTCTCTACCATCATCATTTTTTTCAAACAATCATTTTAAACTTTAAGACAATGTTTATGACCATAATCTCGCAATCTGGTTCAATTAAAACTGATATTGGCTTGTTAATTTAGGAGTTATTCCCCTTTCACTATAAAAATAGCCAGATTTCACTTTGTTTGCACTCGAGCATCTTTATTTCTTAAGCAATCATCTTTCTCAGGTGAGCGATTATGGGCCATCTTGTTCCTCTTGTTAATTCAAAGTAGGGTTACAGGATTATGTCAAGGGATTGTTCTAATTTGTTGTTGATTTTTTTGTCTTCACTATGGTCCATTCTATTTATTTTTTCTGTTTTCAGGTAGTAAACCTATTTTAGTGATATTTCTGTTTAAAGAATGAAAATGTAACAAATGTTTATTTAGAAAAGGGAGACTCGTCTGTGGCAAGGCACATGTCTTTCTCTAAGGTTTTACAAGAGCTATGGCAACTTTCTATATAAGAAATACATGCATTTGACTTAATGTTTTATTGATGATTCTAGGCGGTGTCGCTTGGTTGTATGGTGCGGGGGTATAAGTCACATTCATGGATAGCTTGAGGTGAGGAAGCTATTGAACATAAGTGTTTTTTTCCAATCTGACTAAAGTACAGATCTTCCTATGGTAAGGTCAGGAAAGTATCTGTCATAACAAAACAAAATGACCGCCAAATTTTTCTTTTCAATGTCGACGTTGACAGACTCTATTGATGTCATTAAGGTGTCGTTAACGCTCCTGCTGAAATGACTGTGCTAAATATAGATATTGAACACTTACAGAATTCTGCAAGCTACGACCTGATTGGCTGAGAAAGAAATATCCAGAAGACAAACGTCAATGGGTCGTCCTCAGATCCTTATGTAGCATAGCGTATACATAGGAGATGACTTTAGTCAGATTGGTGTTTTTTCAGGACTGGTGTACAACCTGCTGACAAGCTAAAGAAAATATAGAATGCTGCTGTCAGTGAAGACCTGGTGACTTTGAATGTGGACACAGCTGAGTTGGATGCACCAGACCTAGAGGTCATAAAGGATGATATACCGTATGACAACAATTGACAAATTTCTAATTTGGGATCCAATATTTGGCCATGTTATATTGATTATAGTTATAATAGAGCTGTTGTAATAGGCCGGCACTTTATTTTGTTTAGAGGCAGTCTTCAGGCTGATGTATCAATTAAATGTCAGACACCCAGTCTATTCTAAATTTATTTTAAGTAATTGTACTTTACAGTTATAAAACTTCACTAGGGAGGACTCATGTTTAGATGAATATCCTGGTTATTTAAGTAATCTACAGAGACATGCTTTTTTCCTCTTTCAAGCAATTTAAACTTTAATTAAGAATACATTGTTAAGTTGCCTAGTTGGATCATGAAATATTTGCTTTTATATAATTGAATATTTCACTGCTATTTACTGCTGTATTATAACAAATTGATAAAGCATGTACATTTGTTGACAGATGCATTAGCACAGCTCTGCCATCACAGGAAACTATCAATTAAATAAAATGCATGTGAAGGCTTTTCATTTTTGCTGATACACATAAGCTTTTTTTTACACTGTTTATCTTTGTGCATGTTTGATCAATTTTACTTTGGTAATCAATAGCGTAGCTCTTGCAGGAGCTATTATGTCTGTTGTATTCTTTATTTACTGCAATTCAGTTCAATGCAAGCAGTTTGCACTATTCTGTCTGGTAATTCAAAAAGGTGTTAATGCAGGTTTTTGAGAATATGACCTACACTTCTGAAATTGAGAATTTTCACAACATATTTTGGTAATACTGTTGTTTTTTATATATATATTCAAAAAAAGTCTGGACAATAATTTGTCTGCACATTACACAAAAATGAATAAAAAAAAAATATTTTGTATCAAACAGAGCACAGTTTCTGTTTTTTTCATGCATTATAAGTGATTTTTTTTTTCATTAAAATCTCAAATTGGGATTTTTTTTTCAGAAATTGGGAGAGAAAAAAAAACTTTTTGGCATTGGGGGCATAAAACAATAATGGCTATGAAATTGACCACTAAAAAAAACCTACATTTGATTTAACTGTAAACATTATTATGATGGGGAATATATATATATAGTCAAGACTGTCTTAGAGATGGTATGTTAAGCGACTGTCTCATTCAACCTTAAAATTTCCTCCCAATTTATTTTACCCATATAATGAGACTGTTGAAAGCGACTCCCTGCCTCATGTGACCAAGGATCGTGAGTGCTTAACCCTCTCCCTCATATAGACTCATTTTGACGCACTCAATAGGTACCACATAAAGCCTGATCTGCAGAAAAGCACAGTTAAACCTTACCAAATTTAATTAAAAAGTCCTCATTTCCAGACAGCTGAGAAGCAACGAACAGCATAAAACCTGATCAGCCTGCGAGTTACTCGCAGGCTGATCTGGTTTTATGCTGTTTGCATAGGTCTTTTCATGGTGTCCTCTATGAGGCAAAGGATCCAAACTGACCTTTGTTCTACAGCATGGCTGTTGTTAGCAACTGTTTTTTATCACACCTTTGGGTCATTATCAATCTTCGTGATTGGACATTCACAATGGCACAGGTGTTTTGGGAAAATTAATGTGAAACATCTGCCAGTACAATACTATTATAATAAGGCTACCTGGATGTACAATCCTATTTATAAAGACCTAAAGTGTTTTCATAAACAAGTCTAAAACCAGAAGTGTCCTCTTGTTTGTGAAAGTAAGAAAATGTACCATCGCATCCACCATTGACTTTGAGCAATATCCAAATTCTCAGGAATAGTAAAACAAAATTGGTTTCATTATGGAATAATTGTATTAAAATATGAAACACATGTACCCCCATTTTTTGGAGCTCTGGAAGTCTACTCTCATATACTTCATAGTAAGACATCAAATCTATTTATCTATAACTAAGACATGCATATAATTGGTAACTGGCGTAAACATTATTAATTGATAACTGGCATAAACATTATTATATATTATACAAAATACATGTGCACCCTCGTATAATAGTTTGTTTGTTTGTTTGTTGGGTTTAACGTCCCACCGACAGTATTTCAGTCATTTGGAGACTATGTCAACTTGAGACAGATATAAAGTGCCACACTGCAGTATCACGCCGTAGACATATGGCATGATACCACACCGAGTCACATTATCCTGACACCAGGCCAACCAGTCCTGCAACTACCCTTATATGCTGAGCACCAAGCAAGGGAGCTATAACAGTACGATTTTTTACGACGTTGGTATGTCGCGGCCGGGGATCGAACCCACGACCTCCCTTTCCCGAGGCATAATAGTATACAGGATATGAAAACAGAGATCTGATCATTGTCTTAAACTTGAAACTGTTAGGGACTGCCTAATGTAACTCATTGTTATGTGACCTTTTTAGCTTACTCCAATGGAAAGTCACATAAGCTTACTCCAATGGAAAGTCACATAAGACAGTCTTGACAGTACATATATATATTTTGTCTATTTATGAATATTTTGTCATTTAGTAAAATTAGTTTAAATTATTTTTAGCATTAAGAAGTGTTTAAATTTTTAGACCATTAAATGTGTCATGACTATTTTGATCAACAGCATGAACATGTTTTGTAACATCTTCAAGATATAACGAACTATGTATGTAATTGAAATGGAAATAATAAATAAATGAAGAAAAAAAAGCATGAGCTGTGACCAGGCATACAAGGGAGATAACCATAATAGATTCCTGACCCTTACTATGCAAGAGTTATGTTTCCTTAACCGCTATCTAGGTGCCATTTGCACGGTATTTAGCCATGAACAAAATAACCAACATTAAGCGCTACCACATAGCCAAGGTGTACAGACGAGATAACCCTTCCATGACTAGGGGCCGGTTTAGGGAGTTCTACCAGTGTGTAAGTTGGCCTTTATTGATCCATAACTATCAATCTGTATGTGTAAGTAACATTTAGGATCTTGTTACCAGTGAGTCAGACTATTTAAATATGACTCACTTAAACACCGACTTTTATCCATTTGATGACTCAATTGACTTGTAGAGTTTTCGGTTTGTCGGACTTAAGGTAGATCACAGAACTTATTTTGAAACAAAACTGAATTTTTTTTTTAAATTTTTTGGGTAATTACTACTTTCCTGTTATTATTGATCTCTGCCAGGATTTTGACATAGCCGGTCAGTATGATGCTATGATCCCCGACGCAGAGTGTGTGAAGATTGTGGCCGAGATTTTGACACAGCTTGATATAGGGAACTTCACCATCAGGGTATGTAACATCTTCACAGAAGTCGATGTCTCACTGTTTAGTAAATAATTGTAGTCTTATTTGTAACCCTCATGGTTCTCACAGATCTTGAAAACCCTTGAATTTGATGCCTGTTTTGAAAAACCCTTGAAAATCACATTATGCCTTATAAACCCTTGAAAATAAAAACAAACATAAAATTAAAGGTTTTGAAAAACCCTTGAATTTGAATTAACAATATTGGTAAGAAAAAGTGTTCATAAAGTTGTTAAAAAATTGAAGTTCATGCCATAAAATTTAAATTACAAGTTGTGGTTTATACATATCCTTAACTTTGAATTTTAAGGCCTTAAAAACCCTTGAAAATCATTTAAATTTTGCTTCAGGAAATTAATATGAACCATGACCCCTATTTAACTTTGTGAATTGTGGGGACTATATAGGAATCATGTTGCTTTGTCCTGTCTTTTTTTTTATCCTGTCCTATTCTTCAAAAAGTTATTGTTTTTCCAGCAAAAGTAATTCTCACCTTAAGTTTATATCTGTGACCTTAATATCTTTTGTTATTATTATACCATTATTTCATAGTTTGCATTTGTAGTTAATACTAAATAATGAAGAATTAAAACTGTAAAAAATTAAACCACCCCCCAAAAAGGGGGATAAGTACACAAATATAAGTGAATATTGTAAAAGAAATTGAGCAGATAATGGTTAGAGCCAGATTTCAGTCTCCCACTTAATAAATGGAAAACCAGGCTGGGCATGAGAAATTTCACTGTCGCAGGACATGATGTCCAAATGTTAGTTAGATTATTGCATTTGACTTGACAAGCTTAGCGGTTCCTTGAAGCTAAAGACCTTTACTACTACAGGTGAACCACCGGAAGCTCCTGGATGGAATGTTTGCAGCATGTGGTGTCCCAGATGACAAATTCAGAACGATATGCTCGGCAGTTGATAAACTTGACAAGGTGAAGAGATCAGGAATGGTTCTGCCTTATTGGAAATAAAGCATATATCACATTGATTTATTCATGAACAAAAAATAGATAACAAAATAAAGAACTCTCTAGTTAGAATAAGGTACATGACATCTAAGATGCTGTAGGCAGAGGCAGATACATGCATTTGAATATAAAGTTTGTGGATTTGAACCCTGTTTGGGGTCAGAATCTGTCATGACCTTCCTAGGTGAAAATAAATGTTCCCATGATTAATTTTATTTCAAGGAAACAAATGTTTTAAGTTGTAAAATAATCAGTACAGAGATGGACTGACATAGAAGGTGTTTGTATAAAACTGTGTGTGATACCTGACAGTGATGGTCAGACTCCTTTCAGGGGCTGTCTGATCAGGGTCTCCTGTTTGCTTATACAATATTGTATGGTAGGTTTTACACAGTCTGCAGGGCATAGAAAAACCCATTGTTTTTTATATGCCATTTAAAATTCAATTCATACAGTGAAAGGATAACAGGAATTGACAACCTTAATAAGATGTTACCTGTCCTTAATTGTGCCTGTTGGATTGAATTATTGCGTAGTCTTTGTTTGGGTCATGATTATACACAGGCATCAAAGAAGTAGGTGCTATATAGGAATTACTCATCACGTCACTTCACTTCACGTCACGTCATGTGACCTCACATCCTACACTCACATTGCTTGAAGGCAAGGCTATCAATCAGCTTAAGTGATAGTTCCATTTGTAAGTCAAATCCTTTCCATGTGAATACCTGAAAGAGGAGTGATTTGGAAGATGATTAGTTGTGCACATCTGTGTAACAATGACTGAGACTGATGCTGTATTGTTTACACGCTGCAGACATTCTGGGAGGATGTGAGAGCCGAGATGGTGGATGAGAAGGGACTGGATCCTGAGGCTGCGGACAAGATAGGACACTTTGTCAAGTTTAACGGTATGTTAACACATGGTGCAGCTTATTTCATAGTTTTGTGTCAGTAAAGTCTGTTTTTATGCCCCCACCAAAAATGAGGGGGTGGAGGGGGCATATAGATTTCCTTTGTCCGTCCGTACGTCCATCCCAAAACATAGTGACACACATAACTCTGAAAGTATTTGTACTACAGACTTGAATTTTCAACAGTATATTATTCAGAACATGTACTTGCGCACCTGGCGTGCGTTCAGTATGCCAAACCGTATGCAACCGGTTGCTTACAGTCGGCTATAGAGGTGTCTTGGGACCATATACCATGCTATTCACGTGCACTTTATGCTATAAATAGGTATACGTGAAATTCATGGTTTATGACACCGAGACAGTTACGTAGCTGACTGTAAGCGTACGGTTGCATACGGTTTGTCATACTGAATGCACGCCTGGGTATTTTCATCGAATTGTGGTTAAAATTGACAGAGTTATGAGCCTTTGGTTTTTTTAAAAATTTGAAATTTTATGCTTTTGACCCATGTATCTCTGAAAAATTTGTACTACAGACTTGAAACTTCATGGATATTTTTTAGAACATGTACTTGCACACCTGGGTATTTTCATCGAACCGCTGTTGAAATTGACAAAATTATGGGCCTTTGTTTTTTTAAAAATATGAAATTTGTACTACAGACTTGAAACTTCATGGATATTTTATTCAAGACATGAACATGCGCCCCTGGGTAAAAATTCCGGGGTTTTTGGATCCCCGTTGACATTGACAGAACTATGGGCCTTTGTTAAAGAAAATATGGAATTTTTAAATTTTTTTTGAGCCCACAACTCCAATAGTATTTATATTACAAACTTGAAGCTTCATGGATATATTATTCAGGGCATACACTTATTCATCTGGGCATTTTAATTGGCTAGATTTCACTTAGGTGAGCTTTCACTTTTTTCTGGAACACAGATTCCACTGCTTGGGCAGCAGTGAAAAATAACAAATAAAGCCATGGACATGACTTGCACACCTGGGTGTTGGCCTTTGTTTTGGAAAATGCGACATTTTAGGGCATTTGTGTCCACTGGACACATTTCTGGTAACTTCAAAACTTGAGTCCACAAGGGACATATTCCAATTTGCCAATGAGAAAACGTAAATATTATCTCAAACTTAATGTGAGGGATTCCAAATTCATAGATGATTGTTGTTTCATATCAAGAGGTTGTATAAATTTGTGAAAAAATGATGATGCAACTCCAAAGCTGCTGATGCAGGTTATACATGACTTTGTATAAGAACTGTAGACTCTGACCTTACTTAAATGTTTCAAGCATTAAATATTAAAGTTATTTTTAAAAATTTAATTAGATCACATGTCATTGTTTTGGGCGCCTCACTTTAATTCCTTTTCCTGTAAAGTATTGAATAGTCAGTGTGGTTACTTACTATGGACTTGGTAAAATAGAGTAGGAAGACCTGGCAATTACTTAACCCTTTCCCTCATAGAGGAAACCATGAAAAGACCTATGCGAACAGCATAAAACCAGATCAGCCTGCGAGTAACTCGCAGGCTGATCAGGTTTTATGCTGTTCGCTGTTCCTCAGTGGTCTGGAAATGAGGATTTTGTTATTAAATTTGGTAAGGTTTGAGTTTGGTTTTCTGCAGATCAGGCTTTATGTGGTACCTATTGAGTGTGTCAAAATGAGTCTATATGAGGGAAAGGGTTAAGTATTACTTATCCCTAATCCTGGTTTGCGACATTAGGTGTGGTGTGTAGCGCTGGTTCACATGTCAGTGAGGTGGGTGTGTCTGTTACAGGTAACATTGCAGTGCTGGACAAACTACTGGAGGATGAGACACTGACTAAACAGAAGGCGGCCGTCGAGGGTCTGGAAGAACTGAAACTGCTCCTGAAGTACTGTGACTTGTACGGCATATCCGATAAGGTATGGGCAGTGTTGGAACTCATGATTTGTCCTGTACATGGTCTTTGTGTAGATTTCCTGGTTATTTTAGTATGGATCATATGGAAGATTGGTTTATGCCAATTATGTTAAACACTTTTAATTTATTTATCCACTTCATTTATTAAAAGATTCAAAGGTTGTTATAGTTAATATTCCAGGGTCACTAGAAAGTTTTTTGATGTACTCTGGTGAGCAATCTAGGGCCATATGACTCTCTTGTTTTTCTATTCAGGTCAGTTGTTATCAAATAGAATTCATGGCACAGTGAACTAATAAGTATCTCAGTGGAGACAAAATTGGCATAGAACAACCACCGAACTGTTGAAAATGTAGAGAGTATTTATACCTTATTGTGTTGAAAGCTTTCTATGACAAAATAGTAAACAAAGGATTATTTTACAAGGAAAATGGAGAACATGTATAGATTTGTATACAGGGGTGTGAGTGACTATCATTTTAGTGGTGTTGTTTTTGTATGGAGCTCTCATAAGTCTCTCTCTCTCTCTCTCTCTCTCTCTCTCTCTCTCTCACTCACATCCTCTGTATAAATGTATGACAACAATCTCTGTTCCCAGGTTGTGTTTGACCTAAGCCTGGCCCGAGGTCTAGACTATTACACAGGTGTTATCTATGAGGCTGTCTTGCAGGGTAAGTATAGCCAATTTTATGTTGTTTCAGTCAGTTCTGCTAATACATTTTTCAGCTTGCTTTTACCCACAGAATCTAGTACACCTTAAACTTACCAACAGTAGCATCTGATGCTATATGTATTTCTACTTAACTCTGTGAAGCTGGGGCAACATCTGTCCTGTCAAACTACCAGTTCAATGTTTTTTAAAAACCTATTATGGTTGTCAATGTGGTGTAATGGAAGTATTCATCACCTTCAGTGCTAGCTCGAGAGATTTCAGGATTCTTGATAAATGTCTGAATCATTTTTATGGAGTGATCATCTCTTTATGAAGATTTTCTCTCACTTACACTCTCTCTTTCTCTTTGCATAGTAAGATATATCACGGATAAATACTTTGTGCTGCATATATCACACTGCAAAGGCATGTCAGATGTAAAATTTGTGAATGTAAGGTTGGTTTAATACACTGCATTTTCAGGTCAATTGGTGTATATTTTTATGTATATTAAAAGAGCTTGGTGCAAAACTTTTGTAATCAGTTCTTTATTTACATGTAGTTACATAGTTTAGCAGCAATCCTCACTATACTGGTATTTACTCCATGCAGTAGTTACCTCCCCTTACAGTTGTAGATAACCACTGCCACCACAAGTAAAAACAGAATTTAGCTAATTTTTCTTTTTGCCAAAATTTTTTGTTTTACTGCGAGTGTTATTTCCCTAAGTATGTTTTCTTAAATAAATATCAAATATCGCCTCGGGGTAAAAAAAAAAATCATTTTAAAAAAATATTTTTATTGTGACAGCAGACGGAGATGCCATTTTGTTAGTTTACCATCATCATTTGTGACGGCAGTGATTTTTTTGCTTGCAAGGGAGATCACTGTGTGGAGTTTGGTATTTACTGTTTCACATTTACTGCAGTTAAACCTAAGAATTCTAGATGGCTTTGACACATTTACTCTATCTATTTACTGTAACACATTTAATACAGGTTAAGATGGGTATACCAGTACACTAATTAGTAAATGTGACATAATTACTGCAGGTTTTACCCACAAGCCCACTGCTGGAGAGGAGAGTGAGGATAGCGGAAGTGTTGGCAGTGTGGCGGGAGGAGGACGCTATGATGGCCTCGTTGGGATGTTTGACCCCAAAAACAAAAAGGTGCCATGTGTTGGTGTCAGTATTGGTATTGAGAGAGTGTTTTCTATCATGGAACAAAGACTGCAGGTGAGTGAAGGAGGAATAGAAAATGAATACTGGTGAAGGATTGCTTGTACATTTAGTGCCTTTTGTGATTGAGGGAATGATAAAGTTTATAATTATAGATGAAATAATAATATAAATATACAACAGTTTTATGCTGTTTAAACAGTTGTATCTTGCATCAGTGACATCAAGTGAAATGAACAATGACATATTGTGATTTTTATGTCAAAGGAGAATTATTGAGTACATACATTGTACAAAATCATAAAGAAGATAAAACTGAAAAATAACAAAACAACATGAAATATATGCAACATTTCTTCTTTTTAATTTTGCAATTCTAAATGGTAAATCATTAAAATTTCAGTTTTATTAGTAAAACTGAAAATGCTGAATTCTATTTCATGAACATACTTAACAAAAAATATGTTTAACAAGAAAAGATTAAAACAAAATGTTTTAATGGATGGCTTATAATAAGCATACTATCCCCCTCTTTTTCTCTTTTCTAGTTTTGACCTTTTAACCTTACCTGTCTATGCACAGGATATATATAGTTCTTAATAAAGGTAATGCATATACAGTACTGAATACCGTCCAGAAAAATTGTAAATATTTTCTGTATTGAGTGCTTAATTCAACTTTAATCATATCAATAATATTCCTCAAAACAAAGTTGATAGGACCATTTAAAAAATATTTCACACTCTTTTCATATATCTGTTTTACATTAATATGGAAAAAAAGTTTGGTGAAGACATTTTGTACCTATCATCTGACTTGTCCTATGTAAGAGTTATTTCCCTTGACATGCTATCTAACTTAACAACAACCATTTAGTCATCATTTTTGTTACATGTATCACAGATAGCTTTAATTCACACTGGAATAATGTGTTCAACCCTAAGAAAAGCATGACTTCCTTCAATTAACATCACATAACAGAATATACTTGATTCCTGTCACATTTATTGTCATATGTCATTGAAGTTTGTCATCTCTCCGTAGTCCTATCCCAGTGTTCTATTAACAGTTTCTCATGTGGGGGGTTATATAAATGTATGATTTTTTAGCTTAAAATCAAATACAGTACATTTGAAAGGGATTTGAGCATGATATGTAAGTTTGAGCCAGAGATCATTCTGAAGTATTTTTCATCAACATTGGGTCTTGCCTGTATTTATCATACTTTAATACATTGGTCATGATCATACAGTTTATTATCCCCCGCCGATGAAATCGGGAGGGGGATATTGTTTTGGCGTTGTCCGTCCGTCCGTCCGTGCGTCCGTCCGTCCGTCCGAATTTTGTCCGGAGCATAACTCCAAAAGTATTCAAGCTATTGCTTTGAAACTTCACAGGTGGACAGATCTCATTGCGGAGAAGTGCAGTGCACAAGAACCATAACTCTCATTAGCCTAATTTTGGAGTTATTGCCCTTTGTTATTTTTCATACTTGATTTTTGTCCGGAGCATTACTCCAAAAGTATTCAAGCTATTGCTTTGAAACTTCACAGGTGGACAGATCTCATTGAGGAGAAGTGCAGTGCACAAGAACCATAACTCTCCTTATCCGAATTTTGGAGTTATTGCCCTTTGTTATTTTTCATACTTGATTTTTGTCCGGAGCATAACTCCAAAAGTATTCAAGCTATTGCTTTGAAACTTCACAGGTGGACAGATCTCATTGAAGAGAAGTGCAGTGCACAAGAACCATAACTCTTCTTATCCGAATTTTGGAGTTATTGCCCTTTGTTATTTTTTCATACTTGATTTTTGTCCGGAGCATAACTCCAAAAGTATTCAAGCTATTGCTTTGAAACTTCACAGGTGGACAGATCTCATTGAGGAGAAGTGCAGTGCACAAGAACCATAACTCTCCTTATCCGAATTTTGGAGTTATTGCCCTTTGTTATTTTTCATACTTGATTTTTGTCCGGAGCATATCTCCAAAAGTATTCAAGCTACTGCTTTGAAACTTCACAGGTGGACAGATCTCATTGAGGAGAAGTGCAGTGCACAAGAACCATAACTCTTCTTAGCCAAATTTTGGAGTTATTGCCCTTTGTTATTTTTCATACTTGATTTTTGTCTGGAGCATAACTCCAAAAGTATTCAAGCTATTGCTTTGAAACTTCACAGGTGGACAGATCTCATTGAAGAGAAGTGCAGTGCACAAGAACCATAACTCTTCATAGCCTAATTTTGGAGTTATTGCACTTTGTTATTTTTCATACTTGATTTTTGTCCGGAGCATACCTCCAAAAGTATTCAAGCTACTGCTTTGAAACTTCACAGGTGGACAGATCTCATTGAGGAGAAGTGCAGTGCACAAGAACCATAACTCTCCTTAGCCGAATTTTGGAGTTATTGCCCTTTGTTATTTTTCATACTTGATTTTTGTCTCCTACCCATGAAATAGGGAGGGGAATATAGTTTTGAGTGAGTTTTTTGGCAGTTTTTTGCGTCAGTTTGATCTTTTACAATGGAGTTACGGCCTCTGATTTATGTTCTGTAAAAACAGCTCCCATTCATGAACTAAATATATTCGGCGGGGGATTTCGTGTCTGTGACACAGCCTTGTTGTTCTTGTATCTGCCATGATGAATGCATTATCACATTTTCCCCCAGATTGTTTTTTTTATGATTAAATCAGTCATATTCCTGAAATTATCACTTGCCCAGCCTAGCTCTTCCAAAATTTGGGCTAGTAAAATCAAGAAAATTACAAAGAGATGTTTTGAAATCTTACTTGTCCTGAACTAATTTTCACTGGCCAGGGCAAGTTAGGGGGGCAAGTGGGATTTTACACCCTTGATCAGTTGTGATGGGATTCCTTTTGCAGATGGGAAAATATTTTGATAGGTAAAATCCAGCAAAAGGGCGAAATAAAATTTTTGTGTTTACAATGAAGATTCATAAGCATACGAGTACAGCCATTGTCTATATATTCAGGCCAACAACACAAAAGTGAGGACAACAGAGACAGAAGTATATGTTGTGTCCGCCCAGAAGCACCTCGTAGAACACAGGATGAAGCTTATACAGAAGCTGTGGGATGCAAATATAAAGGTACAATTTGTCTGCATGTTCACTTAGCTGCATGCAAGATAGAATGAATTACTTGCAGAATTTTTCAAGGAAAATGTGTCAGGAGTTGTTTTAATGGTGGTATATAAGTGAGATAATAAGTTTATTTAGACTATCAAATTAAAATCAAAATAAAAGAATTATAGATCTAATTTAATGTTATATACCAGTAAATTACTTTAATTAAAAAAAAAATGTTTTTAAGATATGTTATTCATACTAAGAAATTCATGTTGTTTGCCTTTTTAGCTTGACTATTTGAAGAATATGAGAGCTATTGTAGTTGCCCTTGCGTCGGCGTTCCAGCTTTTGGTTAAAGTTTTGCATGCAAGTTACTATAAACCTTATATCTCAGTAGCCATTTATGGATGACTTGAAAGTTTATGAATATGTTCAGGGGCATCAGACAACCAAGGTAGATAACTATTGACTGAATTTGATATAAATTATGGCCCCTTTTTAACTTAGAAATTTTGGTTAAAGTTATGCATGCAATAGAAAATTTTGTTTAAGTTTTGCATGCAAGTTACTATCCAGCTTGTATCTCAATTACCATTCATGGTATTGACTTGAAATTTTATGAATATGTTTAGGGGCATCAGACAACCAAGGTAGATAACTCTTGATGGAATATATTGCAAATCATGTCCCCTTTTTTAACTTAGAAATTTTGGTTAAAGTTTTGCATGCAAGGTACTTTCATGCTAATATATCAGTATCCAGGCATGGGATTGATTTGAAACATCTTTTATAGGTTTAGGGGTATCATACTATCAAGGAAGATAACACTTGATGGAATATATTACAAATTATGGCCCCTTTTTAACTTAGAAATTTTGGGTTAAGTTTCGCATGCAAGGAATTTCATGCTTATATTTCAGTAACCAGGCATGGGTTAGATTTGAAACTTCTTTAATATGTTCAATGATATCATACTATAGTGGCAGATAGTTTTGGCTGAATATTATGCAGATTAGGGCCACTTTTTGACTTAACTTTCTGGTTAAAGTTTTTGCATGCAAGCTACTATCCAGGTTATATCTCAGAAATTGTTTATGGTATTGACTAGTTTAGGAGTGTGTTCAGTGGCATCAGAAAACCAAGGAGGATAACTCTTGGACTGAATTTTATACAAATTATGGTCCTTTTCGAATTTGGATACTTGGTTAAAGTTTTACATGGTTTAAAGTGTTATTATCCTTATGTCTCAGTAACTAGTCATGGGATTGATTTTAGACTTCATAAACCTATTTAGAGGTATAAGACTATCAAGATATATCATTTTTTACTATTATTACAGGGTATATGAAGGGCAAGAATTGAAATAGATTTCATTTGATTTACCAACAAGCATTTTGAATAGTCGAGCATGCTGTCCTCTGACAGCTCGTTTATGTTAAAGTACAGATTTGCCTAGGTTATTTGTCATAGGCACTCA
The DNA here is from genome assembly GCA_021229015.1 of Solen grandis. Classification (NCBI taxonomy): domain Eukaryota; kingdom Metazoa; phylum Mollusca; class Bivalvia; order Adapedonta; family Solenidae; genus Solen; species Solen grandis. The sequence continues at coordinate 85,692,503 of CM037777.1, forward strand.
CAGTTGTGTAGACAGTTTGTTCACAATCCTTTTTTATGACTATTACGAGTTATGATTATTACAAGTTATGATTATAACAAGTTATGACTATTACAAGTTATGACTATTACAAGTTATGACTATAACAAGTTATTCTTACCCCAGTTCACCCAATCAGTCCACTGTATTGCAGGCGGAACAGTCCTACAAGAAGAACCCAAAGCCCCTGGATCAGTTCCAGTACTGTGAGACGAACGGTATCCCGATAGCTCTCATCCTGGGGCAGTCCGAGATAGAGAATAACTGTGTCACCATGAGGAACGTCAACACCAGGGCAGAGGTACAGTTCTCAGTACTTGGTATCCCCTTCCACTTGAAAGCTCTATGTGACCAAGCTCGAATTTCACCAACAATACTTAGCGCTAAGTTATACTTAAACTACGTAGTCACACATTCCACCTCTACTACTTTATGAAGTATTCAAGTATATGAATAAACAAAATGTATTATTACCTTAATAACTAACTAGAATTGTTAAGAAATGAAATATTTGGATATCGTTATGAGAAAAACAAGACTAATGAAATTCACCCTAAGTATTTCAGTTTAACTTAGCGCTAAGAATTGTTTTGTTTTTTGTTGCTTTTTTTCATTATAACAATACATTTTCACAAGTGTACAGTACAAAAATACAATGTCCATGTAAACATAACAGTCATGATTTTATATGTACCGTATTCTCTCCCCTTATTTATAATCAATATCTTTATGATTGTTATCAAGCTAAGAATTGTTGGTGGAAATCTCTAGGAAGGGGTTGTATACCCTTATACATGTATTAGGGAGTAAAATCACCATTTCATGAGTTTGGGGAAAGAAAAACCTTTGGGTAAATGGTAACATTGGGGAAGACACCTATAAACGTCCATTGATTTATAAGAAGGAAAAAAAAAAGTTTAAAACCAATCTAGAACAGCTTAGGGTAGCTTGCAAGCTGATCTTTATTTTAAACAGGTTATATAGGTTATTCTTTGATAGTTCTCGATTGATAAAGAGTTTAATATTAATGTAAAGAGATATTTCATGAAATAGTGTCAGCATACCTATTAGTTATGAATCTGATCTGTGTTCTTTAGACTACTGACTTTATATATTTGTAGATATAATGTTGTCTAAACTTTCAGAATATTATGGTTATTATGATATTAGATTTAGGGAAGTCATTAGAACATAATGATTGTTGTAGAGAAAAAATGTCATTATATTTATATTTGTTCCATGTCATCAAAAGTCATTAATAAAAACTTTTTTCCATTTCAGCGAAAAGTCCCAATGGATATCCTAGTTGAGGAAATAAGAAAAGAACTAGAATCTTAGAGACAACATCTTCCTCTGTAGCAGAAGTAGGTCACTGTCAGGTCCTCTTAATTAAAGCAGAATAGTGCTGTTTTCTTTCTCCTGTTAATTATTATCAGTCAGAAAAAGAAGAGAAGACTATAAGTAGTTCAATGTGACAGCTTGATGAGACGGATCAAGAGGAGCGTATTCATTCAGTTTATAATAGGTGACACCTGGGTTTAATGATGACTGTACTGATCTGGATCTTCAAATGTAGTGACTCAGCTGTATACGATTAAACTACTTCAATTGTCTTTTATGTTAACTCTGCTGCATGAGAGGTGTCAGGGAAGTGATTGTACTTCTGACCAGCACAACTGACCAGTGTATGATTCAATAAATCAGCATAAAACATCTGAAGCTTAAATTTTCTTACAGTCAAAGTTTCTCAATCCTTGTATCGACCACATTTTTGAAGTTTTAAAGAAAAATAACACTTACTAATATAGAGCATGATGATAACAGTATCTATACAAAGTTCTTTTTTCTTGGTCAGTTAATCTAGATCTTCAAAAGTTGGAGTTTCTGAGTTGTCCTGCGAAATGCTGGGCAGGTTTTATACTGTTCTTTACTTATTCCTACCTTTAAGATAGAAGGTAGAACATTGAAGCCTGATCCTACTGCAGTCTTTACTGTAAGTCTGATTTGATTTTTCAATGGATGTTTGGTGTGAACTGATGTATTATAATGCTAAAGGGTAAACTATGGTGACCTTGTGTCAGATCGGGGTGGGACTTTGGCTCAGGTAGTCTGTAACGCCCTTCTCAGTCCACACGTGGTATGAAAACCGAAGTAATGTTCATGATGAGTGTCAATAGCAATTTAATTTAAACATAATATTCTTTGTATTAGGATTTTGTTGATTTTCACAAATACTGCCCTTGCATTTTATACCTTCACTTTAATAGTAGAAAAGGAGCTTGCTTATTGTCTGTCTGTTGAGATGATTTTATTAATTAATGGTATCAAAATTATTATTATTATTTTTTTTTTTTGTGATTCTTAAGATTCCATTAATTTGATATGGTAAGACTATGCTTGTCCTGTATTACAAAGTCCACTTCAACTCCAAGAGGTACATTGTGAACCATGAACTTATGCCCTCCTTGTCAAGTGTTATATCAAGTACTACTCTTGTTATAGACGCTATTCTTTTGTGTATGAAGTACCTTTTCCTTCTAGATCCAGCTGGACCATAAACAGTACAAGTGTTTTTGTTTCACATTGCAGTTACAAGAAATTCTTAAAAACATAGAAACCTTTCTCTGTATGAAACATTAGAAGTGAAATGTTTGTCTACTGTTTAGTATGTGGTTAACATACAGTTCTATTTAAGATGATAAAATATAAAAGAAGATGTAGGTATAGCAAAACAATCTTGAGAAAATTGGTTAACAATGAAATTTTACATTTCAATCATACATTAGGTCTGCATTGGGGTGGGGGGGGGGATACACTGAAGTAGAAAACATTAGGGACTTAAAATATGAAAAAGCAAGTCTGATAAACTGAGAACATAGATTATAAGCTGACATAATGCTACCAACCCACTTATTTAAATTAATATCTTTTTATATTTAATGAACATTTGAAGCCATTGTTAAACTCATTTTTTGAGCATACTAAAGAAATTCCTTTAAAACTTGTCCCCACTCTCTGAGTCAAGTTTGCGTTCTTACCTTGAGATTGAAGTATGTGAACAGAATCCTTTTAAGAAGATTTTTAAAAAGTGTATTTCCTATACATGTGTATTTTAACTCAAAAAGTATTAGAGAACGTTTTTTAATGTGTGGCTATATCCTGTTCAAATAGACTTTCTGGTAGAAATTAAAATATAGCAAATAGAGAAAATAAAATAAAAAATTGATTTGTGCAAAGGTAGCATGAGAATCGCCCTGTATGGGAAGAATTTTTTTTTTCTTGTTGTGAAATTGACCTAGTAGCTTTAGATATGCGGATATCACATGTATTTGAGTTGATGTGCTTGTACAGAATCAGTTATACGTCCATCTTGTTTTCAGATTGTCCAAATCCGTATGGAATTGGTTGCTTGTTCATCTTTCACAGAATAATATGCATGTATGTACATGAATTTTTGTGAATGGATGTGTTCGTTCAAATTGTTACATAGGTTTTTCTTTGTTTTATTTTTTTTTATTATTTTTTCTTTCTTTTCATGACTGAATGAATAAATAAAAACTCAGTAAATGTATTTTGTTTATTTCTGAAACCAGTCGTTCATGTTACAAATTTCAATTTCACAAGCATCCTCATTTAAATGGTAGAATGAGATGAGTGGTCAGCGTCTACTGTCCAGTCCAAGTCCCTGAAATGAACATGAATGACCAGGTGTTCACAACTGAGACCGGTTCAAATGTGTCGCATATATTCTATAAATCAAACTTATATGAGGACCAAAGTTGTGTTGTGGATATTACTATTTACATCAAAAGCAAATAAATATGGTATGTTTCTTAATTTGAGACTGTACTAAAAATAGTACCGTCCCCGATGGCCTAGTAGTTAGAATGTCCGCCTCGGAAATGTGCGGTTGTGGGTTCGATCTGCGGCCACGACATACCAAAATCATTGGTTCTGTTATAGCTTGCTTGGCGCTCAGCATGTAAGGGTAGTTCTAGAACTGGTTGGCCCGGTGTCAGAATAATGTGACTGGGTGTGGTATCACGCCACATGTCTACGGCGTGATACTGCAGTGTGGCAGCACTATATCTGTCACAAGAAGAAGATTGAAATACTGTCGATGGGACGTTAAACTCAACTAACAAAATATTCAGTTCATGGTCGGCAATATAGAGGTTTGGCTTCTTGCCAAATGTCAAGTTGTGCTCCGTTTAAAGACCTATTAAATTTTAATTAAAAAAGGTTCTAATAGGCAAGTTTAATGTAGCTCCGTGGCAAGTTTAATTGAAATTACAAGCAGAATCTAAAGAGAACTGAACCGGAAGCGCTCAAAACACTCTTGTTTATACACCCTCTTACACGTCGGCTTACATTACATTCACCTCTGTGATTGTTTCAAATCTATGACGTCATCAGATATTTAATTTGAAGGGCGACTATTTAGGCTCCTTAAACTGTGAAATATATATAAATTGCACCACTGAACCTTATCGGAATGGTCATTAAAATTACAAATTATGAAAATAAAAAGCAGGTCTTAACGATATCCGATCGAATCCGTAAATATTTACATCTGCAGACGAACGTTTGCGGATTGTTCCCGTCTGCGAAATAAGGCAGGAAAATAGTTCCCATAATAACAATATTTTTTTCACACGTTTTATGATGATTCAATGTTTCTATACTTTTTATCCGTAAAATACGCTTCAATCCGCGTAAAAAAAAAGTGTTTTCCGTTTTGACAAGATTTTTGTCATTGAACCCATTGCAAAGATGGTTTAGTGAGGAACGAACGACAACTCTGCTTGGAGATTGTTACAAAAAATCACCGGACCCGTCAATCTTTCGTTGTGTAAAACCCAGTAATGGGATCTACAATGTACCCTATTCAGATTCAGACTGCAGTTTTTGTTTGACGTTACGTATTTGGAGAACTTACCATCACCATACATAAAACTGAGGACTGACGGACAAATATCTGCGCACCACGTGTCTCCACGGGAGTCCATGGTAACATCACGTAACGCAGTCGTTCTTTGGCCTTGATGTGTTTCTTTATAATATATCCTACGTAGTTTCTCCCGGGAGTCATGAGTGCTGCATTCAACGGGGGCGGAGTGGATTGTGGCTAGTACAGACACCTGAAAAAAAAGGCGTGTCTTATGACATTGTATGATTACGCATAAAAGCGATTAAACGATTTATTACCTCGGGTTATTCCTTTACCTAATGAATAATCATGTACGAATTCATGATTTGGGCAATATTAAATTTCTGACATTAAATACATGAGACTGGATTTTTTTATACCATGTGTATTGTTTGAGCAAACAGAAGAGATCCTAATCAGACATCTTCAAGGAGATTTCTGATCTGGTTCACCTGTTTGCCAATACTCAAATACCTAATAGGTCTTTGGCTTAATACATGGGTTATTCATAAAGGCATCTGAAGTTACTTTTTTCACTGAAGTGAAAAATCTGTTATTTTCAGCAGAGAATATTTCTGCCATATATATCGCTCTTTGATACAATAGGCTCCTGTTTAGATAAAATGGACGATTGGTACTGGTAACTCCGTGCTCTATGCTCTGCACAGTTGCGAAGCTGGGAAGTTGGGGCGAGTGCGGAATGGTTTAAGGTGACTCGGCGACTCGGTGAGGTCACAGGCCCCTCCTTAACCTCATTCTAATTGCTCTGTTAAATATAGCTGCTTCTAAGTAGCTCAAGTTATAATAATTATTAACACTCTGCACAAATTAATTTACAGGAAAACATTTATTACTAATAGTCTGATTTCACCGAGTGTTATGAAGATTAAAGCGGACATTTTTTTTTTTTCAAAAAAAAATATAATGGAAAAAAAATACCGCAATGTATTATTTTAGATTGGATTAACATAAAGTTTGACTTTATCAATGTCCTTAAATAACTGACGGGTTGTTAGTCATAATTAAATTTTGAGGTTCAATACAGTCATGGTAAAATGTTAAAAATCAACCTTTCAGACTTTATTTTAATCTAGCCTAAAATTAAACCCTGCGTTTCTTTTTGTGACGATTCCTCAAATTCCACGACTTTCCGTCTTTGTGAAATGAAATTCAATCCATTTCCCTGCAGCATCAGACGATCTCATTATGTTTAGGGTAATTTTGCACAAACGCCACAAACACACTAAGTGTAGTGTTCTAGTATGAAGCTAAACAACTTGGCAAGGTGTGATCGTCCGTTTTGCTATTAAGTATTTATTTATTTTAAAGGTGCATTTTAATTTGAGGTTATTTCGGACTAATTCTGCGTTTACACTATGTTCCCGGCGACCACGTTTCAGGCCACCGTGGACAAAACGGGGTGGTCGCGAGAGAACGTGAGGGAACGGGATAGGCAAACGTAAGAGGCCGTGATCGCCGTGGATGCCGGGCCAGATTTTTAAACTGTCAAAATATTCACCACGACAGTCACGGTGCAGATTAGAAACTTAGTAGGCCGTAATAAAACTGGGTGAACGCAACAAGACGTGACAGGACGTAATAGACCGTAACAAAACTTAAAGTTGGTCCGTTGTGGGACGGGGAGCATTCCTGATGTTGTCTCGGACAACGATTGCTTTTCATTTGGATGACATTTTTAAAAACTTTATTCAATGGTAGCATGCATTCGAGGCTTTATTTAGATGAATTTATTTTACCTCCGTTTACTACGCAAAGATATAGGTCTGTTTTTTTTTTTTCACCTAGTGATGTTAATTCTTATGTATATTTAAGTACGGTTTCATTGTGGAAGTCAAAACCTAATTGAAATGTGCAAAAAATATGCTTGAAATAACTTGTTCAATAAACGGAAATAAAAAGTAAATGTACAAAGTCGCAAATAATTAGGAGATATTGGGACGATGCGTCGTCACGGGTATAAGTTCAATCTCTGACAACTGCGTCAGGGAGTCGACTCTTTGGCTCAGTGGTTAGAGCATTGGGTTATCACGCCGGCGGACCGGGTTCGATTCCGGCGGGCCGTGTTTGTTACTGTTACATTTGATGGCAGTGGTGGGATAATGTCAACTGCCATACTGGAGTTGCCTTACCCACGTGTTTACATGTTTCCCAGGCCAAGTCTCGGGTCGAGACTTCTCGGAGGGGGAACTAATGTGACGATGCGTCGTCACGGGTATAAGTTCAATATCTCTGACAACTGCGCCAGGGAGTAGACTCTTTGGCTCAGTGGTTAGAGCATTGGGTTATCACGCCGGCGGACAAGGTTCGATTCCGGGCCGGGTCGTGTTTGTTACAATATTTGAAACATTGACAACTGCATTTCCATCACGTGTAATTGCCTATGAATATACTCATGCATGCCAGTGTATCACATGCCGCTCTAGTTATATGTAGCGCGGTGCAAAGTGAGGCTGCGATTTAGAATTTAGCTGGGGAAATTTTATAATGGTAAATTTTATTTAGTTAACCTATTAAAATTCAATAAAAAACTGTAATAAATAAAAGAATGGAAATAAAACAACTAGCAATGCTTTGCTCGGGTGAGTGGCGGGATGACATAGTGAAATTTTTAACATTTCTTACTTTTTTTAGTCTAAATCCTAAATGCAGGGCATTGGCAATTTGTCAAAATGCTATCCAACGTCCTTTTTTTTATACTTGCATAATTGACATTATTTATTTTCTTTGGTACAATGCAGTAATGACGCATTGCATTAATTTTTCGGGGCTTCTATTAAAAAAATCTTGGGCTTTATTTGTACTAGATATGTTTATACATTGCCATTTATTATTGTTCGTTTCTTGTGTGACGATGCGTCGTCACAGGTAAAATACATGCGCCGGAGAGTCGACTCTTTGGCTCAGTAGTTAGAGCATTTGACTTGCACGCCGGCGGACCGGGTTCGATCCTTGGCCGGGTCGAGTTTGTTACATTAGTGGCAGCGATGGAAGAATGTCAACTGCCAACCCGGAGTTGCTTTCCCATAATGTTTCCCAGGCCAAGTCTCGGGTCGAGACTTCTCGGCCGGGAAAGTAATGTGACGATGCGTTGTCACAGGTAAAATACAATCTCTGACATTTACGACAGGGAGTTGACTCTTTTAGGTTATAGTACTGGACTTGCACGCCGGCGGACCGGGTTCGATCCTGGGCCGGGTCCAATTTGTTACACTTGTATTATATTTGCTCATTTTTTTTATTTAAAACATATACCTAATAAATCTAATTACCTGCAAGAAAGAAAGCGGAACAATGTGCTTATTGAAACAAATTTTGTGTCCATCCTTTTTTGTTACGACCATGTTAACACAAACGTCCTTACGGCATAGGGATTACGGCCTCGTTTGAAAATTTGAATAAACGCCACTTCAGTCATTTAAAACATGTTCTCTCCGCGGAATTGGTGCTTTGATTTATACCGTGGTTACGAACGTGCCCCAAAGTTGCCCAGCGCCCACGTTTCATCCGTAGAAAGCCTTGACAGAACGTAAGAAACGTGTCGGACCTTGATCAGAACGTGAGAAACGTGAGGGAACCCATCAGAACATGGCGCACTGGGAGGGAACGTACTGGCATCCGTGGTATACCGCGGGCCGCAACGTTGTGCGCCTTGTTGCCACCGGGGCTCAGTCCTTTTCCCCTCCACGGCTCGTCACGGATATACCTTGATAGGCCGTGAGAAAACTTGGGAGGACTTAACTCAACTTGTATACATAATAGAGAAAACTACTATCATGTAGTCCCACGGCGCACTACGTTTCATGCGAACTGGGCTGCCGTGGTCGCCGGGAACATAGTGTAAACGTAGCATAAGTTACGTGTGCTGAATTTCCCGCCATTTCATATATACACGCGATTTTTTTTAATGTCACATGACTTGTCGGAGGGGCTACGCTCGCTCCCTCCGGATTCAAAATCACGAAGACACTAACATATACGTACAACGCAAGAAAATAATATGCTCACCAACTCTTTAGTCAGCTTAGATTCCGGCTTGGACCTGGCCCTTCCTGCGAAATATTAACATGGATCTCAGATAAAATGTGTTTCCCTTGATTAATTTATACAATGAACTTAAACCACGCTTTATATTACTTGTTACGTCTTCATCCCCCCCCCTCGCTCTCTCTCTCTCCCTCTCTCTCTGTAGCCAAATGGTTAAAGCAGAACTCGTGGGTTCGATCCTCGACTTGTTAAAACCCCCTTGCGTTTGGCTCTCAGCACAAAGGGTAGTTCCTTGACTAGTTAGCCCAGTGTCCGAATAATGTGACTTGGCGCGGTATCAGACCATGTGACTACGACGTGCTAACGCAGTGAGACAGCATTTGTTTTCTCATATATACTTATGTCCCCAAATGACTAAAATACGGTCGGTAAAGCTAAGTAACAAAAATCCATACCGTTTCGGCTTTTGCGTCTCTCGTGACTGAACAACCGATGAAAAGCGTTCCTAGCGACTTCAACCTACAGAAATGAAACCTGAACATTAATTATCTGGTACCCGACCTTTCATAAGCCACACAGAATTCAGAAATATTTGGTTCCAGAAAAAGTAAGATTTATTTATTTATTTATTTATTTATTTATTTATTTGAAGGGATAAGCATTTCTAAATTTGAAAAGCTGTTTCCAAAATTCCCCTTTGCAAGAAAAGGATTTTCGTAAATTCTAAATAGAATGATTTAAACATGATTTCTTACATATCAATCTATCTATTTGTAGTAAATCTACATAACGCGAAATCCAACCCAAGTTTTCCACTTTATCTATGTTCATAATCTTTGACATTAAAATATCATTTTTAATCTCATTTTCTACGAAATTGGTGAAGAAGAAAACGCATTTTTAGCTAGCTTAACAACATCCAAAGACGCCACGTCCTTAACGACGTGACGTTATAAACAACGTCAACGTTCTTTGCTTTGTAACGTCATGTGATATAAATAGGCAGAAGGGAAGTTTATATATAAATGGTCGGGGCACAAAGAATTAAAATCTCACTCACTCAGCAATCTCCCAAACCATGCACGCTGTACAAACATAATCAGTTCACATAACACAGTTCACAATGACAGGACACGGTGCACATGGACAGTTCACATGCCGCAGATACAAACTCAAAACTGACAGGACAGAACAATACAAGATAAAATAGACAAGAGTAGCAATTAAACAAAGACCCCTTTATATCATTATTAGTATTTTATTATCTGATGTCCAAGATAACAATATTGTAGTGCTTGCGATAGAATCTCAGTCGTGTTTCCCTCTTGAAACTTTCACTGGTTGACGAAAAGAAAATTTTTAAAAAAATAGTTACAATTAAATTACATTTAATTCTTTAATACGCGATCAATGGCCCATTTGAAACACAGTGCAACTAAAGACGGGGTACTCTGTACTTAAACAAAACAGGGTATTCTGTACTTCAAATAGACAGGGTACTATGTACTTAAACAAGACAGGGTACTCTGTACTAGAAATAGACAGGGTACTCTGTACTTGAAAAGACAAGGTACTCAGTATTTAAAAAAAAAAACACACATAGAAATTGCCCAAATAGTTGCTCTGAACATCACCAATATGTTTTCGTTTCAAATTATTTACACGTCTGCTTTTTTGTGTGCCTCTTCTGATACGGTGTGTGTGTGTTTAGTAAGGTTAATGGGTCAATCCACGTACAAATTCCTGTACTTTAGACTTCCAGAGAAACAGTAATCTGCAGAGAGATGTGATCAGTGGTCAATTCTGAAGGCCATTCTTTGATATTACTATGTAAATTGCATTACAGGAGCATTTTTCATGCTATTATTTAAATAATCAATTGCGTTGAATCTCTACACTAATACGAATCTTTCTTGGAAAGATAAAATGGGGTCGTTGGCATAACCCAGTGTAAATGTCTAGGTCGCCACTTTCTTCACCCACTCTCTGTACTCAAACATAACAACATAAATCCGAACCCTCTTTGTTTTATATCCAGTTCATGTTTTTTGTTGTCGCAACTGTACCATTATCAGCATACACACACTGCTTATTTAAGAGCGCTTCACTCTTCACTTATTGGTCAGTCAAATGATATGATATACGCCTATTTTAGTTTGACGAATCAAGTATATTGGAGAAGTTAATATAAATTGGTCAACTATTTAGTTCGCTTGACTTCAGCTAAATAAGTCAAAGGGTTCAGTCATCAAATATGCGGTGCCTTATTCTTTTTCTCTGTGTTCAATATGTTTTTGCAAGAGCGATAAAGGAAAGACTGAATGTGCTCGAAGCAAGGTATGTATTCATTTTCAGCTTATTTTTGATCTTGTTTATTGTCATTCATTTGGTAAAAAACACATCCGGGTACCGGTATCGCTAGCTGAAAGAGACACACCGCATGCGACATCTATGTTTTCTTGCTGTTTAGCAACCGAAACTTGATAAATACTCTAATTATTCATATATATGTGCCTGTATTTCAGTCAATATATACATTGGTTACGCGATACCTCAAGGTCTGACGCGATCGGCAAAAAAAACAAAAAAAAAACAAACAAAAAAAACTTGAAGGAATAATTCAGATGATAAAATATAATGTAACTATTTGTTGATACGTTGTGTTTTCAGTAATTATTTTGTTACGTTTAGCCTTTAACTGATAATATTTTCAAACATAAAATATATTTTGCTACTTCGAAAAATACCACGAGCAAAGCCTTTAGTGCGAGATTTAATATTTTGATATGTTTTTTTTTTTCAATTTGACAACCTTTCTTTAGCTTCTTATATGGCGGCGATACATTATTTTCACATGCTTGTAATAAACACCAACTAGTATAATAGTATGCTGTTGTTTGTGTGGCCATGTGCAGCTTTCTTTCTCTTTTTATCTGCCTTTCTCACAAACAAACAAAAAAGGTTCCATAAATGAAAGTTGATTAATCAGGAGGACTTGACTATTTGAGTTTACCGTCGCTTCGACAGTACTTCAGTCATAAAGCGACGTCCAGCTAATTACAGGTGGAGGAAGACCCCGAATGCACGGAGGCATCCAGGTAGAACCACCGATCTACCGCAAGCCAGCTGGAAGGCTTCCTCATATGAAAATCCGAATGACCCTGCCGGGGTAATCAGGAGGACCCGTCACAGTTTGTTACATGATCAGTAGTATCACCATTTTAAGACAAGTATTTCAATTCTTTTAAACTTTTTTTTTTCAAAATATATTGCCAATACTGTATGTTCATATTCAGGCATCCTCATTTATTGTCAGACCATAACGTATATAATTAATGAATATTTCAGGTACGATCTTGACCGTGTTCAAAATAGGAATGAGATAGAGAAAATACGGGAAGATATAACATCACTATGGGAAGCTTTTAACACCTCGAGGTTAATGGAATCTGATGAAGAACAAACTGAAAACAAACACTTTAATCTCGATAGTGATATGATGACAAGTCAACTCGAGGAACTGGAAAATACATGTGAAATTATCAAAAAAGGATTGGTTGATGAGAAAAAATTCATAAGAAAAGAGGTTGAAAAGTTTAAGGACGAAGTTCATTTGAATAACCAACCAATTTTACTCAGCATCACTAAATGGATTAGAAAACAAAACACGGTTGATTGAAGACAGCAATAACATTATCAGAGATACAGTTGAAAACGACCGACAATCTCTTGAAATGTTGATCAATGAAGTTCGACAAAGCATATTGCCACTCTCCGATTCCGTGACAAGTTTTCAAAACAAGCTCAAATCATTAGAAAGCGATATGGTAAGGATGTACAAAACTAATATTCATGAGTTGTCGGAAAAAATATCGGCATTGGCCAATACTGTGGAACTGCATGACTCTATACTTAAAGCTCAACCAAAATGTCCGTATATCTGGACAACCCATAGCACCGGATGTTATCTGTATCTGTCAAATAAAACGAATAGGTTAGAAGCAAAACTCAAATGTCAAGAGTACCATGGGCGACTTGTTGAAATAACAAGTCCGGAGCAGTTCAGCTTTGTCAAAAATAAGTATGGGGGAGACAGTTTTTGGGTCGGGGGATTAAAGCAAGGAAACCGATTTATATGGGAGCAAAGTGGTCAAGAAATAAACGACAGATTTTGGGCTTCGGAGAACCAAATATGGACTGTGTTCAATCAAAAACTAGATGAAGGCTGTCAGTGGAATCGATCGGCTCTTTGTTTTCAAGATTTGTATACAGCTTAATGCACAGAATAGCATATCTTTAAGACAATATTGTGTTTTGCGATATTCTGTGTATATTGTTTTTACCTTGCAAGGAAATAATTGAGCTTTTCTTTACTAGAGATTAAAATAATTTGACTTTCTACGATGCGTGAGTGATCTACATGTATTTTTTGAATGCATCATCAACATAAATTAAAGCTTTCCAGCGCCGATGCATTCAATACGTTGAGAAATATTCAGCTTGTTCGCGATATGCATTTGCTGTTGTCGATAAATGATCATAAGGACCATGGTCAGTGTTTGATCAACACGAATTCAAATTTTGAAAAGTTATTTCAAGTGAACCGTATCATGTAAGTATGTTAATTAAAATTTGATGTCCTGATAAACATTTACATTAGACTTTGCAATTAAACAAAAATAAAGCTGTGTCAGCAACTA
>CM037777.1:85706255-85756255 GCA_021229015.1 Solen grandis
ACATAATTTAAACCGGTTAGAAAAGGATATATAATTCCATTATTAAAATAAATACGCTGATAATACTCATATAATGTAATATTGTTCACTCATCATTTCATATTATCAATAAAATATAATATTTATCCTGTATTTTCATATTTTGAATGCGACTGGAACAAAATTGTATGACAAAATCAGCTCGTGTGTTAGTTTTAAATATCTGTATCTGTTAGATGAATAAAATGCTGTAAACTGTATTTATCCTTGTTTGTGTAATCCATATACATGCACATGTATATACATGAATCAATCTTCTTTTTTTTTTGCATTTCTATAAAAAACGAAAACGATATTTTACCGTGAAGACCATATTTTAACCCAAAGGAAAACGCTTATGCCAGACTTTCCGGGCTGGATCTTTGATATTCGACGGGTATACCACTATAATCCGATAACCGCCGAGCCGTAGTGGTACTATGTAGAAGAAGTAGTGGTACAATGTAGTAGAAGTAGTAATAGTGGTAGTAGAAGTAGTAAAAGTGGTAGTAGAAGTAGTAATGGTAGTAGTAGAAGTAGTAATAGTGGTAGTAGAAGTAGTAATAGTAGTAGTAGAAGTAGTAATAGTGGTAGTAGAAGTAGTAATAGTGGTAGTAGAAGTAGTAATAGTGGTAGTAGAAGTAGTAATAGTGGTAGTAGAAGTAGTAATAGTGGTAGTAGAAGTAGTAAAAGTTGTAGTAGAAGTAGTAATAGTAGTTGTAGAAGTAGTAATAGTGGTAGTAGAAGTAGTAATAGTGGTACTAAAAGTAGTAATAGTAGTAGTAGAAGTAGTAATAGTGGTAGTAGAAGTAGTAATAGTGGTAGTAGAAGTAGTAATAGTAGTAGTAGAAGTAGTAATAGTGGTAGTAGAAGTAATGGTAGCAGAATTAGTTATAGTAGTAGTAGAATTAGTAATAGTAGTAGTAGTAAAGGTAATGGTAGTAGAAGTAGTGAAAGTGGTAGTAGAAGTGGTAATAGTAATAGTAGAAGGAATAACAGTGGAAGTATAAATAGTAATAGTGGTAGTAGAAGTAATAGCGGTAGTAAAAGCAGCAATGATAGTGGAGGTAGTGATAGTAGAGGCAGTAATAGCGGTAGTAGAAGTAGTAATAGCGGTAGTGGAAGAAGTCTTGGTAGAAGTTGTAATAGTGGTAGTAGAAGTAGTAATAGCGGTAGTGGAAGTAGTGGTGGTAGAAGTGGTAAAAGTGGTAGTAAAAGTAATGATAGTAAAAAAAAGAACAAGTAGTCGTCGTATTTGTATTAGAGTATAGTTACTACATTCGTTTGCTGTCTTTACAACTATATTGATAATTTATATGCGCAAACACCACTGTCACTGTTTCAGTTGTTTTCATAACTCCTTTGCCATTTAATTATATTCTCTGCATTATACTGATCACAATAGCTCACCTAAAAATAGATAAAAGGAGATAATACATATAATACATAACTTAGACCATGCAGAGATATGGTTTTTGGTTACTGCACTGCTCATACTTCATATCGTATTAAATTTCAAGTCCTTACCTTGTTTTGTTTTTGAGTTTTGCTCCCAATAAAAAATTATCAAAAAATAAAGGGAGATAATCAATCACTGACATGATAGAATTATGGTTCTTGGTCAATGCTCTTTTCCTTGTATATGTGAAGTCAATATCTTGTAAAGTTTTCAATATATAGTAAATAGGTTAGTATCCGGACAGAAAGTCATTGTAAAAAGGAGATAATTCAAATATTGATCAAGGTAGACTTACGGTTCTTGTGCTTCCCAATCTCACCATTCATTATATTTTAACAGTTTATGAGTTAGCTTCCCGAAAAAAAAATAAAAAGGGAGATAGTAATTGGGCCAGGTAGAGTTATGGTTCTGTCCTGCACTTCTAGTCGTATTCTATTCATATACGACCTTTTAAAGTTACAAGTTATGGTGGCCAATGTTAATATTGCTGACAAACCAACAAACAGACATGTGCCACCGATGCAGTTCTCGGGGGCATAAGCATTACATGAGCGGTCTACTGTGGTGAAAATTGTTCCAAAAGAAAGTGTGCACTATTTAATATCAGTTTTAATTTTCGCACTATATATCTCGTGTGTATTTGTCATCGATCTAGCCTGGCATGGAGAGATTTCATTTTTTTATATATTTAGTACCAAATATGTAGGCTGTCAGGAGAAGAGTCAATAAAAAATTACAGAAAACAAAGTGCATACTTTCTTTTGGAACTGAGTGTTTATGTAAGTAACATTGTGGGTCGGTGCCAGATGATGGCCGATTCGAAAATTATGGGCTGCTGGCGCTCTGAAATCGTGGTCCAAAATAGTGACGTCATTTACAGATCGTGAGTCGCGTTTGAAATGGACACGCATTAAACAATTCAGTGACAACAATCGACAATGGGGTAGCTAAGTAGTGATAAGAATGAAAAACTAATTAGGAGGACAATAAAATGCACGGACTGCTCATTTTGATATGGCGATTTTTACGAAACAGGAAAACGGCGTAAGGTAGATATAGTTGTCTAACCCGTGATTCACAACTCAACTCTCAACTTTGTTTTTATTTCTCTGCCAAGGCAGATGGTCTTCTCCAACTCTTTGACTTCCCCGGAAAAGCATATTGGTTTCCCCTTCAAACATATTTTTTTTACTCTTTGAGTTTTTGCACTTATTATCAGATTTTTTTTATTCAATGAGTAAATGTTTTGACCCCATTTAAGGTCGTGTGCTTTTCGATATGCGTCTTAAATAGTATACAACGTATATAGGCTGCTGTGAATACATTATATTCTTATAATAAGATATACCACTAGCCCTAGCTGTTATAGAAGATGAGAAAATGGACAGCAAATAATGACAACAACCAGTGTCTTTCATACATTTATTTGTACACTCGTCGTTCATCCAGTGCCCCTGTGACAGGCTACTCTCTCAGATCTACCAGTATGATTATAACCTAAAGAAATGAAAGATAAGCAAATATACAGTATCTATTTCAAACAACCTGCTTACTGGAAATGACCAAAGTGAAAAAATATAGGGATGAAACGTCGCATGATAAAAACCAAATAACTCCAGACTGACCAGTGTTCAAAAGGGAATTATCAATTTAATACACAACAGGTATATTTAAAAGACCCGAATACATGTATATATGCACGTTCGCGTGGTCTGTGGAAATGTCTGTGGCCTACAATGTCAACGCTGTGAGTTCAATATCCCTCATATCCTCTGTTTTATGTTTCTTTCTTTTATTCACTTTTGCTTGCGTAATAATGTACGAATATATATGCGTCTTTCTGCTCGCATTGGTGAAATGTTAAATAGACTATATATATACTTAGCCGAATGAAGGTATAGCATTACTAGAGAAATTTCATTTATTTTGGTCACTAACATAAAGGCAGGTAGGTTTATCATCATATTGATTCAAAGAAATATGTACGTATGTATATAAAACATTACCATCTCACTAGCGCAGACTCGGTGCAACTCTTTACTCGCTGACACTAGAAACAAATCTAAATTTACTAAGCTAGAAATCAGAACAAATAAAACAGCATGTATGGTGTGAGAAGTATCAAACATACCGCTAGGATCGTAAGCCAACCTCATTACGTCTGGCTCAGGGAGCGTATATATAATGTTTTTTCAATCAGGTCGCTCTGGAACAAACCGGAAACTGTTGATGTTGCAGACTTTTAAAATGTTAATGTAAAATATACCTGTCGGTGGTAATGCGCTTCATCATTGTTAGTTTAATATCAGACTTTGCGAACCCAGCATAAATATCAATGGCAACATATTTCTGTACCTGTGTAATCGAACGTGATCAGATATGACGTGAATATATTGCAATCAAACAATGTATTTATTCAAATTTTGCCCCATATGAAAATACGTACGTGGTTCTAGTGACAGTGCGTGACACTACGAGAGATTTCGAGAAAACGACTTGCTTACTCGAGAGAAGATGGTGTGACGAATTATTAACTCGATGAACCGACTTAACAACTCGACGTAACGACTTAGATTGCGATAACGAATTTCAAAATGAAAAAAGTTACTTCCTTATTATAATAAGATCGCTATTTCCAGTCCCATGGACGATTTGATCAACGCCCTTATCATGAAGATGGGTCTTACAATATCAGCCATGAATATCAGATCTCAATTACATCAATGAATATTCATTGGTTGACTGAGTAACTCTTTTCCTCGAGATAAAAACTCGTTTCTTCGAGTTAAAAAGTCATTCTCTCGAGACAAATAGCCAATTCTCTCGACTTATAAGCCCCTTCCCTTGACTAATTAACTCGTTCCATAGAAGTAAAAGGTCATCTCAGTGCCACAGCATGACACATGCACAAAACACTTGTACGAGTATATATATAGTCGGAGACTGCACTCCCTGATTTTGTTTCAGTTATTTATTCGATAGCAACACAGGACGAGGGATTAATTTATTCAACATGCGTTGCGCGATTTTGTTCCTCTGCCTGATACAGGTTAGCGCCATTACAAAGTACGTATAATTATAATTATATAGTTGTATATATATATATATATACCTATATAGGTTCGCTGCTGTTTTACGTAATTCTTTTTATTGAGAGTTTTATTATCAGCTTTATTGTCGTCAGCAATTATCACTCGTATAATCATCATTACACATAAAGTATCATTATAACCCTTATACATAATTATAGTACACGTACTACTATTATCACTACGCACGTAGTGTTATAATTAGAATTATGGCGTAGTAGAGTCATTATAATCACGGATATAGTGTCGTAATTATTTATCTGGAACTGCCATAGACATCGTATTTTGGACTTGTTATAATCATATGTTTTAACATTTCCTCACCCGTTGTTACTTTACGCTATCTCTCTATGGTTCTCTTCTTTCACTCTTCTCCTTCTATCTGGGGAATTAGCGAATACTGTAGACGCTCTAATAAAGGTTAAAATTAAAAAATAGAAAACTGTATGGAAAGCAAGTCCAGTGTTATGAAATGTAAACAAATAAACATCAAGGTATGTAGCAAAGACTTATTTATTGATATTTGTAAGTAATAAAATATATAAAAATATTAAATATAAAATACTATCATAATTGCCTTGTAACACCACTTGTCTGCGGTGTGATACTGCAGATTTGCACCATTTTATCTTCCTCAAGTAGATAGTCTCCAAATGACTAATACTGTTAGCGGAAAGTTAAACCCAATAAGCAAACAAACAAATTCTCCCTTTGGTATTATATAGCCTCTTCGATTTGTTATCTTCTCAGAATGGAAGCCTGCTTCTTCCATATTAGAAATAGGTTGACAAATCGAATAAACATGGAACGGAAGTGGAATACGATGAATATGCAAATCGAACGTAAGAGCAGATGGAAGTAAACAAAAAAATGGTTGATGTGTGTTATAAAGTTTGAATCAATTTCCAGCATAAAAAGTTATAAAATAAAGAAATATATATCGAAACATATATCAGTTTGAAGTTATTTGATCACAATTTTTTATCAAATGCAAAATTATTGCAGACAATATATGAGAACACTAATTAGAGAGAGGGAATTAATTAGAAATAATACGCTGCACAAATATATTTCTTTCATAAAAATAATCATTCCTTTGAAAATTCAGACTATAAAAAAAACAAATGGGTTTCATCAGACCATGGCAATAACGAATAAGAAATATATTTTTTAAATTTAACTCGATTTGTCTAAGTTTGCTTTGTATGTACTATATAAAAGTCACATACTATACGAAAATCCAGTTTACGTTTCACGTTCCGCCATCTTGTCTGCTGTCGCCTTCCAAATATCGGGTGGAACACGATGAAGACCTTCCGAAAGCAGAAGTGGGTTAAATCGAATGTAAAACGCGCCCACTTCCAAAAATAGAAGATCTGCCGAAGTACAAATCGAAGCGCACAAGTCACACTTTTGGTGTCTTGGCTGAAAAACAAATACACTGTTACATAATCAATTGTCCATTTAACAACCAGTGAGGAAATCATTAAAATTCAATTATCTTTTCAATAGAAAAATGTATTTTCCAAATGTCAAATAAAAGTCAACATCATGTGTTAAAGGGAAGAAGGTATGGTGGACAAAAAGTGCCACAATACAAGAAAATGGTGAAATATATGGATTAAGCAGCAACCATTATGTAATAAATACGCAAATTATTCTGCATTGAATTAAGATATATATGAAATAGAAGGCAACGCAATAAGGTTTGAAAATATAAAAAAAATGCTTAAAGTATTTAGTACCATATTTAAGGTTTTATATGTGTATGTTGATCAATGTTATGAACATTTATCATATTCAAAGTAATATATGTTTATCATATTAATGTTATATTTTATCATATTGCGCACTGGAGCAGCAAGAGATTTAAAGTTGTCAATCTTACATGAGAAAAACAGATTGTAAAAACACCATGTAAATACACTCTATTTAGATACCCCTATCATTTGCAATAGTTGATTTTATAATGTCATTATTGAATTATGATTTTAGACAAGACACTGAACGTATCCAAAACAGGGAGCAAGGAGGAAAGACTAGTGAGGATGTCCTGTTTATCCGGGATCTCTTCCCCTCTTCAAAGGAATATGGGCCCTGCTGACGTACAACTCAATGATCCAACACACGCCTATAGCAGCAATATGTGTTCTACACAACTTAAGAAAATGGAAAAGGAGTACCAGGCTATTAGTAAAGAAATGATGAATGAAAGGTAAACGTGCGGAAAGGGTTGGAAAAATTAAAAGATGACATTCTGGATACATTTAGAAACGAGACAAAGAAAATGAACGTAGAAAACGTTGAAATGCTCCTAGGGATAATTAATCAAAACAGAGTGGCTGTTGAACTGTTGAAGAAGGAAGTTGAGCAGAACATGTTGCCATTTACCAACGATCTTACAAGTATGAAAGACGAACTTAAAAGATAAAAAAGGATCTGAAAATGATTAAAAGAAGAACAAATGCTTCTCGGAAGTAAGGTGAAGAATTTGAAAGTCAAAAGTTTGATAACTTAAGGAAAGTCTGTGTAATATGATTTACTTAACTGTTTGTATCAGGTGTGTTGAGTGCTTTGAACTACTAGAACAATGGCGACTTGTAGTGGCGATTATGAAACGATTCAACTTAACCCTTTCCCTCAAAGAGGAAACCATGAAAAGACCTATGCGAACAGCATAAAACCAGATCAGCCTGCGAGTTTTATGCTGTTCAGGTTGTATGCTGTTCGCTGCTCCTCAGTGGTCTGGAGATGAGGATTTTATAATTTAATTTGGTAAGGTTTAACTGTGGTTTTCTGCAGATCAGGCTTTATGTGGTACCTATTGAGTGCGTCAAAATGAGTCTATATGAGGGAAAGGGTTAATAGTTATGGAAACGAGCCTTTTGGCATAGAGGACTATTGAAAAGGAAACCTATTTAACTAGCTAAGAAATAGACAGTCACTGAACCCCCTAAAGACCGTATAGAAATGAGAAATACGCTAAAATCAGAGCGGATTGATACGGAAAGCATTTTTTTTTTCTAAATTGAATTTTGAATATTGCATGGGTGTCATGGATATGTTAAGTATGTATTTAATGACGGTCACAAAAATGAATGCAAGTGTGTTGGCGAACCCTTTCATAAACATTTTTTTACTTAATTAATTAATTATGACTTAACACACAGAAATGGAATATATATCCTTTAATGCTCTTCGAAATCATCGAATGATTAGTACTGTGATAAAATATGAACAGTTTACTATAATAAAACCCCTAATGTTCAAACAGCTTTAATCAGGAAAAACACATTAAATCTTTCTTATTATCTGTAAATATTACACACTTTTGGTATTTTATATGTTCATATATGCAATATTTTTTGTGTTATTAATTTTATCGTTGATTTTATTCTTCTCTTTTTTTAAAGAATGGTGAAAAGTCTGGATGATTTTACATGACACGTTTGGTGCATTGCCTCCACCGGCAGTAGTTGACCTTGTGATAATTAAGTAAACAAACAACGGTAAGCAACTAGCAATTGTTATTCAAAATATCGCTGTCCAGCCCGTTTCAGACACTGTTCTTGTAATGATGATGTACTATGTACAAATCATGAATAAAATATGTTCTGTTCTGTTCTTATACATTCAATTATTATTTCAATTATCTAATATGTATGGCTAATTTGGACAATACTGTTCGTATGTAACCAATTACAATTTGAATGCTCAGAAAATTGGAAAGTAAATGCTCCCGTAAGTCACCAAAGCAGTGACATCACTTTAAGCGTAGATAACATTTATCTTAATGCATCTTTTTACCATGAAATGGACCAGATACTTAGTGTATGACCTACGTTAGTGCATTTATTTGAAGGTCATGTATACACGATAAAAGTACAATGTGTTCAATGTTTTTTGACATTAATGTATTCATGCGTATGCATACACATACGCAAACTTGTAAACTTAATTCTGTACGCAGCGTTGATATAAATGTTTAACTATATAACTGTATACTGTTTTGTTATTTTATTCTTTATCCATTTGTTCTTTCCGCATGTTCATGTACATAGGGAATGTCGTTGAATCGATCCCCGGTCGCGATATAACAAAGTCGTAAATATGTTAATATCCTTCTACGCACTATATATATATATATATATATATATAACCGGTAACATTCACTCAGCCCCTCACCGGCAGGTTAATTCGGATTTTCATGTGAGGAAGCCTTCCAGGTGGCATGCGGTAGGTCGGTGGTTCTACCCGGATGACTCCGTGCATTCGGGGTCTTCCTCCACCTGTAATTAGCTGGTCGTCGCTATATGACTGAAATACTGTCTAAGCGAGGGTAAACTCAAAATAGTCAAGTCAAGTCTAGTCATATATATAACCGGGTGTCGAAAGACAAAACAAGACAGCGTTTTCCCATGTAGTTGAGTTCGGTTTTATGGGTATTGAAAGAAGTCTACAAAATGAAAAAAAATAAAAATAGATTCAGTATACAATATCGAATCTAAATACTAGAATGGAAAGGTTTAGATTACAAAATCTAATAAATCAATTTAAACTAAAATGCGTCTAAATAGATGATTTAACTAACAAATAGCACGATCTACTTCACATATAGCTGGTCTAAAACAATTGTATTTCAATAGAAAAATTAGTAATGGAAAATCTAATTACGAAATATTAACAATTGAATATCTAATAGTATATTAACCACTGGTTCCTCCTTGTAGTTATTAGTTACAATACGATGCTCGGACGCACAGCTTGGCTGACTGACGGGTGATGCCAGACAGAGGCTTGAACATCGACTTATATACAGTATATAATATAGAATGGTACGATTTTTACGAGGAAATCAAAATGCTATTGAAAACACATTTTCACGTGCACACATGTGCATCACAATTTGATTAACATAAATTGTGTTCACTCGTGAATCTCAAACACATCAATGCTTTCTCATTCAGCATGATTAATATGAGATTTATGAGTATGAGGCAACAAGTGATTTGAATGAAATTCATGATGCACGATACATGAGATAATATATGAAAACAATTATATAACGATATGAAGTCCAGGCTCGAATTCCACCAACAATACTTAGCGCTCAGTAATACTTAAATTCTTAAACAATGTAGATATACAATTCCAATTATTTTAAAAAATTAAGAACTTGCATTCGAATTAAGTATTACTTAGCGCTAAGTATTGTTGGTGGATTTCGACCCTGGTTACATAAAGTCAATAACCATTATAAGGACATCACGTAGTTATTGCTCATTATAAACCTCGCTTCTTAACCATAAGCTACATCTTTGACAGATAGACAGACAGACAAGTTCTCAGATGACAAATTTTGTGAGGTTATCTTCGGGATCTTTTTTTGATCATCATGACCCCCCCCCCCCCCCCCCACCCCCCAAAAAAGTACAATTTTGATCCAGGGATATCAACCTCAAAATGTCTTTCAGATACAGGACTGGGTTGGGGCGTAATTTGTAATTTCCAAAAATTACCGAGCATAGGGATTGGGGTAAGATCGAAACGTATTTAAATCACATATCACACCTTCCTCCCATGCAGACAACCAGTTAGACAATTACTTTAAGGCTATTGTATTTCCTTTGCGTGTTTGTATTCACCGTAGACATGTTGCATGATAACACACCCAGTCACATTATCCTGACAACGGGTATTACCATACCTTTATAGCTGAGCGCCAAGGAACGGAGCTATACCAGCACCCTTATTTGCGACGATGATATCTCGGCTGGGGATCGAAGCCACGACTTCCCGCTCCCGAGGCGGACGCTCTAACCATAGACATATTTAATTACTGATATATCTGCATAGGTTTAAGACTAAAATGTCCTGAGATGAACATTTTCCATTGTAAGCACTATATCATTTCAGTATATTCAATTGCAATATACACTCTTATTCTGTCTACGCAAATCTTATTGTTTATTTTCAATTACATTAGGGTTACCTGCCTACAGAAACTTCTGTCTTTTCCAAAGGTGTATTGGCCAGAAAGAAATTGTTTCTACCACATAACAATACGTGTTTCTTTATAACGGTAATAAGGACATATTTGTTTGTGCTACAAGAAAAGTTGCAGATTTAAGGTCAGTCTACGTCTTAAGAGCCCTTTCTGTTTCCGGCAATATCTATTCGGGCCATAAAATGTGGAATTTTAAGTGGCATATTCATCACATATATTCATCTTGCTTGATTAATTCAACTGACGGCGTACTAACAGTAGCAACCCAGGAATTTGTGAAACTGTACAACATGCGGAGCACGATTATCTTCCTCTGCGTTACACTGGCTATTGCAAGTCCGGCACAGAACATATCGGATTCTCATGAAAGAAGGTACGTAACACCATTTTGTCACCATAAAGAAGAAAAAACAGTTTGCAAAATCGATCAGTATAATATTCGTGGCGTATTGTATAAGTAGAGTATTACTTTTTTATGTCCCCAACACTTATGGGGGGGGGGGGGGGGGCGCATATAGATTTGCCTTTGTCCGTCCGTTATTGCCCTTTGTTATTTTTCATACTTAAATTTTGTCCGGAGCGTAACTCAAAACCTTTAAGAGGTATCAACATGAAACTTCATAGGTAGATAGAGCTCAATAAAGAGAAGTGCAGTGCAGAAGAACCATAACTTTATTTTGTATGATTTAGGAGTTATTGCCCTTTGTTATATTTTCATACTTACATTTTTTCTGGAGCATAACTAAAAGGCTATAAGTGGTATCAACATGAAACTTCAGAGGTATATATTTTTATGACTCCACAACTTATTGTGGGGTAGGGGCATATAGATTTGCCTTTGTCCATCCATACATCAGTCCATCCGTCAGTCAGTACATTCGTCCCGAAAGTTTGTCTTGAGCATAACATGCATACTAATACTGGGATTGAATTCAAAGTTGATATTTCATGCATTCAGGAGAAGTGCAGTGACCAAGTTCCATAACTCTCAGTCAAGTAATTTGGAGTTACTATCCTTTGTTCTGAAAGTTAGTCCAGAGCATAACTTGAATACTAATTCAGGGATTGACTTCAAAGTTGATGTTTATGTAGCATACATACTGAAAAAGTGCATTGACCGACTTCAAAAGTGATATTTATGTAGCATGCTTTCAGAAAAAGTGCAGTGACCAACTTCCATAACACGTGATCAAGTAATTTTCGAGTTATTGCCCTTTGTTATTTTTGTGGCTGAGTGGTTAGAGCGGCGGCCTCTGGAGCGGGAGGTCGTGGTTTCGAGTCGATAAAAATGGTACTGGTATAGCTCCCTTGCTTGGCGCTCAGTATAAGGGTGGTTCCAGGACTGGTTGGCCCGGTGTCAGGATAATGTGACTGGGTGTGGTATCATGCCATATGTCTATGGCGTGATATTGCAGTGTGGCAGCACTATACCTTGCTTTCGCAAGCTCGAATTTATTTATTTAGCTCAACAGTTTTATCGCTACAAGCTTCACCACTTTCTAGCTGATAATAGATATATAAAATTGCGTGAAGTGAACGTGGAAAGAAAAAATAAGAAGTAAAAAAAAGCTAAATTAAATTAGTTTTTAAAACATACTTTGAAAAAAAAATGTAAAAAGTACCACCAGTCAAATACACTGAAACGACTATAAGTATTTTATACCCTTTTAAAATAGACAATTTACATTTTGCCAAATAGACTGTCTTCTTACGGCTTTTCTCTGTCAAACATTTGGTGGATTGCTCAATGTAAAGTATTTCTCTTTTAAGTACATTATTTAAGTTTATAAAGGCATGCATTATATGCCAATGGTGTGTGTACTTTTCAATTTGTTTTATGCGGAATTTGTTTGTCTGTGTTAAGTTCACAAACGATTATGCTTTTGTGGCAAATGATTAAACTTAATTTTATATATATAAAAATTATCACTACGCTGACATACCAAAAACAAAAAAAGACAACTGCGTAACGAAATAGTTTCAAAGAAAGCATTTCATAATATCGTACTGATTATGAAGAGTTTTGCGAATAAAGCAAATTTATATCTTAGCCAATACGATATTTAAATGTGTCCTTAAATACATTTATGGTGGCATATTTCTGCCAGCCTCTTGTCTATGACTATGTCATGTATTCACCCTGATTTTGACACAACATCGGGACCGCACGTTCGGTAGGTGTTGACAACGCGCCATCGAGACAAATTAGAAACAGAAACAATGAAATCATACGGTATATATTTTAGAAACAATATTTGGAAAAGCTAAATATCTACTGATATCATAGAGAAAATACTAACATTTTTCGGTAAATGTGTTGTTCTGAAATCGCTCTTCTTGCCTAACCAAACATATTTATGACAGAATATGGTTCTTTAAAAGTCTGTTATAAATTCAATACATGCTATAATGTTTGATTTCTTATTGAGCAAGAAAGGGGCAATATTATTTTTAATGGCGGATATGTTTCGAAAATTTCGAATAGTTTGCAAAATCGATGAAAATAAAGCTGTTTAATTTTCTCAAGCAAGAAGCAAATGCTAATTTGAATAAAATACCTTGATCTTTTCGAACCAGTTTGGAGACAGTTTGTTAATATTCGATATGATATGATTCATTAAACTCTTAACAAACAAAGCACATTAAAATTTTGACATGACTTTGAGTTTACCGTCGCTTCACAGTATTTCAGTCATATAGCGACATCCAGCTAATTGCAGGTGGAGGAACACCCCGAAGGCAAGGACGCATTCGGGTAGAACCACCGACCTACCGCAAGCCAGCTGGAAGGCAACCTCACATGAAAATCCGAATGACCCTGCCGGGAATCCCACGCGATGACATTAAAATTTTACTGTTTTATAAATATTTACTTAAAACCAGGATAAAATCCAAAAATGGTATACAAGACTCCAAAAAGAAAATAATTTCTACATAATTAGAACTCAAATTATATAGGGAAAAAAATATCAAGCATATCAAGGTAAATGTTAAAGTATCATATTATTTATTTACACAGGATAAAGTCGGGGCTTGTCTTATAAATGATATTTTATCAGCAAATGGAGAAATCAAAGCAAGTAAAATACCCCAAAAATTAAAAAAAAAAGAGAATGACTTGTTATCAGATTTTACAATACTGTTAAACGTATTCCCAAATATGACTTGTTATCAGAACTTAAATACTGTTAAACGCTTTTCCCAAATATGACTTGTTATCAGAACTTTTAATACTGTTAAACGCTATTCCCAAATGTGACTTGTTATCAGATCTTACAATACAATTAAACGCTATTCCCAAATGTGACTTGTTATCAGAACTTACAATACTGTTAAACGCTATTCCCAAATGTGACTTGTTATCAGATCTTACAATACAATTAAACGCTATTCCCAAATGTGACTTGTTATCAGATCTTACAATACTGTTAAACGCTATTTCCAAATATGACTTGTTATCAGATCTTACAATACTGTTAAACGCTTTTCCCAAATATGACTTGTTATCAGAACTTACAATACTGTTAAACGCTATTCCCAAACATTGGTTATTTCAAATAAAAGAAAAAGAAGAAAAATAGGAAAATACCAAAATAAGCAAACGATTTGCTGTAGCTCTCAAAGTGCAAACATTCCTGGAAATCTATAAAACTTAAGTGAATAGAAAAAATCATAAAACCTTACATGCACAGAATTTAAAAACAGAGTTAATTTGAACTCATGACATTTTATTTTACACTGGGCAATTCCAATTAAAAGATGTGGCATGAATAAGCCAATGACTACTTTCGGAAACGTTATTGTAGATTACGAGACAGATTCGTGTGGGTATGATATCATAATTTGTATTTTAGGTCAAATCGCATATTGCTTATATCACTCTTATTCACAAATTTAAGCAAATTTAATAACGTATCAGATTATTTACAGCAATATTAATTGTTCTAGAATCATTCTATAATGATAATAAAAATATAATTACCACTTTTGTAAAGTCTATTTTTAAATAAAATGTAACATTTTGCATCATTTATGTATACATGTACATTCTGTTTTCTCAAATCCTTTATTTCCACTTTTTTACCATTTTTTTTATTCTTGTAACGTAAACTGGGGGATGGCTCTCCGACCCACATTTATCTATGACGGAGAAAATAAATGGGTCACCTCTGATTGACTGAAGAAAAAGACGACTTTGCTTAATCATCATCTTTCGGAGTATTTTAAGTCTCTCCATGTTGAATTATAACGTGCTTCAATTATTGTAAATAAGTATTTTATCATTTATCAAAATTATGGACTATTTCTTATGAATGTAAATTAATTCGTGTAAGAAAATGAAATTACTTCATGTCCATATATAGGTATAATCAGATTTTAACATCAATATTTATTTTTATTCTTTATTTTTCATTTATTTTCATTTTATTTTATTATAATTATCTTTTTTTTCCAGATACGACCATGATACTGATGACAAGCAAACTAAAATCAAAGACGTTAATCCCGATAGCGATATGATAAAAGCTCAGCCTGAGGTAATGCAAATGACACTCGAAACTATCACGAAAGGCTTGATTGGTGTAAAGAGAATTCATAGGAAAAGAAAGTGAAATGTCCAAGGATGAAGTTCATTTAAATAAAGAGATTTACTCCTTATCATTTACTGGAGTAGTACTCAAAACACGGGAAAACAAAGACAACAACTACCTTATCAAAGACACAACTGCAAATAACCAACATTCTCTTGAAATGTTGATCAATGAAGTTCGACAAAGCATATTGCCACTCTCCGATGCCGTAACAAGTATGAAGAACGAACTCAGATCATTAGAGAGAGATATAACAAGGATGAAGAAAACCAATAATCGGGAGTTGTCGGAACAATTAACTTCATTGGTCAATACTGTAGACCAACATAAACCTATACTAAAACCCCAACCAAACTGCCCGAACAACTGGACGACCCATAGCACGGGTTGTTATCTTTACCTACCGAATGCCATGACTTGGTTAAAAGCACAAAACACATGTCAAGAGTACCATGGCCAGCTTGTCGAAATAACAAGTCCGGAGCAGTTCAGCTTTGTCAAAAATGAATATGGGAACGCGTCTTTCTGGGTCGGGGGAGTCATACAAGAAAACCGATATATATGGGAAAAAAGCGGTCAAGAGATAGATAACGGTTTTTGGGCTTCCGGAGAACCGCATTATAGTTTCTTCTGTGTTCAATACTGGCACCAAAAAGAGGGCTTAGACGATTACGGCTGCAGCTGGGGTGCTGAGGCTTTATGTTTTCAAGATATGTATTCTAGATAAGGCGCAGAATATCATAACTTTAAGAAAATATTCAGTTTGATTATACCTTCTGAGTATAAACGCTTTTTCACCTTTAACGCTACTTATTGATGTACTATTTGACATCTTCTTAACCTTTAAGCATTGTATATATCGTCATTCAGTGTGTTACGAACGTGATAACTGTCAACAAAATCGTCTTTTCATATCGAATTAATAAGACAAATCAAAATGATCAATGGGTTCGATCCCCGGCCGCGACATACCAAAGTGTTAAAAAAAATGGTACTGTTATAGCTTCCTTGCTTGGCGTTCAGCATATAAGGGTAGTTCAAGGACTGGTTGGCCCGGTGTCGGGATGATGTGACTTGGTGTGGTGTCATTCCACATATCTACGGCGTGATACTGCAGTGTTGCAGTACTACTCTAAATGACTGAAATACTGATGGTGGAACGTTAAATTAAATAAACAAACAAACAAACACCATGACCCACCAAACCTTTATTTTATACATTAACGATCGGCTTATTGTCCCCGGAACTACATTAATTAATTATAAAGAAAGCTGTCGTGTTGTTCTTACCATATATCAACACAATGAGTGAAAATGCCACGGAACAAAACAACAAATATGTTTGTGTTTAGCTCACCTGAGCAAAATGTGCTCAAGTTGAGCTATTAGGCTCACCCTGCGTCCGGCGTCCGTCGTAGTGCGTTGTGTGTCGTCCGTTGTCAACAATTTGCTTTAAACGACATCTCCTCTGAAACAGCTGGCAGAATTTGATTAAACTTGGTAGGGATGATCCTTGGATGAACCCCCAGAAAAGTTGCTGAAATGAACTTGATCCATATTGAACTCTGGTTGCCATGGCAACGGAAAGAAAAATAAAGAAAACTTTAAAAAATATCTCCTTCAAAACTATTGGCCAAATATCCAAATGATTTAGTACAGATGTTCCTTGTGTAACCTATACTCAGGTGAGCGACTCAGGGCCTCTATGGCTCCCCTTTACTATGTAAACACACCTAGTGCAACATTTCATATACTCAGAGTAATATTCCTATAATACATTTATAGACAAAAATCAAGACTAGTTTAATATTGTCTTGCAAAAAAAAAAAATCAGGATTTGACAAGTTATTTCAACTCAGACTAATATATAATCAGTTAATTTAGCGACATCTAAAGTTGTGTCAGTCATTGATTATACCGGCAGAAAACTAGCATTTAACATTGCAACGTTTGAATCGCTGTACTGATTGTCCATGTTCTCACATTTTATAATGTTGTCATATTATCAGGATTTGTTTCTCAAGTGCTTGTTTTAATTTTCTCTGTCGTTTACATGAAAAAGATTTCTGCATTTTTGCACTGACTGTATAATCATTACATGTATGATTATTAAACGTATACACATGATGCTTTTTTTTTATATTCATAATGCTTACTTTAATTTAATAAACTTAGTAACTCCTTCCCTCAACCTCCCATGTCTTAACCTTCCTATATAGATCATTTTGACGCATCAATAGTACACATAAGCCTGATCTGCAGAAAACATGTAACCTACAATTATATAAAGTCCTCATTCAGACCTGAGGAGCACGACAGCTAAACTGACAGCCTCGAGTTACTCAGCTGATCTGTTTTGTGTTCGCATAGTCTTTCATGTTTCCTTATGAGGAAAGTTAAAAGTGTCGTGAAGTGGGAAAGTTGTCTACCAGTATTTCTCTTCTTCCTTTTAGATTGTGCGCGAATGTTATAAAATTCTGTCCTAGTCGTTTTTTCCCCACCTATCACATGGATTTTGTGTGAAGATGGCCACATTCTGGGCTAGGCAGCCTCTCCACCTCCTTATCTTAGGGTTGGTGCATTCTGGGCTTGTTAGGATTTTTTTTCACAGTGTGCGCGAAGGTGAGGAAATTAGACCTGGTCAGTTTTCCCCTATCACAAAGATTTTAAAGTAGAGAAATTGTGGCCTTACCAATCCCCTCTTCTGTCTCATCTTTTTTTTTCTTTCAAGATTGAGACATTCTGTTCCAGTTAGTTCCCCCCTCTCAAAGGTGTGGACAATTCTGGGCTAGAAAGTTTTGCCCCCTTTTTTACATATTGTTTTTTGGGGTGGGGGGGGTGATTCTGGGCTAATTAGACTCTTAAGAATTGTGCGTGACAAAACTGCCCTAGTCATTTACCTTATCACATAACTCTACATTACCTTTGAAGGTTAGTTAACTCTGGGCTAGTAAATTTTTCCAACCCAGTCTAAACTGTCATCTAGTACAAACTTGATAACATTTATTATTGTAAGCAATCTAAACATACTTGATAGGATTCACATTAACCTACGTCTGTATGAAAACAAATTTACAAATATTTGCCCCAATATGTAAACATAAAAGGCTTTGCATTTTGTTTGGCTCAATTTTACATTGCAAAATATGTGTCCAGTCATTGTCAGACTTTCCAATCACGTTCTCGCGAGAAGACGTTAAAGGAAAACCCTTTGAGATGTACTGGCCTTTAGTGGCACCTTTTTGAAAATTCATTTTAAAATTTCATAAAATGCGTTCTTGAACAAAAAATATCGGTAACATCTGTAAAGCGAAATACTGCGTATACGTTATTTGTGCACTTGCGTATGTATGCACCGATGTGTACATGCATTGTGTTGGTATTATGCGTAATTTTAATGAAAATTGTTTGAAATTAATATGTTACGTACGCCCGCAACTGAAAGACTTAGTAATGTATCTGATAATAGGCTTTACTTTACAATTTTTACTTTCTTTTATTCCTTATTGTGAACCCAGCAAACTACTTGAAAATATCGAAAAAAATATACTAGGTAAGGAAATATATGTAAGCACACAGGCTACGATTACCAGAAATTACTATATCGAAATTGGTATATCTATCGACAACACATTTCAACTTTCAAGCTACCTCCAGATATTTCAGAAAGATCGTATTTACAAAATACAGTTAATATTTATGTATTAGGTTGTAGGTCAAAGGTCATTCCGTGATTACTTCCGTTCAATACAATTACCATTATTAAAATCTTGAGGCATTGGCGGCCACGAGATTTTGAAATATTATTGAAATAGCCTAAAGTGTCATGATACAATATGTGTTCTGTGCCATCCCTACCCCAGGTTGCTTCGTACAAAATGAAATAAAATAATGATATCAGAAGCATACCGCCTGCTTATAGAACGCAGGGGAATATGTCAGGAAAGTGGCAATGTGAATATATACCCTGCAAGCTTGACAGCTCGTAAATTGCAGGAAATCGTTCATACGCCGCAAGGAAATCGCGAAAAAAATAGTAAGAAGCTGGTACGATGCCCATATCTAACGCGGTTCGAAAGTACATACTACTTTATTAACCACTCATAATGTCGCATGCTCGCACGAGACTCTCGCTCGACAGGTAAAAATCTTACGTGTGTCGAAGGAATATCCGATATCCGCACGGTGTCCTTGCGATTTGTACAATAGCTTCCTACGACCTCAAAAACTGCGGAAAACTGCACGAGCGCTTGAAAGTTTTTTACTCAACCCTCAGAGCTCTCGCATGAGAATTTCCAATTATCGTAAAAAAAAAAAATCGGCCTGTAGACGGCTCGAATGTGTAATGTGACTGAGGCATGGTTATTCGTCAGTACCCAAAAATAAATAAATAAATAAATAAATAAATCATTATTTGTATACAAACACTCTTGTATATCTAAGCATTCAGTTTCATTTGCTTTATCACTAACCTGTTATCACATACCTCGATTTCATAGAGTATTATTTGATGGTTTGTTTTGTAACTGCTGCTGTCACTTTGAATATTTTGCGCGACGTAAAACAACTTTTATCAGCACAGTAATTGACAAAGCCCAAGGGTACAGTACGATAAATAAGACGACAACGAAAAAAATCTTCAAATGTATGATGTATCTTAAGTTCACCGTTGAGACCGGGTGTTCGAATCAGTCACTTGTAACTCATATCTTTAGGTGTTTTTACACTGTTTTGGGAAGATGACAGGATCTAAAATTGGGAATTTTAACTCGAAAAAAGCTAGATAGAGAATGTGAATGATATATATAAAGTATTCGTTAAATTTGTATCTAAATAAACCTTTTTTTCAGATTCTTTTTTTTTTTACATTTGAATGTAGTAAATATATATATATTTCATGGCTTTGGAAAGATAACATATCTATGGTGGCATATTTCTGCCAGCCACTTATCCACTTAGCTATGTTGAAACTTTTCTGAAAAATTGTCACATATCCAGTTAGTATCTGGCAAGTAGCAAATTTTCAAGTTATCTACTTAGGTATCTTAACAGGACTTAACTGTCTGTTAGTGCCCACTACTGCCAATCACATACTCACTTATTTTAACTGGATATCATGCATTTTTCAAGATAATTATGTGAAAAAATGCTTGTTATCCACATAATTTAACTGAATAACTTGAAAAAAAGGCGAGATATCCAGTTATCTTAAGTGAATATATGGCTGGCAGTAGTGGGCACTAACAGGCAGTTTTGTTCTGTTAAGATACCTAAGAGGATAACACGAAAGTTTTCTACTTGCCAGATGCTAAGTGAATATGTGACAATTTTTCAGAAAAGTTGCGACATAGCTAAGTGGATAAGTGACTGGCAGAAATATGCCACCATACATATCGACTGTAAACTGCCGAAAGAAAGCCTGTTACTGTTAACAAAGACCTAAATCCAAAGATATGCAATTCGACGAAATATCATATAGTCTCGTGCCAGAACGAGAGTGGGGCAAGTGTATTCCGCGGAAAATCCAGAACAATGTTACTACGTGATAGCAAAACAACAAATAATACAACGATTCTTTATTTTTGTTTTGTAGATATAACAATTCTGAAAGTATTGCTTAGGCAGTACTAAGTCCCCTACAGGCAAAAAGAAAACTAAGAAACCCCGCCCCTCTTCACGCTGCAAACAAGTCAATATATTTGATAAATTCTGTATGAAAGTCAAACGACAATTAATATCACAAAGTTAGGATAACTGCTATTTTAAAGAAATTTTCTATGTCCAAGGCCCGTAATTTCGTCATAAATCAGTGGACCGGAACGAATCTCGAACTTGATCTGTAACTTATGGTGGATGACTCACATACCAAATATCAGACAAATATCAGCAAGCGTTTAGAAAGAAAATACAGTCCGAAAAACATGTGTGTAACTGACGGACTGACGGAAGGACTAGTCGATGCCGGTGCCGGTAGGTGACTAATAAGCATCGTAAAAATGCAATATAAGCATTGTGAAACCTCAATTAGAAAAGAAATGATCTGGCGGAGATCCCCTCCAATATAAAGGTAGATAATTGGTCAAAATGGACCTAAGAGTTATGACCTTTGGAAGAAGATTTGTTTGTTTGTTGGATTTAACTTCCCACCGACAGTATTTCAGTCATTTAGAGACGACGTCTACTTGAGATCATTTATAGTGATGAAGATGTAATAGTTTAGAAGTTATAGCCCAGAATAAAGTTTTTTCTAGACGACTACACCAGAGTTATGACAAAAAGACAGAAAAGGGTTTTTAATGTGATGTCGCATTTCTTTTGTCTATCAAAGTAAAAATTTAATGAACGAGGATGAAATTTTCAAGCGATGTCAATTAACCCACTGTTTTGAACCCGTTTTTGACCTTAAGTGAGCACGGTCGTTACAAGAAAAGATTAACACACCATTTGTTTCAATGGACTTCTAATAACTGTAACACGGCCTGGGTAGTTTTTTTTTGTAGAAAAGTATTATGTTTAATTTGGATACCGCACACTTTATAGGGGTGGAACTTCCCCGCCCATGCTCTAACTGATGGAAAACTATGCAGTTATCCAGATAACCGCACACTAATGGCGGACCATGTAGTTATCCAGATAACCGCACAGTATTGACGGACACTCGGTTTAAAATATATCTGCACAGTTATGGCAGCACGACCTATCTTGTGACCACCAAAAACGATTGTTTACTTTAGGTGGTCTTTAGTATTCACTAAGTGAGCGGAATCTAAACTGAACTAAACTGAATCCTTTCCTCCACTTGCTTAATTTCAACTAAGTCATGTACTTAAATACTTCATAAAATAGTAATGGTGTAATGTGTATATACCTATTTTAAGAATTTAAGTATTACTTAGCGCTTAGTGTTGTTGGTGGAATTCGAGCCAGGTTGTATATGTCTTTCTACTTGATATACCATTGTTCAAAAACAGAAGGCAAATAAGCGAACAAAAAAAAACAACATCAACTTTTGACGTAAGCGTTAAAGAATCGGGCCGAAGGAATATTTGTTGTTGGCATTTGGGGAAAATTCGTTTAGACTTGCTTATGATGTAATGTATTACATCATGTACGATGCGTTTAAGACGGCATTGACCGGCGCCATCTTTAATGCAGCTTATGATCATCTTAAACGCAAACCATTGTTTTAAGATGAAAAAGTTTAATTATGAACCACGTAAGTAAATTTTTATGTCATTAAAACTTTTCTCCTTCCACTCCAACGTATGTAACGTATCTGGTAATTTATCAATGTACACTGCATAAGTATTGATTTGCGTTTAAATTTAAGTCGGGGCCTCCATGGCCGAGAGGATAAAGCCGCTGACTTTAACACTCACTCAGCCCCTCACCGCGTGGGTTCGAATCCCGACAGGATCATTCGGATTTTCATGTGAGGAAGACTTCCAGCTGGCTTGCGGTAGATCGGTGGTTCTACCCGGATGCCTCCGTGCATTCGGGGTCCTCCTCCACCTGTAATTAGTTGGACTTCGCTTTATGACTGAAATACTGTCGAAGCGAAGTAGTCAAATTCAGTCATACATACAAATGTTGTCTCCTTTGAATTGTGTAAGTGTAGTACTGTTGAGGCAAATTGTTACATTGAGCAAGGGGCACAGTGTTACAGTGTATCAACTTTCCCCGTCCACTTCATTTACAAGTAAATGGTCACAAAAAATGTTCTTACACTATCTTTACACAATATATCTTCATTATTTCAATTTTGTATGTTACCTTTTGTGCCAAGATGGTAAGACACTACATTCGGAGGACACTTTGCGCGCGACTTAATCCAACATGGAGTGAACGAAATATATATGAAGGGCACTCTCGAACTGGTATGAACCCTATGATTGCCTACTGTTATGCAAGTGGTGGGTTCACGTGATTAACGGAAAGGAACGAGCATTTTCAACAGAACGGGCCAGGAAAACGTCTTACAAGCCTAGATCTATATCTTAAGGTCCGAAAATATTCATTTTGGCTTATTACCCCAGGATGCTATTCCTAAAAGTGAATTCGCCAGTGGAGCCACGATAAGTCTGCTGGACCTGATTGGTTTGCAATACGCCGTCTCTATCCATTTGGACATCAGAGGCCAGTATTCTATCAAGAGCGACAAGCTTTAATAGAGTTAATGTTAACAGCACCAACCTGAGGAAACACTTGTTATATATACCTAGCTCTGACAGGTGCTAACAGAAACACACATTACAGCGTTAATCGGAATTCCCCGAAGTGTGTATACTGAAAATAGCGTTTTCCCGTGCAATGCGATATGAACTATATTTGTCAGTAAACAAAGACGTAAATAACATTAACGAGGGATATTAGAAAAAAAAATGTTTATTTGTACCATTCAACCGTGAACGACCTTGTTCAAATAACCAAGTTTGTTTGTTGGGTTTAACGTCCCACCGGCAGTATTTCAGTCATTTGGAGAGGATGTCTACTTGAGACAGATATAGTGCTGCCACACTGCAGTATCACGCCGTAGACATGTGGCATGATACCACACCCTTATATGCTGAGCGCCAAGCAAGGGGGCTAAAACAGAACCATTTTTTACGACTTTGGTATGTCGCGGCCGGGGATCGAACCCACGACCTCCCACGACCTCCCGCTCCCGTCAAATAACCAAGAGAGATATATATATGAATGTATTTTTATTCTATAGATATCCACCAATGAACACTTATGGTTAAATAATTATTAGAATAATCTAATATGTTACTGTTAAAATTTTCTTTTATCAAATATAAATTGTAACAACTTACCCCGGGGTATGTCACAACTTTTTTCATCGTTCGACGCTTAAGTTTTATTTTTTTTACATTTCTGCCTTAAAAAATCTTTCCTGTTTTTTACCTTTCGTTCCATGTAAAAAATCCCTACCTACCGACCCTTTTCTATTTTGCTGGAGACCAGAAACGGAACTTTTTTGGGGCCCTGGTTCGAATAGAACTATTTTATATATACATGAATTTATGAAAAAGCAAACAATGACCTTTACACAGATAATCTAAATCAGAAATTCTATAAAGAGGATATATCCGAAAACGTGAAAAATGTAACAACTATCTCCGGTCTCCCCTATATTTTAATAAAAATCGGATATACACCGCCAAATTATGTGGCTCTAGTGTCAGTGGACATGGGATATATATGTATATGAAGCAAATCTTTTACATGTACATCATCACTTTCCCCACACTCTTCGGCTCCACCGGTATAAATTCCTCCACCAAGATGAAAACGGAGACATGGTTGTTGTTGTTACTTGGGATGTCGGTGGTGGTGTCTCTGGCGAGGATGTAGTTACATGTGTTGCTGCTGTTGATGATTTCGCACGGTACCCGTCACCAGTGAAGTAATCTTCGAAATTTAACTGTTTTTCTGACAGCTGACGGCTGAATATTGAGAGTTAAAAAATAACCTTACCACTGTGAGCATTAATTTTGTCGATTTCGTTGATGTTTGTATCAACGAATTTTAACCGTCACAAAAGAATGTTCATTTAGTGGACCTAATTATTGGAACCATTAATCTAGGAATATATGGATTGCGTGTCTGGTTTGATATTTTTACCGGTGACCTCTATTGTTGTACTTTATAGAGATAAATGAACACATATTTTCATCTCTGACTATATCAACGGCCTATAAAGTACACAAAAAGTAGTTCCCAAAGTATTTTCCATTTTTTTTTATTTATTGAATTATTCATTCAACAGAGGATTAAGGTAAAGTTAAATGTCAAAGTTGAAGAGCAATACCAACAAAATTAACTTTATTACAGACTGATAGCAATTAAATAAAAACGAAGAACTCCAAGAATTTGTTTGAGGTTGCAGAAGCTGGACAGCAAATTAGGAATTGAAGCCGGGATGGATTTACCGTTCGTCCCACTTTTTAAGCCAGTGGAATAGCTCTTTTTCAGTCCAAAATAAAATATATATATTCCATATTTTTTGCGTTTTCAACTGTTTGTGAGCCGCGTTCCATTCACACCGACTTCAAAGTAATGTCGCTGTAGCCTACTTGACAAAAGTAGGATACACGGTAAAATACTTATTTGTTAACTTAAGCGTGCGCTCGGCTTCGTTACGCCTGGTTTAAACCCAATACTTTTAAAAGAAATAACAAAAGTTATAACATGTTGTGACTTGACTCGTGAACATTTGTTTAATGCAATAGATATTCACATTGAAAAATGTTTATGTACTCATAATTTGTATTTTGTAAAAGATATGTGAATATCATGTAAAAGACAATGTACTATGTATACGTCGAAATAAAAATTTCTGTCTGTCTGTCTGCTATACATATATTTCTTTTTGCATAAAATCAGTCAAACAGAAAAAATCCAAAAATAGTTTTTGATGAATTTGGTGAGTGAAGGCGAAATCTTCGCTGTTTATTTTACCTTTTTATTCTGTAAAGTTCTTTTTTCAGCCGATCAATTAAGACAGCCTTTGACAGAAACTCGTCCGCATCATCAATGTCGTCTGCTTTCTGGTCCCACCGGGTTAACGTCTGCTGCAGATAGTCACTCACTCTGTCCCCCAACACACGCTTCCTGGCCTGTTTGATGGTCTTCAACAG
The DNA here is from genome assembly GCA_021229015.1 of Solen grandis. Taxonomy (NCBI): domain Eukaryota; kingdom Metazoa; phylum Mollusca; class Bivalvia; order Adapedonta; family Solenidae; genus Solen; species Solen grandis. The sequence continues at coordinate 85,732,064 of CM037777.1, forward strand.
GCGAGTGTCTCCCTGGATACTGTCTGTCACACGGTGTGTGAAAGAAATCGGGCCCCATTCAGTTATATATTAAATCTGTACATGGTCATTTTGGTTGAATTCCAGATTTTTTTTTTTGATTTTTTTTCAAGTTTGTAAAATATCTTGCTACAGTAGTTTTAAACCAAACTTGTTTCAAAACACAAAACGTATAAAGTAATTGTTTAAAATGTCTATAAAGTGTGTCTTTCATCTACATTTAATTCATTTTGAAATGTGTTATTTATTCTTGTGATATATTTCCTCCTAGGAAACAACAAAACAACAACTAAGGTTAAGTGATATCATTTAAAGCAATAATTGATTAACAAATTGACAAGCAAAGAGAAATTTGTTTCTTTTTTTTTTTAAATCATACGACGCACAACAGACAAGGACCGATCACAAGACCTGTTGTGCTCAGTTGAGCTAAAAAAACAACTTAACGGTGACCTTGACTTAACACTTGCAAGCTAAGCTTAGCCTGATAAAATAAAAGCTCACTTCCTTCAATACTGCGAATCTGTCTATCAAACTTAAAAAGAAAAATCGATTTATACCTGTGTTCGTGGCGAGGTATCCAATGTACACAAATAGACATGTACAAATTAAAACACTTTTAGGTATCATAATTAGTAAATCAAAATCTTTATTAAAATTTCAAAGTCACATATTCATCCAAATTCTTGAGCCTTGAATGCGGAATGCTCACTGTAAAATTTATGTATACCTATTTGATTTGATACACTTATATTGTGTATGCTTCATTTAACAATTTAAAGTAAGTTGTAGATTATAGCCGTATGGCCTAGGGCCCTTGCATTAAAACATTACATACAAAACATAAATTTTGCTATCATTTCATAAATCTAACTACGTATATACATTACATAAACCATTGAAAAACAAGCAAATTTTGCGTCAAATGTTTGCATTTCTGTAAACTATAGAATAAAGACATCGCATTATTTCTTATCAATATTTCATTATTTTTAGACAAAAGGCTTTTAATTTTGTATTTTCAGAATGCATGTACATATACAACTCAAACTTTTCATTGTTTATTGCATATCAGAACACTCGAATGGTTTCATATAATGAGTGAAAAGACAACTTTATATATTGCCCAAAATAACAAAAAAAAAATTAAAAAAACTAGAGTTATCACAGATGGCGATTCATACCTCTGTTACATTGCTATGGCGCATGATTAATGAAGGATTTCCATGATGTCACGTGAAGGTCACGATTCCGCTGGCAAGTGTGATGGTACTGTCTAAATGAATATTGCACGTGCTTATGAATTATTTCTGTGTAGCGATTTTAGAGATTATTTTGAAAAAAGAAATTTTGCCCGGACGCAACGCCACCGCCGCCGCCACAGTAAGCACATACATCAGAAGAAGAAAATCAAAAACATGGTATTAATATCAAACTCTGCAGCGGCGGCGGTGGCGGTGTTACTATCACACTCTGCGGCGGCGGCGGAAACGCTTCACTGCAGTGTGGATACACACCATTTATTTTTTTTGTTTACATCTTTGATGCCTTAACAGGACATCCCTCCTTGAAAAATCTTGATGACACTCTGAGCAAGTTATGAATTCCATGTTGACTCTCCAACGGCTAACATACAAATGATCATTTTTTTCAAAACACATTTACTTTTATTAACATCTGTAAAGTTGACCATATGGAATAAAACTTGTTTATTTATTACACGTTGTTTGTTCTTATTCTAGCTGTTTATAGGTTATATAAACAACAAAGAAGAAATGGGAAACCACGTAAATACGTCTCACAATAATGAAACATACACATATTGTACACCATACATGCACCACAAAGACACGTCGTACTATAAGTGTAAATTTATACCTTTTTAAACGTTACCCCTATGAGAGCTCGCTTACAGCAGCACAATACACATTACTTGTCGACAAGTGGACTGCTTACGTCGTCTGCTAGAAATATGTATATCTATACAGGTAGGTCGTCTGCTTGAGTAAAAACGGTTAATCGAATAGCTAAGACTGTTGATACTCTGACCAACAGAAAGCTGTATAATATAAAACATGTAAAAACAATTTCATATAATAATTACATATATTTCATTTTAATAGATATATGTAATTAGTAATATCCTGTGGAAAGCATCGTCTGTTTTATACATCTGGATATGACCATACACTGCCGTTGAATTGGCGGATTTACGACAGGCGGTTAGGCACGAAAGGTTTAACAACCATCGACTGCTCAGGTGGAGGCACTTCATGTAGAAATACAGTTACAGTCCATTCGCGATAGTACGAAGTAGCCCCGGGAAACGCATTTATTTCGTTCCATCGCGTATTTCGTTCCATCGCATCTTTCATATTGACGATTGAGAATCCCTTTATGTATGTGCTCACTCGTTTGTTAATGTCGTGTTTTAGTGTGTATTGCCGAAAACCATGTACTGTCGTAAAGATTTAGTGTCGTAATATGTTTAGTGTGATGTTGTTTCATTATTTGATTCTCTATATTTTTTTTTTATGCGACGATATTGATAAATAAAAAACCCCTACCCTGTTATCCTCCCGGATGACCCGGGCCCTTCACAAGGTTATTTGGAAAATTATCTAATAAAATTCTGATCCAGTTATCCCACCAGGTAAACCGGGTCCTTCACTGAATTACTCAGAATATTTGCTATTAGATATTCAATGAAATTGTATTTGTAGTAGTCTTAGATTTATATGTTCGTATTAACATGAAGTAGGATGGAATGACAAGTCAGACCTGGAGACCAATATTTATACTGCTGCTTATTAATTTTTCGACATAAAATCACTCATTAATCTTTGTAACAACAAACAAACTCGCTTGTAAGCTTCGTGTCAGTTTGCAACAATCAACGTCACGGATGGCGTGCTAATAGGCTGATTACAGACAATATAATGGCGGACGCGTGTAAGCGACAGGTGTCACTCGGGTAGGTGTGAAAACTGACCGACACTTCGTTCGAACGCGTTGTTAATCAGCAAATCGGACCACATACATACTTCGCTCCAGTGCATCTTTCGTTCCATCCAATTCGTTCCATCGCATCTTTTTTACATTGAATAAAGAACAAATATTGCCGGGACCTGGCAATTACTTCGCATTACACCGTCATTTCGCTCCATCGCATTTCGTTCTACCGTGAATAGACTATTCACGCGCGCGCATAGAAAGCAGCCAATATCGCAGAGCAATGTCGTTCCGCTCGAGCGGGCCCGAAAATAACCTCATTTTTTTACTCCGTCCAAGATGGCGGATTTATATAGAATATATAGTGGGGTCACAGAGTGCATTTTTCCTGGATGAGCCCACCTGACTATGAGCACAACTTAGGCGCCTCAAGTTTGCTTTATATGAAAAAACTGCTAAGGAAGCTGATAAGAATTTAAAATAAGATCGCAGTCATTGCTTCTAAGCTTGAGGAAAGTGATCGTGTGTTAGATCGAAGGAAAACACAGATGGGAAGACATCTTTATTTTTGTGTTACACATCCCAAACCCCGACTTCCCCGTGTATGAAGAGAAAGGATAGGGTATGACCACGGCGCAAATTACATTGAAAGTTTAGCGCATTGCCCTTGGATGTACCTCAAGATGACCTGGCCTCAAGTCGAAATCCTCAGACCTTAAAACACAAAATCAGAACCAAACCTTTAGATCCAGAAATATATCGGATGCTACCAATTCCTACTCAGATACTGATTCAGGTCCCTGTGTGCCGCCTGTTAGTTATGGAGAATGGGTTACATTCATACAAACTCAGTGTGATACACATTATTTTATTTGAGATTGGGATCTATTTTGATCAAACTGGTAATCATTAGCAAACTTATTCAAAGTATTATGAATTTTTGTTCTAGTTTATTATGTTTAACAGGATTTCTTAAGAATATTGAGTGACCATGGTAGACAATTTTCGTTAGAGGTATAACCCTTACTTGTGTTTTCCCATCTGCCATTTTAACCGCGTTTTTTTTGTTATACGAATAATTATTATTAGTATGATTTTATCTAGGTAAGTATGTCAATTCAAGAATTGTGAAATGCAATATAAACCCTGGTTCAGTTCCTATTATGTTGACTGTACATTCCTTTTAGCTTGTGGCAGCCCTATATTTTACTTATAACTATGACTATATCATTGTGAGTTATGTAAATGGTGGTCTCTTATTTTCTCCAAGCTATCTATCTTCCTTCCTTCCCATGATATATTCCACTATATAAACCCACCCAGTCCTTTTGAACAAGCAATTTTTCATTAAGGCAGACAAGAGAAGGTGTCTCTTAAAGAAATGGTTTCAATACTAGTATTTATATATTGTAAGTGTTCAAACAGATATACCCTTCTGGAAACCGTTTAATTAGCAGGATGTTTTGTTTCTATTTAATGTCTACATCTATAGTTAATGTTAAATCGATCTTTATTGATAAACACATTGTAAATGTGTGAAAGCAAATAAAGATATTGTATGGTATCGTAGTTATTATCCTACGTGATTGTCACCAAGTAATAGTAGGGCAGTTGCCACAACGTCCGGTTGAGATGTCACAATGACGCAGCACTATTTTTGTCTCATGGCATCGGACGAGAAGTAACCTGCCACTGCATTCTCCGGTTCCGGAAGCACTTGCACACTGTTTGATGCAATTGTTTAGCGTTTAGCGAAAAGTTGAATGAGAAAGATGTGATGAAATCTGTTCTCTGTCAAAGACCTTACAGATGAGATAGATGTTAGTATCTTTCCAGGTTTAGGCTCTGAATTTGTTTTGGGGATAAAAAACGATGTATAGCTCATACATTACTGCAGCCAAAATATCTTCTCTAGGCAGATATTAGCCAGCCCAGGTTTGTTTTTACAGGCCCAGAGAGTCCACAAATTCGAAAAATCAGGTAATGATTTTTTTTTAGGTCCCTTTATGGATATCCCCGTTCCCTTTTTGTCTGCGGCATTATGTAGACTACAGTCCTCAATTTGCTAAAATTATGACGACAACAACGACACATTTATTCATGGTGGTATTTTTAGTTCTTTGAATCGTCTTAAACATTTTTTATTTATTATCAAAGTATTTCAATTTTACTTTTATTAATACTTCAGTGCAGACATATTAATAAAATGTATTTAATTAACCAAACAATATTAGACGTTACGCAAGGTAAACAATTTTGGTATGTCAATGTGTAGTTTAACCCAAGCAAAGGGACATAACTGGGAGAGAAGAAACACACGCTGCAACTAACCCTCGCCTTAAGAACATCTCGTCATCTTGCCCACTCGCTTTACCACTAATTTAAAACAACCTTAAGTGGACAAAATGACCTATGTATCTATGGTATATGACCCACTAATGAGACCACATAATACATGAAACATGCAAGATGGCACCCACGGTTGTGTGTCAGTTCTATGACACCGAGCTTCTTCATTAGGGTGCCATACCGAACTTTTCCAAAACAGGCAGACAGACAGAAACAATGGCAGTGTTGTGAAAACTAAGTGTGAAAGATCGTATGATGTTGAAATTGTTTAGGAATGGGGCTGGGTGGGAAAAGACAAACTTGTTCATGTTGATATTTTTTGTTCTTTGAACTGTCTTTTGCAAGATATAGTTTGTATTATATGTCAGAATTTCACATTTATATAGTCAAAAAGGGGAAATCTTCAGTGCAGACATTTAAATGATATATATTTAATATAAAACAATACAAAACATAGCAAGGTAGCAACATTTTTTTTAACTTATCTTAACCCTTTCCCTCATAGAGGATACCATGAAAAGACCTATGCGAACAGCATAAAACCAGATCAGCCTGCGAGTAACTCGCAGGCTGATCAGGTTTTATGCTGTTCGCTGCTCCTCAATGGTCTGGTAATGAGGATTTTACAATTAAATTTGGTAAGGTTTAACTGTGGTTTTCTGCAGATCAGGCTTTATGTGATACCTATTGAGTGCGTCAAAATGAGTCTATATGAGAGAAAGGGTTAAAAAAGAAATGGAGCAATAATATCGAAATATAATTATTATTTTACTGAGCACGCAGATAATGATTTCAATGCGTTTATTTGGGTAGCGCCGGGTACGACCACATTGACCTAATCGATCACACACAATTAAAAAGGTTGAACATTTAACAAGTTTAATTACAAGTTTATTTGCAAATATCATGTCATTGAAGACAAAATGATTACAAATCAAAGATAATAAACATATAAATGAACGAGATGGATTATTGTAGTAGAGTCATATGTTTTCTAAAAACATTTCAAAAGAAAATGAATAATCTTAACATTCTGGATCATTGTGGGGAGGAGAAAAATTCAAAGAAAAAGAAAAAAAAACTTACTATTATATTTTTTTAAACTTAAGCACTATTTCTTTAACTAGTCTACATAGTTTGTTATATTTCAACTCATTTCTATCAAATGATTGCATTAATTGCTTAAAATGTATGATGTTTGGAAATCTATAATAATATCTATCTAAAAGATGTTTTCTTATGTATGACAGAGAGGCACATTCAAGTAAATAGTGATATTCATCTCCGACGTTATTAGATGTACATATTGGGCATTTTCTATCGTTATATTCGGTATTATTCCAACTGCCTACTTCTACTGGCAAAAAATTATTTCTTGTTCTAAATTTTATCATATAATTTAAGAATTTTAAGGGGGTTTTAATCAAGTAATTTTCAAAACAAAACTTCTCTTTGAACAATCTATATGTTATACACTTTCTTGACGTGTTGATTTCGCTAAACCATTCATTCACATATAAATCTGACAATTTTTGGTTGACAGTCATTTTTATCCATTTAGCATTACAGAAATTATGATTCATCCAGATATTATTCAAACCACATTTTAAAAATATATTTTTTATATGTTTTATCCATTTAAAAGATGATTCTTTTAAATTAACAGAAAACAAAAAATTACTCAAAACTATATTATACATAGAGACAGAGAGTTTAGTCTTGCTTGGTAAAATCAAAGAAGACCAACAGGCTATCATGCGTGTGTCTATATCTATTTGTAATGGTTTTACACCTGTTTCGCCGTAAACTATGCAATTAGGCGTACTTGATTTGACATTTAGAATATGTTTCAAAAATTTAAGTTGTACTTTTTCTATTATATTATTATTACCATATCCCCAGCATTCACATCCATAAAGTAATATTGGTTTTATCATTTTATGAAATAATTCTATTTGAATATCGATACTTAAACACAAACTCTTAGCCCTTTTTAATAAACAGTACATTGCTTTAGTGGCTTGTTGGGCAATATGTTGCTTACATTTAACAAATGAAGCATTTCTACTAAATAGTATACCTAGATATTTATACTCAGTTACAGTTTCAAGTTTATCTTGATAAATTTTGAATTCATGATTTGTACGATTACTTTTACTTAATATGAGTACTTTTGTTTTCGATGTATTTATTGATAGTTTCCATTTCTTACAATATTCTCCATAACAGTCTAATGCTCTTTGTAAATCATCTACTGATTCGGAAATTAATACAGTGTCATCGGCGTATAATAAAACAAACAACTTCAAAAACTCTATTAATGTTGAGTCGTTTTCATGTTTTGGAACTTCCAAACCATTGACATAATCATTATTAAGAAAATAGTCGTGTAAATCATTAACATACAGCGAGAATAGCAAAGGAGAAAGACTTTCACCTTGTCTTACACCTATAGCACATGGAAAGTATTGAAAGTTAACACCGTTTACACGGACACAACTTTTAGCTTTATCGTACATATTTTTTACAACCTTGAAAAAAATTCCTTTTATATTGTAGTGATTTAGTTTTGACCATAAAAGAGCCTTAGATATCGAATCAAACGCACCTTTTAAATCAATGAAAGCACAAAAAATTGTTTTTTTTTACAGTTATTTAATAAATCTATTAGCATATTCAGTATAAATATGTTATCAATTGTTGAATAGTTTTGTCTAAAACCTGCTTGATAACTGCTCAATATATCATTGTTTTCAACATATTTTATCTGACGATTATTTAATATTGTCGTGAATAACTTTCCTAAGCAACTTAGGAGTGTAATTGGTCTATAATTTCCTGGGTCTGATTCATCACCTTTGTTTTTATAAATGGGATTTATTATTCCAACCGTCCAGTTGTCTGGAATGATACCAGAGCTAAATATTATGTTAAATAATTTATGGTAAATAGATTTCATAATTTCAAATGTAGTTTTGATATGTTCATTTAATATATAATCTATTCCGCATGATTTATTATTCTTTAATTTATTAACTGCATGCTCTATTTCTTTAACAGATATATTCTCATTTAATACACTTGTATCTGGTTCTGATGTAACACCATTTTCTACTGGATCTGCTTGACAAGTTTCATCATTATTATGTGTATCATTATTTATTGTTTTGAAATACTCAAAAAGATTATTCATACTAGCTGTTATTGATTTATTTTTTTGTTATTAATATACTTCCAGAATTGTCTTGGATTTGATTTACTTAGTTTCTTTATTTTACTTTGGAATTGAATTCTATAAGAATTCTAACTTATATTTATAATTTTTACTTTGTATTTTTAAATTTTCTTTATTTCTCTCTGTTTTATATTTTTTATATTCACTTTTAGCTTTATGAAAGTTCCTTTTTTAAACCGGTTTTTTCCTTTTTGGTTACCTTTTTGTTTTTATTTTATCTTTTAATTTTTTCCAGGAATAATTTTTCAACCTCTAATACAATATTGTAATGCTCTGAAATTTTACCTTGTTTTTCTTTTTCTTTCACTCTTTGGCTACTTTCTTTTTTTAGTGATGTAATTAACTGGCGACACCACACAAAGCTGGCTGTTGCCATTGTTTAATTGTACAGTTAAACAACCAAGCTTCACGTATTGTGCCAGTGTGTTTTATTTCAGAAATAAATCCCTATAGTTTTCCACGGCAGAATCCTGTCTGTGTAATCTGTTTTCGTGAGTTGTATCACCAGAAGTTATTTGTTTAAAAGATTATTCCAGTCAGTATTTCCTATCCAGCAGTATTAATCCAGTGATAGAACGAAAGATTTCACTAATGATTGTTTCATATTTCCACGAATTAACTTAGTATTTGTTTGTTTTCATTACGAGCACTTGCTCCCGAAAATGTGTATCCGCCATTTTGATTTTTACTGAGAATGGTTGCATAGCAACCAAGGAAGCTAGTACACAGCTGTGTAAACACTTTTGTAGTGCATTTAAGCTTTATTATAATGATTAACCAGATGATTTCCCGAAAATGTAAATTTGAGGTTATTATTAATCATTTAAATTGTTGGTTATTTCTTAAGGAAGTGTTATATAAATTTTATTAATGATTTATTAACGGGTACTTGTTCCCACAGTTTTTGCTGTGAATTTCACTGTCTTTTCTGTGGAGCGTTATTTCACGCTGTGATGCTGTGAAACTCACTGTTTCACTTGTGATTCACGCTGTGCATTGTGCACAGTGCTCCCAGAGTATATAAGCCTTGCTTGACTCTCATTCGGGAGCATCACATCAAAATTTGGTCATAACCAGCGCACCTTTTTTTAGGCATTTCTACTTTAACTTCTTTATATAAGGTGTGCATCTATCAAAATTCCATACTTTATTATTAAATAGTAAATTATTTCAAAATACTAAATTATTTAACAGACTTAACATATTTAGAACTATACATTTCTATTTAAACTTGTGTTTTACATTGTTTTCTACATAGGGAAACTGACTGAGCTCTATTTAGTATATAAATACGCACGTTTATATTGCGGATAAACACCGTGTAATTTCGGTTATTTTTCGTGCAATTTACTTCATAGAAGCTACTTGTGTTTATTTATTACAAAGAGTCTTACTCTGATTGTCAAAATGATGCTGCATGGAAAATATTAAATCTATTGGCAATTAAATTGCCATTACAAATTTACAACTTGTTCATCTTCGGTCTCTAAGTCCTATTTTTATGTAACTTTACTGAACAGTTAAGTCTGTCTATCCGTCCGTCCAAACCAATAAATATTATCTATATATACACATTGAGTACCAACGCAACAGTCCGTCCATCATCCCCAGTCTGAGAGATCATGAGCAGAATGCAGTATAGCCTACAGCCCGTATCAGCCCACTTATCACCTGTGTCCTGAGTCCACGACCTACTTACCAAAGAGTATTAACATAGCCACGTTACCTGAGAACGCTACCAAAAACCCCAACACCCCCCGTTAGACGCGTGATAGAGAGAGATTGAGAGAGAGAGAAAACATTTAAGGCTGAAGTTAGTGAAAAGGGTAAAAGTTAAGACGCCGCTCTGGAGGAGCGCAACAATATTATTTATTTTTTCAGTATTGTCTTCATTACTTTCAATGATATAGGATAGACTGTTTGATGTTTCGTTTACTCGATCTAGGTCGATATTTCTAAGAAATTCATCTTTTTTTATTTTCATCCCATAGCTTTGGTAGTGTATCTGTTTTACTGCTATTGATATCCAAACCAAATAACTCAATATTATTTTGGAATCGAAAAACTGTAAAAATAGGATTATGTACATCAGATAATAAATGGCAAAATGTGTCTACTTTCAGCTCTAAAACATTTCTGAACAAGTTTGGAGTACAAACAAAATAATCGATCACACTGACATTTTTACATGTAACTTTGCCATCGAGGTCACCTAGGGTTCGTCCATTTAATATGAACAAATTGTTATATAGGATAAAATCTATAAATTTATGTCCATAATTATTAGCACTTTTGTCTTCAGTATTTCTTTTCAAATTTAAATTACTTTCATGAAAGCTTTGGATAAAGTCAATATTTAAATCTTCTACATCTATCTCTTGAAAAAAGTGATGATCAGTTTCAATATAATCAGGCATACATTTTGTACGACTATTAAAGTCTCCAAATAGACACATCTGTTCATATTTATCCGAGAAGGTGTTAACATCATGTTGCAGTGACAAAAATAGGTCTTCACGTGCATAATTTGAATTTTCAGGCGGTAAATAAACAATACCATACAATATGTCACCACTACATGTGAATGTGTGAGACAGAACAAACCACAAAACAAAGTCACAATCAGTTTCAACAATAGAAATATAAGGTGACAATTTTTTTTACACCTAGACAGATTCCCCCCGATTTACGTTTGACTTTATTTTTCCTATTTTGAAAACAAATATCAAAATTATCAAACGCTACCTCATCTAGACAATCGGTTTTTGTTTCTTGCATTCCAATGATGTCAAAATTGTCTATATAAGAGTTAAATTCAGGAATTAATTGTTTCGATTTTAATCCACATACATTTAATGAGAGTATTTTGATTTGATCAGACTCTCTAGATATGTCTGACCCTCTCTGATCACAACCATTAACACGGCTATCATTCTCCTCCGACCTGTCCTAATTCACAGCCTGTTGACTAAGTGAACCATTCTCGGTATGCACGTGCATAGTGGAATGAGGCCCGCCTGAGATGTTTGTCGTTGATGATTGATCCTCGTCACGAGGACGCTTCTGTAGAGTTTCAATATGTTTGTTTCTGTATGCTGGGGTGTTTGTTGAATCCCTAGAGATTGCACTGAAACGGTTTTGTGTCGTAAAATCGACGTGACGGACATTATAATGACCATATGATGCTCGCTGCTTTCCTAGAGTAGCTTCGGCTTGGTCGACGCCGTTCTTGTTTTGAGGCGCATTTGTAAACTTTCCTCTGTTTGGAATTTTCAATTGACCGGATTCAGGATCATAGATTTTGTTTCCGATATACAGTTTGTCTTTAACTATTCTGCATTTGCCTGTAGTCGTTGGATTCGATTTGATATTGCGCATAACTTGAGACAGCTTTTTTCGGCGCTCATCTATTTCAGGCGGAAATTGTTCATTTATATAGAAGCCACTTTTTTTCATATTTACTTTAACCCCGGCTTCTCGCACTACTTCGCGGTCAGAAAATCGTTCAAACTTTGCAATGATTGGTCTTGTTTTGTTCGGACCAACAGGACCACCAATTCGATGAACCCGGTGGAACTTCATTTCAGACACTGTTATGTTTTTGCTTGTGTTCACTGATGGGTCATTTTCCATGTGCTCGAAGAGAAATTTCCGCAGTGTTTTTTCATGTATGTTCATCTGTGTATTTATGTTTTCATCATCACTGAGTGTTGCTGTCTCATCATCGGCATAGTTTTCAGGAATCCCGACGAAAACAAGATTATCCCTCATACTACGACACTTTAAGTCTAATATTTCTTCTTTTTGTACATCGTTTTCAAATTTAAGTGTATTCAATGTTTCATTTAAAGATCTAGTTTGGACTTTGATATCTTGTATATCCCTAGCAGAAGTTTGATTTTGTACATTACAATCATCAATAAAATCACTAATCGATTGGCGATATTGGTCCAGATCAGTTAGTTTTTTCTGAATAGTTTTGTTTTCGTCACGGATGACACTTACTTCATTTTTTACCGAGGATAGTTCATGTGTTATAACATCAAGTTTCAACATGCCAGCCTCAATGGATTGTAGGCGATTGTCAAGTTTTTGCATCATCTCAGCAAGCATATTCATTTGTGGATCAGTAGGAGTTTGTGCTCTGTTTTGGACAAAATGTTGGTATGATGGTGGAGCAAATCCCTGGGATGCTGGACTTTGCATAAAACTAAAATCGGACATTCCTTGAGACATCGTCGGATTTGTTGTGGGGTAAGTGAAATTTTGCGCATTTGTATAATTATAATTACCATTTTGTCCATTTTCAAAGCCTTGCACAGGTCCAATCATTTGTCCATTTGTGTTCGCATTTAATTGAACCAACGGCTGGTGTTGATTTAATTGAGTCATTTGATTTGTTGGAACACTGCCTATGTGTGTTTGTTCTTTGATCTTTGACAAATTTGTATTTGTTTTAGTTGTTGTATTTGGGAGATTCTGAGATGTTTGTCCACTTACCCCTCTCGCCTCACATCGCCTGGCGCCATTTTTGTTACTTTTTTTATTGTCCTTTGATTGTTTATTTTGCACATCCGACATCATTTTTTGATTTCACAATGTTTCACAATGTTTAATCCAGTTTATTTCATCGATTGGCACTATCAAACTGTTTTCTACTATTTTATAAAAATTATTTCATTCATTTTTTCACCGAGCGATATTTTTAACGACCTTCACCCATTGCCTCGTTCTCGTGCCGTAACCATACCATCGGTGTATATATAATACTGAAATATAATGAGGGAAGGTATTTGTAGAATATTATGACCATTTGACGTCAAATGAAAAAAATATATAAGCAAAGTTCACGATTTACTTGGACAACCCTCGTACGTCACGTATCATGTAGAATATGTTGCGTGAATTGAAATATGTGATACTATTGTAACAAACTTGACCCGGCCCAGGATCTAACCCGGCGTGCGAGTCCAATGCTCTAACCACTGAGCCAAAGAGTCGATTCCCTGACGCAGTTGTCAGAGATTGTATTTACACCTGTGACAACGCATCGTCACACTATCAAATATAAAAAATTGTAACGACATCGCTTCTGTAATTCAAAAAGCTTTAGACAACTGCGCTATACTTTAAGCAAAAAGTAAATTGTCAATTAAGCAAGTTAGAAGTTGTCATGTTACCATAATCAATGAAAGAAAGGAAAAGAACAGCAAGAGCATTAAGGTAGTGGAAGAACTAAAAAATGAGAAAAAAAATGTGTAATATTCTATGCCTACAAGGACACCTTTGTGGAGAATCCTCTCGTGCTTTTCTTATCTAAAGCTCGGACATTAAAATGTATCTTTTTTTAGAAATGAGGACACTCTACATATTAATTCATATCCTTTTTGTGAAACATGTTTTGCAATTGATTGTCATAAAGAAAGAAATTATAGCACTCGGTTAACAAACCATACATGTTAAATGATTTTTTGGATTCAACATATTTGAAACATGTAATAAACTGATACCATACCCAGCCCATTTTAAAGACAGGAATTACCATTTTCTGCAAAAGGTGCCGAATTCAAAATATCGGTAAAATTTGCATAATTGAGAGACTTATTTCAAAATGTACCCACATTTTCGAGGAAGTTTACTGTGTACTGGGATTTGGTTTGATCTGTTCTGTTCTGTTAAAGGAGCTTCCTATCTTTGTTCAAAGACCTATTAAACGATGCGTTTTCGCGCTAAACGCTAGCATGGCTAAAATATAATTATTATTTTACTGAGCACGCAGATAATGATTTCAATGCGTTTATTTGGGTAGCGCCGGGTACGACCACATTGACCTAATCGATCACACACAATTAAAAAGGTTGAACATTTAACAAGTTTAATTACAAGTTTATTTGCAAATATCATGTCATTGAAGACAAAATGATTACAAATCAAAGATAATAAACATATAAATGAACGAGATGGATTATTGTAGTAGAGTCATATGTTTTCTAAAAACATTTCAAAAGAAAATGAATAATCTTAACATTCTGGATCATTGTGGGGAGGAGAAAAATTCAAAGAAAAAGAAAAAAAAACTTACTATTATATTTTTTTAAACTTAAGCACTATTTCTTTAACTAGTCTACATAGTTTGTTATATTTCAACTCATTTCTATCAAATGATTGCATTAATTGCTTAAAATGTATGATGTTTGGAAATCTATAATAATATCTATCTAAAAGATGTTTTCTTATGTATGACAGAGAGGCACATTCAAGTAAATAGTGATATTCATCTCCGACGTTATTAGATGTACATATTGGGCATTTTCTATCGTTATATTCGGTATTATTCCAACTGCCTACTTCTACTGGCAAAAAATTATTTCTTGTTCTAAATTTTATCATATAATTTAAGAATTTTAAGGGGGTTTTAATCAAGTAATTTTCAAAACAAAACTTCTCTTTGAACAATCTATATGTTATACACTTTCTTGACGTGTTGATTTCGCTAAACCATTCATTCACATATAAATCTGACAATTTTTGGTTGACAGTCATTTTTAAAATTATGATTCTCCAGATATTATTCAAACCACATTTTAAAAATATATTTTTTATATGTTTTATCCATTTAAAAGATGATTTTTTTAAATTAACAGAAAACAAAAAATTACTCAAAACTATATTATACATAGAGACAGAGAGTTTAGTCTTGCTTGGTAAAATCAAAGAAGACCAACAGGCTATCATGCGTGTGTCTATATCTATTTGTAATGGTTTTACACCTGTTTCGCCGTAAACTATGCAATTAGGCGTACTTGATTTGACATTTAGAATATGTTTCAAAAATTTAAGTTGTACTTTTTCTATTATATTATTTAATTATCAAAATTATCAAAATAGTATACCTAGATATTTATACTCAGTTACAGTTTCAAGTTTATCTTGATAAATTTTGAATTCATGATTTGTACGATTACTTTTACTTAATATGAGTACTTTTGTTTTCGATGTATTTATTGATTTCCATTTCTTACAATATTCCTACAGTCTAATGCTCTTTGTAAATCATTACTGATTCGGAAATTAATACAGTGTCATCGGCGTATAATAAAACAAACAACTTCAAAAACTCTATTAATGTTGAGTCGTTTTCATGTTTTGGAACTTCCAAACCATTGACATAATCATTATTAAGAAAATAGTCGTGTAAATCATTAACATACAGCGAGAATAGCAAAGGAGAAAGACTTTCACCTTGTCTTACACCTATAGCACATGGAAAGTATTGAAAGTTAACACCGTTTACACGGACACAACTTTTAGCTTTATCGTACATATTTTTTACAACCTTGAAAAAATTTCCTTTTATATTGTAGTGATTTAGTTTTGACCATAAAAGAGCCTTAGATATCGAATCAAACGCACCTTTTAAATCAATGAAAGCACAAAAAATTGTTTTTTTTTACAGTTATTTAATAAATCTATTAGCATATTCAGTATAAATATGTTATCAATTGTTGAATAGTTTTGTCTAAAACCTGCTTGATAACTGCTCAATATATCATTGTTTTCAACATATTTTATCAGACGATTATTTAATATTGTCGTGAATAACTTTCCTAAGCAACTTAGGAGTGTAATTGGTCTATAATTTCCTGGGTCTGATTCATCACCTTTGTTTTTATAAATGGGATTTATTATTCCAACCGTCCAGTTGTCTGGAATGATACCAGAGCTAAATATTATGTTAAATAATTTATGGTAAATAGATTTCATAATTTCAAATGTAGTTTTGATATGTTCATTTAATATATAATCTATTCCGCATGATTTATTATTCTTTAATTTATTAACTGCATGCTCTATTTCTTTAACAGATATATTCTCATTTAATACACTTGTATCTGGTTCTGATGTAACACCATTTTCTACTGGATCTGCTTGACAAGTTTCATCATTATTATGTGTATCATTATTTATTGTTTTGAAATACTCAAAAAGATTATTCATACTAGCTGTTATTGATTTATTTTTTTGTTATTAATATACTTCCAGAATTGTCTTGGATTTGATTTACTTAGTTTCTTTATTTTACTTGCATTGGATAATTGATATTCTCTATAAGAACTTCTCAACTTATATTTATAATTTTTACTTTGTATTTTTAAATTTTCTTTATTTCTCTCTGTTTTATATTTTTTATATTCACTTTTAGCTTTATGAAACGTTGACCTAGATATTTTGCAGTCTGTATTAAACCATGGTTTGTGTTTCCGAGTATATTTCTTGGCAGTATTACCATTAGATTTGTTTTTAGCTTTATGCGGCTCGAAGCTTTTACTTGTACTTTCCAGGAATAATTTTTCAACCTCTAATACAATATTGTAATGCTCTGAAATTTTACCTTGTTTTTCTTTTTCTTTCACTCTTTGGCTACTTTCTTTTTTTAGTGATGTAATTAACTGGCGACACCACACAAAGCTGGCTGTTGCCCTTGTTTAATTGTACAGTTAAACAACCAAGCTTCACGTATTGTGCCAGTGTGTTTTATTTCAGAAATAAATCCCTATAGTTTTCCACGGCAGAATCCTGTCTGTGTAATCTGTTTTCGTGAGTTGTATCACCAGAAGTTATTTGTTTAAAAGATTATTCCAGTCAGTATTTCCTATCCAGCAGTATTAATCCAGTGATAGAACGAAAGATTTCACTAATGATTGTTTCATATTTCCACGAATTAACTTAGTATTTGTTTGTTTTCATTACGAGCACTTGCTCCCGAAAATGTGTATCCGCCATTTTGATTTTTACTGAGAATGGTTGCATAGCAACCAAGGAAGCTAGTACACAGCTGTGTAAACACTTTTGTAGTGCATTTAAGCTTTATTATAATGATTAACCAGATGATTTCCCGAAAATGTAAATTTGAGGTTATTATTAATCATTTAAATTGTTGGTTATTTCTTAAGGAAGTGTTATATAAATTTTATTAATGATTTATTAACGGGTACTTGTTCCCACAGTTTTTGCTGTGAATTTCACTGTCTTTTCTGTGGAGCGTTATTTCACGCTGTGATGCTGTGAAACTCACTGTTTCACTTGTGATTCACGCTGTGCATTGTGCACAGTGCTCCCAGAGTATATAAGCCTTGCTTGACTCTCATTCGGGAGCATCACATCAAAATTTGGTCATAACCAGCGCACCTTTTTTTAGGCATTTCTACTTTAACTTCTTTATATAAGGTGTGCATCTATCAAAATTCCATACTTTATTATTAAATAGTAAATTATTTCAAAATACTAAATTATTTAACAGACTTAACATATTTAGAACTATACATTTCTATTTAAACTTGTGTTTTACATTGTTTTCTACATAGGGAAACTGACTGAGCTCTATTTAGTATATAAATACGCACGTTTATATTGCGGATAAACACCGTGTAATTTCGGTTATTTTTCGTGCAATTTACTTCATAGAAGCTACTTGTGTTTATTTATTACAAAGAGTCTTACTCTGATTGTCAAAATGATGCTGCATGGAAAATATTAAATCTATTGGCAATTAAATTGCCATTACAAATTTACAACTTGTTCATCTTCGGTCTCTAAGTCCTATTTTTATGTAACTTTACTGAACAGTTAAGTCTGTCTATCCGTCCGTCCAAACCAATAAATATTATCTATATATACACATTGAGTACCAACGCAACAGTCCGTCCATCATCCCCAGTCTGAGAGATCATGAGGCAGAATGCAGTATAGCCTACAGCCCGTATCAGCCCACTTATCACCTGTGTCCTGAGTCCACGACCTACTTACCAAAGAGTATTAACATAGCCACGTTACCTGAGAACGCTACCAAAAACCCCAACACCCCCCGTTAGACGCGTGATAGAGAGAGATTGAGAGAGAGAGAAAACATTTAAGGCTGAAGTTAGTGAAAAGGGTAAAAGTTAAGACGCCGCTCTGGAGGAGCGCAACAATATTATTTATTTTTTCAGTATTGTCTTCATTACTTTCAATGATATAGGATAGACTGTTTGATGTTTCGTTTACTCGATCTAGGTCGATATTTCTAAGAAATTCATCTTTTTTTATTTTCATCCCATAGCTTTGGTAGTGTATCTGTTTTACTGCTATTGATATCCAAACCAAATAACTCAATATTATTTTGGAATCGAAAAACTGTAAAAATAGGATTATGTACATCAGATAATAAATGGCAAAATGTGTCTACTTTCAGCTCTAAAACATTTCTGAACAAGTTTGGAGTACAAACAAAATAATCGATCACACTGACATTTTTACATGTAACTTTGCCATCGAGGTCACCTAGGGTTCGTCCATTTAATATGAACAAATTGTTATATAGGATAAAATCTATAAATTTATGTCCATAATTATTAGCACTTTTGTCTTCAGTATTTCTTTTCAAATTTAAATTACTTTCATGAAAGCTTTGGATAAAGTCAATATTTAAATCTTCTACATCTATCTCTTGAAAAAAGTGATGATCAGTTTCAATATAATCAGGCATACATTTTGTACGACTATTAAAGTCTCCAAATAGACACATCTGTTCATATTTATCCGAGAAGGTGTTAACATCATGTTGCAGTGACAAAAATAGGTTTACGTGCATAATTTGAATTTTCAGGCGGTAAATAAACAATACCATACAATATGTCACCACTACATGTGAATGTGTGAGACAGAACAAACCACAAAACAAAGTCACAATCAGTTTCAACAATAGAAATATAAGGTGACAATTTTTTTTACACCTAGACAGATTCCCCCCGATTTACGTTTGACTTTATTTTTCCTATTTTGAAAACAAATATCAAAATTATCAAACGCTACCTCATCTAGACAATCGGTTTTTGTTTCTTGCATTCCAATGATGTCAAAATTGTCTATATAAGAGTTAAATTCAGGAATTAATTGTTTCGATTTTAATCCACATACATTTAATGAGAGTATTTTGATTTGATCAGACTCTCTAGATATGTCTGACCCTCTCTGATCACAACCATTAACACGGCTATCATTCTCCTCCGACCTGTCCTAATTCACAGCCTGTTGACTAAGTGAACCATTCTCGGTATGCACGTGCATAGTGGAATGAGGCCCGCCTGAGATGTTTGTCGTTGATGATTGATCCTCGTCACGAGGACGCTTCTGTAGAGTTTCATCTAGCGGGGATGGCGGGGATCTCACAATATGTTTGTTTCTGTATGCTGGGGTGTTTGTTGAATCCCTAGAGATTGCACTGAAACGGTTTTGTGTCGTAAAATCGACGTGACGGACATTATAATGACCATATGATGCTCGCTGCTTTCCTAGAGTAGCTTCGGCTTGGTCGACGCCGTTCTTGTTTTGAGGCGCATTTGTAAACTTTCCTCTGTTTGGAATTTTCAATTGACCGGATTCAGGATCATAGATTTTGTTTCCGATATACAGTTTGTCTTTAACTATTCTGCATTTGCCTGTAGTCGTTGGATTCGATTTGATATTGCGCATAACTTGAGACAGCTTTTTTCGGCGCTCATCTATTTCAGGCGGAAATTGTTCATTTATATAGAAGCCACTTTTTTTCATATTTACTTTAACCCCGGCTTCTCGCACTACTTCGCGGTCAGAAAATCGTTCAAACTTTGCAATGATTGGTCTTGTTTTGTTCGGACCAACAGGACCACCAATTCGATGAACCCGGTGGAACTTCATTTCAGACACTGTTTTTGCTTGTGTTCACTGATGGGTCATTTTCCATGTGCTCGAAGAGAAATTTCCGCAGTGTTTTTTCATGTATGTTCATCTGTGTATTTATGTTTTCATCATCACTGAGTGTTGCTGTCTCATCATCGGCATAGTTTTCAGGAATCCCGACGAAAACAAGATTATCCCTCATACTACGACACTTTAAGTCTAATATTTCTTCTTTTTGTACATCGTTTTCAAATTTAAGTGTATTCAATGTTTCATTTAAAGATCTAGTTTGGACTTTGATATCTTGTATATCCCTAGCAGAAGTTTGATTTTGTACATTACAATCATCAATAAAATCACTAATCGATTGGCGATATTGGTCCAGATCAGTTAGTTTTTTCTGAATAGTTTTGTTTTCGTCACGGATGACACTTACTTCATTTTTTACCGAGGATAGTTCATGTGTTATAACATCAAGTTTCAACATGCCAGCCTCAATGGATTGTAGGCGATTGTCAAGTTTTTGCATCATCTCAGCAAGCATATTCATTTGTGGATCAGTAGGAGTTTGTGCTCTGTTTTGGACAAAATGTTGGTATGATGGTGGAGCAAATCCCTGGGATGCTGGACTTTGCATAAAACTAAAATCGGACATTCCTTGAGACATCGTCGGATTTGTTGTGGGGTAAGTGAAATTTTGCGCATTTGTATAATTATAATTACCATTTTGTCCATTTTCAAAGCCTTGCACAGGTCCAATCATTTGTCCATTTGTGTTCGCATTTAATTGAACCAACGGCTGGTGTTGATTTAATTGAGTCATTTGATTTGTTGGAACACTGCCTATGTGTGTTTGTTCTTTGATCTTTGACAAATTTGTATTTGTTTTAGTTGTTGTATTTGGGAGATTCTGAGATGTTTGTCCACTTACCCCTCTCGCCTCACATCGCCTGGCGCCATTTTTGTTACTTTTTTTTATTGTCCTTTGATTGTTTATTTTGCACATCCGACATCATTTTTTGATTTCACAATGTTTCACAATGTTTAATCCAGTTTATTTCATCGATTGGCACTATCAAACTGTTTTCTACTATTTTATAAAAATTATTTCATTCATTTTTTCACCGAGCGATATTTTTAACGACCTTCACCCATTGCCTCGTTCTCGTGCCGTAACCATACCATCGGTGTATATATAATACTGAAATATAATGAGGGAAGGTATTTGTAGAATATTATGACCATCTGACGTCAAATGAAAAAAAATATATAAGCAAAGTTCACGTTTTACTTGGACAACCCTCGTACGTCACGTATCATGTAGAATATGTTGCGTGAATTGAAATATGTGATACTATTGAAACAAACTTGACCCGGCCCAGGATCTAACCCGGCGTGCGAGTCCAATGCTCTAACCACTGAGCCAAAGAGTCGATTCCCTGGCGCAGTTGTCAGAGATTGTATTTACACCTGTGACAACGCATCGTCACACTATCAAATATAAAAAATTGTAACGACATCGCTTCTGTAATTCAAAAAGATTTAGACAACTGCGCTATACTTTAAGCAAAAAGTAAATTGTCAATTAAGCAAGTTAGAAGTTGTCATGTTACCATAATCAATGAAAGAAAGGAAAAGAACAGCGAGAGCATTAAGGTAGTGGAAGAACTAAAAAATGAAACAAAAATGTGTAATATTCTATGCCTACAAGGACACCTTTGTGGAGAATCCTCTCGTGCTTTTCTTATCTAAAGCTCGGACATTAAAATGTATCTTTTTTTAGAAATGAGGACACTCTACATATTAATTCATATCCTTTTTGTAAAAACATGTTTTGCAATTGATTGTCATAAAGAAAGAAATTATAGCACTCGGTTAACAAACCATACATGTTAAATGATTTTTTGGATTCAACATATTTGAAACATGTAATAAACTGATACCATACCCAGCCCATTTTAAAGACAGGAATTACCATTTTCTGCAAAAGGTGCCGAATTCAAAATATCGGTAAAATTTGCATAATTGAGAGACTTATTTCAAAATGTACCCACATTTTCGAGGAAGTTTACTGTGTACTGGGATTTGGTTTGATTAGGACTTTCAATATACCAGGTACCATATCTGTTAATAAGCTTAATTAGACTTAATTGTTAATAAAGCATTTTTATCTAATAAATACCCATGCAAATTATAAATTAAGATGAAAGATAAATTTTCTTTTTGATCTGAGTAGTACATCAAAAATGTTCAAAGGAGGAAATAAAAAGAAAGAAAAAAATGATACGACTGAGATTTGAACCTACAACCTTCAGTTCCAGTGCAGTTGACAATAATCTAGGCTATACATGGCTGCTCTTCATTTGGAGGTAATGCACTACCTAATTGAAAGATTTGCGGTAACAATAATATTAATGTCTAACATTGCTGAACTGTTCTGCACATTTAAAAGTAACTCGGGCCGCCTCTGTTTCCTGTAGACAAACATCTCAGCAACGTTAGAGGATTTACACTGATCCGGAGTTGTGATTACTTAAAAAATAAATAGAGTTTAAACTTTTATTAATTAAATTACGTCCGTGGGGACGGAAATTCTAGATCTACTAGAAGTCCTGACTACGCATCATTTTGTAACAATTTTCAACCAATCCATTCAAAACATATTTTGCTGTGTCTAATAATAAAGACAATTTTATGTCTTACCCGGTTTAGGCGACGGTTTTTATTGCGTTTTTTTTTTGTTTTTTTTTTGAGTTTTTAACTTTTCGACTTTTCAAATTCAATTTGTACGCACGTGCGTAAGCCCAGGCACGCGCTTGGGTCAAACCACGCTCCTGGTCGCCAATATTGAGCAAGTCTATCTCATAGTCGTGGTCTAAGTATTTCGAATACCTTGGACAGAGTGCAGTGTCTACTTGGAGGCATGCTATCTCATGCAATTATTTTATTTACATTTATCCTATATTTATCTAATCGCGTTCTCCATAAATATATTCAGTCATTCATCTTACATTAATCCATATCTTTTTTTTTTGGATTTTCATTATTAATTCATTTAAGTTTTTATTTTTATTTATCTGTTAATTGATAAATGAAGTGCTTTCTTTATCGTTATACTGATTTATTCATTGATTAATTAACTAATTATTTCATCATTTATTTCTTAATTATCGCATTTAAGATAATGAAAGAAAATATTCCATCTTTATAGCAACTTTGACAAACGTATTTTTCTGCAGTTGCAAAAGTTGTTAATATCTTTGATGTACATTTCAAATAGTTTATATATGTGCATATGCATCGCGATTATTAATTAAATTATTGTAATCTTAATTAATTGAATGATTAATTGCATGATTTATGCTAAGTTACCACATGGGTCTAATGACCTTCTGGTTTGCTTCAAGTAAAACTTTGAAAACTTTGAAACCTTTTATA
The DNA here is from genome assembly GCA_021229015.1 of Solen grandis. Classification (NCBI taxonomy): domain Eukaryota; kingdom Metazoa; phylum Mollusca; class Bivalvia; order Adapedonta; family Solenidae; genus Solen; species Solen grandis. The sequence goes on from CM037777.1 coordinate 85,755,753, forward strand.
CGGATATGTAATCACTATTTAGTAAAGCAATTTAGCAATTAAATGTATTAATATTATATCATTTATTTTTGTATTTATTATACGTTTTACAGGCGTTCTTTTACTTTCATTAATCTACAATGTATATACAAAAGTTGTTCTCATCTTTGATATACATGTGCATATTTAAACAGTTTTTGTTAATTTTTATACAAGCGGCAATTTATTCATCATTTTTCAAAATGTTTATGTTTTTAATATCATTAATATATTTTTATTTTATTTATTAATAAACTGATATTAAATTATTTATTTAATAATATCTATAGATGGCATTGCATTATGGGTAAAAAAAAAATTGGGGAAAAAATGTGTAGGTCTCAGTATATATATCTTTATTTCCTCCAATATTGAAGATTATAAACATTGATATAAACATGAAGCACAAACATGTGATACAAACATCAAGCACAAACAAATCGAAAATATTGAATTAAAATTAAAAAACAACTAAAATTATAAAT
>CM037777.1:85756355-85806355 GCA_021229015.1 Solen grandis
CGCGATATACAAATTACTCCCACGCCCCTTTATGCCACCATACATTAGAGATTTTAATATAATCAAATATACCAAGTGTAGCATTATAGGAGTTACATTATAACATTCCTGCATTAATGTTTAAACTAAACGTTGATTGAAACATTAAACATGTTTCAATAGACAACATCATTTACAAAGTTAGGATGATCGAAATATATAATACAAGATATGTTCGAAAAACACTATGCCCCAGTCTGAGCAGGTCAGATTTCAAATAATTGATGTCAACTGAATGTCATTCATGAGTGGATTAAAAGAAAAGGATTTAAAAAAATAAATAAAAAAAATAAAGGAGATAAATTAAAAAAAAATAGACAGACTTCTGTTTTTTAATCATTATACTTCTGCTACTCACTGTCTATTTATATTTCAGGTTTCAAATCAATAGCTTGAATAATTAAGGAGTAATGTTCTGGACAAAATTTATATAAAATAAATAAAGGGAGATATTTGCAAAAATTGGACCAGGCAGAGTTATGGTTCTTAGTAACTGCACAACTCCAATTTACTATCATATTATGTTTCAAGTTTCAAGTCCTTACCTTGTTTTGTTTATGAGTTTTGCTATATTTCTAAAAATTAAAACGAACACCCTTCTGCATGTCGATTGATAATGATGTTCGTGTTGTAAGGTGGGACAGACTTTCACACAATGACTAATTCTTATTATTGTGATTAGTTTACAGGTTATGCGTACATTGGTTCATCTCTGTCTATTTAGTATTCTCAAAGTCTTAAGAATTCGAACATTTATTACATATATCATTATGTCATCATTCGGAATAAATTTTCCCTGAATATACGTATACTTTGGAGAAAACCGAACCTAAGTTGAAATAATTTGTGGTTTTATCCGTTTGCTCTTAATATATCTATAATGATTATATATGTATTGATGTATGTAATATTTGACTGATAAAATATGTTTAAATCTTTATTTAAAAAAAGGGAGATAATCAACAACAAAAAACAGGACTTGGTAGAATTATGGTTCTTGGTCAATGCACTTTTCCTAGCAGTTGTCGTTCGTTCCTCACATAACATCTCTGCAACGGGCTCAATGACAAGAATCTTCTCAAAACAGAAAGCACCCATTTAACGCGGATTTAAGTGTATTTTACGGATATAAAGTATAGAAACATTGAATAAATACTTTTTGAATCATCATAAAATGTATGTAAAATATTAATTTTAAATGTTATTATCGGAACTATTTTCTGCCTTATTTCTCCGATGGGAACAATCCGCAAACGCTCGTCTGCAAATGTAATAAATATTTACAGGTTCAGCCGGATATCGTAATTTAAAGCCAGCTTTTTATTTTCGTAATTTGTAATTTTAATGACCATTTCGATCAGGATCAGTGGTGCTCTTTATATGTATTTCACAGTTTAAGGGGCCTATCTAGTCTCCTTCAAATTAAATATTTGAACAACGGTCTGCATGACGTCATATATTTGGAACTGATTTCTGAGCCAATCACAGAGGTGAATGTAATGTAAGCCGATGTGTAAGAGAGAGTGTTTTCCTAGTTGTCATCTACTATATAAAGTTTTTAGTCAATACCTTGTATAGTTCTCAAGTATATAGATAAAAAGTTTTTATCTGGACAGAAATTCATTGTAAAATCAAATCATTTGAAATAATTAAAAAAGTAGTCGAGGTAGAGTTAGGGTTTTTGAACTCAGAATGCAGTCTCATTGTTATGTTTTCGGTCTCCGGAACCTGATACCTCAGATTTAAGTATACATGCTCCCTATGAAATATGCCAAATTGTTATATAGACTTTCTTGTGTAAGTAACTGTTTCAGAAAATGCATTTAAACCATATTTTGTGGTCATAACACCTCTATGAGAAATTAATATTTCAGTCTGGTTCATATCGCCGTCTACGGCTATATGTACGGACCCGTGATAGATTTTAGATCAATATATACGGCTATATGTACGGACCCGTGATAGGTTTTAGATCAGTATATACGGCTATATGTACGGACCCGTGATAGATTTTAGATCAATATATACGGCTATATGTACGGACCCGTGATAGGTTTTAGATCAGTATATACGGCTATATGTACGGACCCGTGATAGATTTTAGATCAATATATACGGCTATATGTACGGACCCGGATAGTTTTAGATCAATATGGACCCGTGATAGATTTTAGATCAATATATACGGCTATATGTACGGACCCGTGATAGGTTTTAGATCAGTATATACGCATCTTAAAACATCATTGAAAAATATTGACGCAACTTGAATATACAATAAACATAATAACTGGTCGATATTGCATTGATGTTAATAAGATGCAGAACATTACAAATTGAAAATAACGACTTTAAATATCGTATCCGGGTCTGTACACTTTTGGATAGGGCGCCGTCCCAATAGCTAATACAGGTATCACAATTTTGCTCTGTTAAGTAATGTAATCAGATTAATTTAACATGTTTATGATGTTTTGTCCTTGTAACTCTTGATAGAGCGATATTCTTTTTGTTTGTTTATATGTTTCGTAAGGCAGTTCATAAAGGTTTACTTACATGTCAACCTTGTCCCGGTATGAACTTTAATACCGAACAAATCTTCATCATGACAGTATCTTAGCAGAGCGTTATAGTATCTGTTCTGAAAGATTTGAATCTAATAAATTGTTACGTGTCTATGATTTCAAAATCCCAATAATTACCTTGCACAAACTTATAAGCTAGGATATTGTAGCAGTATTTTCCAATTGGCAGCTATCAGGAATATCGGTCCTTTGATTGGTTAGTGCACTTCCCTACCTCACCATCTATTTATATTTTAATTTTCAAGTCCATACTTTGAATAGTTTATAAGTTATGCTCCCGACAAAAATTAAAAGCTAAAAACTAAAAAGGGAGATAATTGAAAAAAGGGGCCACGTAGAGTTATGGTTCTTAGTCACTGCGCTTCTCCTAGTCGCATTCTATTTATATATGAAGTTTGAGGTTAATACCTTTTATAGTTTTCAAGTTATGGCTTGTGTTAAAGTTGCTGACAAACCAACAGAAAGACAGGGCAAAAACAATAGTCCCCAATCACAAATCTCGGTGGCATAAAGAAAAAACAACCATCACATAAAAAACATATCTATTGTAATATTAGATACAAAAAAAATCAATCCCCAAGTAATATTTCTTGTTTTGGGATAGTATGTAACACATGTGTGAAATTTCAATCCCAAACGTGCTGTGATTATTGAGATACATGTTTAGCGAGCGGGATAACTCTAAATATCAAGCAAACACTAGAAAATGATTGGCGAGATTACCTCCCGTTGATGTGCATTTTTTTTTTTAATTTGGGTAAAAATTCAATAAAAAGCAATTTTAATCAAATATGGTGAGGTATATATTTTTTACATTTTCACAAAGCGGAAAAAAAGAAATCTTTCGTGATGGCATTTCAGCGTTTTGTTTGCTGTTGTTTTCAGCGGACGGATTTTTTTTTCTAAAATTTTGCACATAAGTACTTTAAACTACAACTAACAGATACATGTATATTAAATAAAAATAAAGGGTCACCATGCTCGTTATTACGGAGCACAGTAAAAAATGTTTTAAAGAAAACAAGGATTTAAAAAATTAGAAAGATTTCATATACTAAATACTAAAGCACGTTTAAAAATATTTTATCACAATTTGTCACGTACTTATCACATATTTAATAAGTAACAAATGTAAAAAAATAACTGTAAAAAAAAACGACATAAAATTTCATAGCTTTGATGTTATTTTTTTGCGTTCATTTGGTCCTAACACAGTGGAGATTTTATGGGTTTTTTTCCATGTATGTTTGACAATGTTATAGAATACAATAAAGTTACCAACTGTAATAAAATATTTTGAAAATATCATTTTTATATACATTGTACATTGTACTCTTAAAGTATTTAGAAATGAAATCGTTTATTTATTTAAGAAAATAATCTGTCCGCTAGAAAAACAACAACAACAACAAAAAAGCTATTTTTACACACTATACTATTCTATTCTCATTTAATATTCTTTAGCTAAATTTAAAAGAGTATAAATTTGGACTTTTTCTGAATAAAAAGTGAATCGGCCAGGATTTGAAAATACATGTTCTGACAAGATACATAACCTTGAAAACAATAGGTTCCTTTTTGTTTTTCTTCATTAAAACTGCTCAAATGTTACATTGGTAGATAAGAAAGGGCAAAAAACAATACGAGTCTACGGAACGAGTCACTAAAGCCTCGGTGCCCTTCCTTCATTTTTGTGCCATACATTTTCCTTTCGTAGTATAGTATTCTTTATTTCAATTAAGGTAAACATATATCAAGTTTCTTGTTGAAAATCTTATATTATATACAATAAAAAAACGTGAATATAAATCATATAATATTATCACACACCATATCATTATGTGCACAATTTATAAGTAAAAGGTTGAAATAAATATAATATTAGTAACACAACGTCGGCAAAAATTTAAAATTTAGTTCAGTGTGGAATATATAAGTAGGCTGTTACTGAATTTTATTTTTATCTAATTTCAATTTTGTTTTTCGATTTCATAATTCGTAAATATTAATTATAAATAGATAACTATAAGGTTTGTCATAAGGAAAATTTAAAAATTAGGTCATAAAGAAATGATATAAAAAAAGGTAAGGGCGATAACTGAAATAATAATATATGAAATCTATTTTGGGTTATATACCCTTCAATTGGATATTGATGGCATTGTATTCAAACCTGAAATAATAATCATTTGTACGATCACATTAAATACAGTATATGATTGTAATTAAGATAAAAATGTTTAAATATCCATTTCGTATTTATTTCATGCTAATTTATACGCCATTTTTATGCGCTCTTACCACGTGGTCAACGATGTGGACGCTTCATCAACTAAGACCTCCCCGGAAGCCAAGGGATTTAAGCGCCTCGAGAGCAGGAGGTCGTAGGTGCGATCACTGGCAGCGACATTCCAAAGTCATAAAAAAAGTGTTCCGGTAGAGCTCCCTTGCTTGGCGCTCAGGTTGTTTGTTTGTTGGGTTTAACTCCCACCGACAGTATTTCAGTCATTTGGAGACGATGTCTACTTGAGACAGATTTATTGCTGCCACATTGCAGTATCATGCCGTAGACATGTGGCATGATACCACAACTAGTCACATTATCCGCGCTCTGGTTGAGGTTAAGGTGTCAAAAAATGGCCACCGAGGTTGTTCCCATAGTCTTGCGATTAATCAGCCTGTCTTTCCGACTGATTTAAAATACTAATACATGTCGAAGTACATTTAGTGTCTTTGACATTTGCAATTTTGATTCATTTGCAATTATGTACGTTAATGACTTGAGTAACATTACTAGATACGCATGCTTGATTATGTTGATTAAAATATGCACGACATAATTATAATACTCTTATTTTCTCATGCAATGTCTGTCATTGCCATGTTGTAAAGTCTTTGGCATAATTTGCATATCTTACATGTTTTATCTATATAATAAGCAAGCATTCAGTTTGTCGTCTGTCAATTCAATTCCTATTTTGAAGTAACACCGATTTCCCCGTTTACTCCCCCTATTGGTACTGTCACGTGACCAATCACCAAAGGCGCCGCGGTCTAGTGGTAACTTACGTGACTTTGGATTCGAACCCTGTAAGTTCGAACATGTTTAAGTTATTTTCCTTCATGACCTTTCCAATGCGGAAAGTACTGGCCCTATGCAGGAGTATTCAATGCTGTGAGTGTTTCAGAATTGATGTAAAATGACGTAAGTAAAGTAATTGATCACCAACCATGATAAAACGTATAGTTTAAATCTAGAAAATTGTCGACAAATAATGTTCTTCTTGATAAGTTGTATAGTTAATGCATTTAAACTGATTCCATAAATTGTTTACGATACATACATATTACCAGCGAACATTCTCGGCCATTTTACATGGACTATATTGAAGCACAGTAATTGATTTAAATTAACTCAGTTAAATATCGAAAACATGACAATTCCACGCTAAGCACAACTTGATATTAATCAATTACACACTGACTAAAGAAGGAGGCAAAATAAAAATGAGTACTGTTAAGCTTTTAAATAGTTGTAATTCATTGTTACAATGTCAGTTAAAAGAAATTTCAGATCTTATAAATAAGAATCAACAACGTTTTATGGCGATATTCATACGTGGGAAGCGAGCCAGATTTGACTCTATTTGACCAAACAATTAACTGAAAGACTTATTTGGAAAGTTAAGAGTGTGTAAACACTAAGGTGTCAATTAAATTGAAATAGAGTAAATATTATGGATCAACCCTTAAATAATACGTTTATTATTTACCGTATAATAGAAGGACCGTAGAATAACGCTTTCTCTTTCTTCCGGTGTTAGTCCTTTGCGCCATTGTACCAGGATACGCCGTGTACTAATTTTAATTTCTTATATTTATTAATGTTTTAGATAGCGTCAATGTGACAATAGGTTGAAAAAAGAATTTAAAGCGCTTTGTTTAATAAAAAAATGTGTACCACGTATCGAACCAGTAAGCTGTAATTCAAACATGACTAAGAAGTTTAAAAAAAATCTCTACTCTTATTTCCCATGCTATGATTCTATGGTCTTCCTTAATTCGTACACTTCACCAGGCGCTTTGCTCATATACGCGTAGAAAAAAAGGAAGTTTTAGAACTTATAAAGATCACAAATTTGTGGAGACTTGGAGAAGAAGCACTAGTTAAATACTAAAGTCGCCTTCTCAGTACACATTTTATCATTGTTCTGTTTATTAACCCTTTCCATCATATAGACTCATTTTGACGCACTCAATAGGTACCACATAAAGCCTGATCTGCAGAAAACCACAGTTAACCCTTACCAAATTTAATTACAAAATCTTCATTTCCAGACCACTGAGGAGCAGCGAACAGCAAAAAACCTGATCAGCCTGCGAGTGACTCGCAGGCTGATCTGGTTTTATGCTGTTCGCATAGGTCTTTTCATGGTGTCCTCTATGAGGGAAAGGGTTAAGCAATGGTGATGAGAATTCCAGTCTCTTCAGATTTTTTTTTCTGGACAATCTTTTATGTCTGGGAAACTGTACAGAAAGATATATACATACACTGTATACAGGATTAGAAAGCACATGATTTAATATGGCTTCATGTATAAATACTCCCCGTTTCAATGATCTCGCTCAGTTATTTCATTAAAAATAAAACCCTACAAAGGGCCACTGATTTCTAAAAAAAAGTAACTAAGTCAATCTTTATTATTTAATAAATTGTTTTTTTTTTATTATTATTATTTCTAGGCCACATGCATCCCGTGACGTGACGGCATACATAACCTATAGACATTGAAACTGTCGGTACATTGTACCAGTATATACAGCAGTTGGAAAATCTATCTTTCAAAACAAATCCCTTACTTATATTGGACTCAATCTGGAATACATTGAAATGGGCCTGGTGTCACTTTCTGATGTGTTGAAACTGATAGCATTTCGTACTAGCCTAGTTCCCTTTATTGATATGAAAACAGAACAGACACAAACATAGTGTAATATACAAATTTTTGCCTCACAAAGCACTGTCCGTATATATACGAGATCTCTATCAGATCAATAGATGTGAATATCGTGCAACACGCGCCAGATTCGTGGCGACATCTGCTTTTCCCAATCATCATTAAATTATAATAGAACGGGCAATTAATTGCACTTTTATTGATCCACGATAGCCAGTGCGTTTATCTTTTTATATAAAAAAGTATGTATTATTAATATAAGGTGCCTGTGTGTTGTGTCGGTTTCATGTGAGGATGTCGATGTTTTATACATTTTATCCAACTCCTTCCCAGGATTAAACGAAGGCATGCAATCTAGCTCATGAAGATATCACCCTCCTGTGCGAGGTTTGTTTTGAAATATGACCGAATCTCAGCTGCAAAATACACAGAATATAAATCTAAAGCGTATATTAGAGAAAACTGTACTTGTACAATGGGCATATTTATTTTAAGACTATTGGTGTAGGGTATCTATAAACGTATATGTGTCTATAAAACTATATTTTCTTTCAACTTTAACGAGATTCTTACAGAACATATTAAGGTAAAGTCCTTGTAATGGTTCCGCTATGTCTTGGACAACTTAACCTCTACCAAGATAACCAAGGTACCCTAATGAAACATTAGGACCTTGGTTATCTCCGTGAAAGGCCATGAGGTCCGAAATGTAGCGGAACCATTACAGGGAACAAATACGTGTTTTCGGCTTTTCAATCCAAAGGGTGAACGTAGAAAATATTTATGTCTTTTGAGTATGAATAGTTTAAAGCTGTATTTACTCCATCTGGTTGCATCACTGGTTTTTGTAATGAATTTGAGTAACAAAGTAAACTTTCACCTAAACTCTTTGAAAACAAATAATGACCGCATACATAAAATGCAGTTTAAAAAAATGTTTAAGTACAAGATGCATTTCATCTAGCCTACTTTCATTCTGTTTTCCTTGACAATCATTTAAGTGTACGGCTAGTCTGTGTTTTTCCCCCCGCACTTTATTGGCATGAAATGTATACATTGCGGAAGATATGGAAGTAGGGTATATATCGATTTGCTCATGTAACAGAAAGCGAAAGTAAACCAAATACCGTATATATTGCTTACCATAATGCTTTGCAAGAGGTCCTCAATCAGTCAGATTACATTTAACCTTCCAGTGTACATTACTATAAGACCTAGATAGTAAAGAGCGCAGATCCGGTCACAATTTGATTGAACTTCTTTTGAAAAACGTTCTCATGCGATCAATATCATTTTTAAGAAGCAAACCAATATGAGAAATATCATCGAATTCCATTCAAAGAAGTAAAAAATTCATTTGTTTTATACAATTTCAGAAATGTACCACTGAAAAAATGCCAAGCTGAGTACCTGTCAAGTTGTCATCAGCATATTGTAGTTTAAATGTGCAAAGAACTTGTTTGAAATGTTGAGTTAAGTGCTGGGTTTGTTCAAGCTTGATTTAACATGACTATTGTGTCATTTTCTAAATATATTCAGTAGTAGCGAAAAAGAAAATGTGCATGCACTCGAGTTTAGATGTCTTATTTTCTTTCAGAAGTATATTGTTTTGGTTACAACACACCCATTATGTCAATTAACCATACACTTCTGTAAACCAGGAAACTTTCGCGTAAAGAAACTTATGCGTTTTAATACAACCAGGCATATTCGCGCAGATCTGAGTAGCTCAAAGAGTGTTATACCAACAAAATACGCATATTCGGGAAGAAATAACGCATTTAAAGTAACGACAACCTGCTTCCTTTTACAACTAAAGGTCTGATTTCCCAATTCCAAGCTAACAGTATCGAGGATATTTTGTTATGACCTTTAGCTAGATATATGTATTTTATAAACTTATTGTTCCAGAATTTACGAATTAAAATGTAGACAAAATACGCGACTGATACCAATATATATATGTGTGTGTGTGTGTCTATAACCCTGAATAATTTTGAAAGACATTTATTCTTCATTTCCTGTAAGCATAAACTCTCTGAAGCGGGAAAATTTATCGCCTGTCTATTGTCTAAACACAAAATAATATCGAAAAACAACCATTGGTGCTTTGTTCCAAACAACCATACATCACACGTGAAGACTACTCTAAAGCCTGCAATTGATAGCAGGGGGATCCCATAACTAGCTTGGCCAGCCACAATGCCCGGGCCGCCGGGACCTGCTCATGTACCCGGGGTTTGTTTGGGTTTGCATTCATCCTGAATTCTCCCAGCTGTATTACCAGTTTTGACTAAGAACGGTGCTGGTTTTCAAGGCCTTTGTTTCGTCATATGTCTGACATTCGGAGTTGTTTACCGCCTGCAAAGAATCGAATCTATATACATGTAATTGTATAACGGGTATTGTATAAGTATTATTTATACACAAACGGGTGGTCACACGCTCTTTGTCGCGGTCCATTGACTCATGCGTACAAATGCTGGCGTCGTTCTTCATATTTCTGAGTCACTGTTTGCATTTTAGAGTACCCATTCTTACGAATATCTCTCAATGCCTTCTATCTAATCATTAAAACGTACATTCACTCCAGTTTCTACTATTCAACAATATTGTTTGTATACTGCTTGCTAACCAGTACTAAAGAAAACCAAATGTGACTTTCTTTGAAAGCTGCTAACAAAGTACAAATTAATTTCAATGACGTTATGAAAATTCAAACAAGTGAACTTATACAACTGAAGTACACAGCAGATTTACGATAGACATTTTGTCTTTACGTATTTTTGCTGTGTATTTCGCTTCGACAACAATTGTTCAGCCATGCTGGAGAAAATCCGACATTTTGTACGAATTGTACAAACGAAGCAACTGCAATGTTCTTTTTTTTCTCCCTCATTTTTTTCTCAGGTACTTATATTCCACAATGTATGGGTATCCATCTCTATACAGGCTTTGAAATTCATCAGTATCATCATATATGAAGATCGCTTTCATACTTTTTGTAGAATTTTAATACCTCGATATATTTTCTAATTGGTCAAAATGGCTGGTAAGAAATATGTTTGTGAAACATAGGAATACAGTAAGGAATACAGCAGTCTTTTTTTACAGACAACTGGATAATAATAGACAGGGATATTTTAATACTTTTCAATGTTCTTAAGTTTCCCAAGATTGTTTTAGTATACACTGTACAAGCATCCCATTCGGTGATTATTTTACTTAACGTCTTCAACTAGAACACACCTTTTCAAAGCTCAGAAAATGATTGAAGCCTTATGCGAAAACTGACAATGTTTTATGAAGTCTATGTAAATCTAAGTAAAAATAATACAATAACGATTTTGTTTATACCAAAAGACGCGCGGTGCGCGGATCACGTTTCCTTCTTTAATAGTTATATTTAGCAGACCTTATCTCATAAATATATTATTTCATTATCTTATTTTCTTATTCTGTACTGTATTTATGAATGTATTCATCGGTGTTTTTGCATATTAATTATTACTTTTATCGCGCTCGCTCTTTCTTTGGTTATGAAGAAACGATATTAAATAATTCAAGATTTCTGGACGAGATAAGATTTTGTGGATGGAAATAGAGGTATCATTACTTGCCATCGCTAATTTATTGGAGTTCCGAGACCGCGTGCCGCATGCTTTATCCCCCTTTTCAGCCTTCTGAAAGGAACTTTTGAATGAGGAAAATAGAATGAAAGCTTAGAATGACTCTTGAAAGACAGACTAATATATCATTTTCCTTCGTGGCCATAAAGATTTTAAGAACAAAACGACTGGCACTGGAGAAGAACAAGAACTACGTATCACGTGTAAAAACTAGCAATTCTACTCGAACTTGGGCCAGATGCACCGGTAGCTACGGATATACCGGAATATACTGCTCGCTCATGTAGTTGGTGCTATGGTTTTGTCTTCTTATCTATCGATACGTGTTCCGATAAATCATAATGCGTTGATTTCCTAGTTGTACTGAATTGATTGAATCCGACCAAACAAGGTATTTTCCGAGATTTTTTTTTCTCAGAACCTTCAGTCAAATGCCTACGCCGCTTACACTTTGATAATTTATTCAATCTGTTGCATTTGCAAGAACGTAAAGTGTGCTTGACTGCTGGCTTGCCCAGAATTATATACATGTACCACTTTATGAGGGGGTGGGGGCAGTTAATAACGATATTCAAACAACATTGTAGTCAATGTATAAAAAAACAAAAAAAAAACCCAACATTTAAGTCAGACACATAGAAGTGTTTATATGTATGAATACCCGTAATATCATTTTAATGATACTATTATGACGGGTTGGATGTATAAGCACATTTAAAATGTAAACATATTGCGATTTTGACATAAGGAATATTACGTTTACTTCAGGCGAAAAGGGAGGATATAAGGAGAAAAGGTAAATAAAATGTGAATGCCAAAGTATCAGTTTGATGGTAGGACGGCGTGATTTGTTCCTTGATAGTTTTTTTGCTATCCGCATGGTCGATTTTATGTAAATTTACTTTAATCACTACTGTTGTTGACATGATAGGGTATAAATCAACCTCCTATCAGACTGCTTCTAAGATATTTCATTCTTTAATGATGATCCTGGTCTCACGTGACAATTAAATTTCGTGAACCGTTCCATCGTTTTAATGGGGTATGAAATACGCATAGACTGTATCAGATATATATTTCAAAAGACCTCTGGATAGATCTCCATGCGATAGGCTCGTCTGTGGCGGGAAATTACTGTTTTATGGTGTCAGATTTTTATGCTATTCATTAATAATGTATCTGTGGCTTTAATTCTCATCAATATTCACGGTACCGGTGACCGATAACGAGGTACTAATGCAGAAAACAGATACGGTGAAAAGATGCTGATTTTAGCGGTTCAGTGTCAAAGACACGCGGAAAATGAAATATAATTCTTCATAAAGTGATAATTGTTGTCAGTTCTGAATATATCTGCATTTTTATTATTTAATTAATAAATTTTATAATGTTTACTATAATCAATATAGCTGCTATAGTATGTTCTTTAATGCTTACGTTATGGGATAATCAGACTCACATCGTGGTATAAACTGCCTATCGAATAAACTTAGCTTTATATACTCATTCGTGAAATTTTATATACTCTGACGTCATCGGAACTACTTTCTTGAGTTCAAATGTGTTTTGTGTATTGGGCTCAGCCGTGTAAGATACTATTCTTTTTAAATATATTTTTTCTTGTCGAGTATTTGAAAGATGAAAATGCTTAACGCATATGCTTAATAAAAAGTTTCGAAAAGTTCGTGAATTGTTATATATAACCGTTTTTTAAATCCTGGGACTACTTAGGTGTGTACGCAGAACGGTTTGTTTGCTTGCACACGCGGAAGAATACTAAAGGGCAGATAGTTGGGAGAATCCAGATTTTTTTCTTTTATTTTCGTGTCTCATTTAAAATTATCAGATTATTAGTTAGAATGATAGGATAAATAGAATACTAGGTTAGTGTTGGATAAAGATAAGTTTATCCTGCTCGGCAAAGAAAAAATAAACCGCTCGCCAAGGCTCGCGGTTTATATTTTCTTGGCCTCGCAGGATAAACTTATCTTTATCAAACACTAACCTAGTATTCTCTATCTATTAAGGCTTACGTTATGGGATAACACTAAGGTATATGCACTACATATAGCTGCTATAGTATGTTCTATTAATGCTTACGTTATGGGATAACATATCATAATAAGTATGCTTTTAAATGTACTTCAATTGTGTTAATGCCATATGTACACACGACACGTGGGCAGCCCGATTTTAAAGGATTATTATTACGTATTTTTTACGGAGATAAAATTTCTGTTTTATCAACAAAAGTGCATGCCTATGTGTTATTCGTTTCCTTGTCCATGTATTTTTTTTCTTTGCTATAAAAGCCCAACATGCGCGTTTGACTCTCTACAAATGAGACAAAAAAAGCTTACAATTGCTTGCAAGTGCGTGTATCTGAATATCTTAAGCATCCTGAAACCTTCCCATAATCCACTCCGGTCACCCACACACTCACTCATGGAAATCTTACACTCTGACGACTTCGCAATTTCAAATTCTGTTGCATTTCGTTTTAACCCTTTCCCTCATATAGACTCATTTTGACGCACTCAAAATGTACCACATAAAGCCTGATCTGCAGAAAACCACAGTTAAACCTTACCAAATTTATTTACAAAATCCTCATTTCCAGACCATTGAGGAGCAGCGAACAGCATAAAACCTGATCAGCCTACTCGCAGGCTGATCTGGTTTTATGCTGTTCGCATAGGTCTTTTCATGGTGTCCTCTATGAGGGAAAGGGTTAAAGCATAAAAAATGTTTTGTTTTTCAACATAAATTATACTATTTGATGAATGCATTACTGTATTATTACTTTTTTTTATCAAAAAGACTGTATAAGTAGTATTGTAACTGAAACTATTTACCTTTTCACTGTATTTTTATAGAAAATCGGATGTGCGTAGGTCAAAAGGTCAAATTAAGGGAAATAGAACTACATGATACAAGGATATATATGCATAAATAAGAGAAAGTATAGTTGTTTTTTTTTCATTTATTTTGAATCTTTGAGATCATTCTTTTGCAAATTTGCAAGTACATTTATATTAAATCCAAGAATATATTACATCAAATTGACAAATACAAAAGTACATACACTTACATTTTAAATAAACATGAATATACACGAAGCACCATATGTTTGTAAGAAATATGATTATATTTTTATGGAGTCTTGCATAAAACTGTGCAAAAAGCATGTCCACAATATATATATATGTACATATATTTCATCTTATCATGTAAAAGATAAATTTTCTTCTTTTGATATTAATGAAGAAAAATGCTTGATTTGTGTATAGCAATTTTTAGCAATGTACTTTAAACATATGAGTTTAGGAAAACCTTATGATAATTCAATATACCGGGAATGTTTAAATTTTGCATGTCAACAATTTTACAGCAGTCATTAATACAATTAATTGCATACTGTGTCATGGAATGACTATATAATACAATGTAAACACACTGCAGAGATGTGTCAACATTTACACTGTGTCGAAACACAAATATAATAGACACAAATATATCAAACATTGAATATTACAATGACAGCAAATGTTTGGCATAAATTATTAAATGTAAGGAAAACACTTATAGCACTTAAATATTGATTGATTTACACTGTCTTTGTAAATTGTGCACAGCAAAGTCACGAAATTCATTTCATATAGGCCACCACAAAACTACATTTCTGGATTCCTGTACCATATAAAAGACACTTTACAGGGCACCAGCTGTCTTGACTGGTTCTTGACACTTCATCTCTGTTAGTCTAGTCCAGCAGGTAGGTTTGGGTACCAGTCTGGATTCAGCAGCAGAAAGATCAATCTCTATCCTGAAAAGAATGAAATTTGAATATAAATAAAAGATAGACAACGATGATAAGTGTACATTGTAAATCAGGACTAATTTGTCGATAAGCTCGTATTTTATATGGTGATCAAACTCGATTGAACTGTGGAATGTGTTTGTTCCAAGTTGATGAAGACTGAGATGTGGTCTTTAGCCAATTAATTATTAACAAAGAATGCTGGATATTTCTCTGTTGAGATTAAAGACTCCTGGGAAGAAATAAAACTTTTGTCTCAACCCATGTTAATCTCCTTTTTATGTGTAAATGAATTGATTTTCCCACCTAAGTTGATTAAAATGCAAATTACACTCCTACTCGGAGCGTAGCGAGTGATCAACATTGATTGCTGGGTTGCTTGGCACAAAATCTAACACGTTGGATACAACTGTTTCACAGCTTCAAGCGGGCGGGGAAAATCAAAATCAACTTCTGAGAATCAAGATCAAGCGTCTCTAGCGTTTTGGACTCGGAGTGTTTTAATTAAAACTGCACGCTAGTGATAATTTGTCACTTTTTTAAATTGAAAACTTTCAAGACAAATAAACCCTTATTGTGGGATGAGACACGAGTCATGAAGTCTCTTCAAGGAGAATCCATCTTCATGAATTCCTAACCTTTTTTTTCTTCGTTGATGGCCATAGTGAAAAAAGGGCAACAAAAAGATTAACAGAAAAGGACTGCCTTCAATTCTACAATCCACAACTAGTACCATTCTTTTCTTTTTTCTTGGTAGTTGGGGGGAAAGGGGGTAGAAAGTGAAAGTCATTTCATGGCCATGCATTCAGGTGTTTTGAACTGACAAATGTGTTGATTTAATATACCCCAATCTAAGATTATTTATAGGGCAATTTTAATTGAACATATGGCCTCATGAGCTGGAAATGCAGTTGTCCTGCAAAGGAGGTTTAAACCACAGGCTGTGTTTAATGACTGCATCATTCCGTCAGACACTAAACCACACAGCGTGTCCTACCTGACAATGACTTCTCATTTTATTGCTCAATTTTGCCCAAAACTGGCTTTGATACAAAAATCTGATAACACTATGGGTGGCTCACTACCAGACTCTATATCAGTTTCATTACCATGAAGATTTTATTAACTTTTTATCATGGTCTCAGTTACACGGGCTGCAATAAATCCAGACTCACCTGTGGACTTTACTCCAATCCCGGGTTTATCAAATTAACATGAGACTTCCTTCATCACCTGGAACTGCAGGGGTCCAAGGTGCCAACCTCTCTCCCACCGGAGGTCCTGCGGGTCAGGCCCGAGTGTTGGGTACTTAAACCTGCCTGAATAAGAAAGGTCAAATTAATTATCATGAAAATGACAAATCAAAGTCAAAATAGAATTTATTCAATTAACAGGTATGGAGCTATAACAATTTTATTTTTTAATCATAGTAATAAATTTGCTCTTTGGAATTTGAAAATATTGGTATTTTGTTTTCATTCTTTTAAAATTTTGGTCATGAAAATTTTCAGACATTTTCTTGGGTTTCAATTCAAAGTCTCCTGTTTTGCTGTTAAATAAACTGAAAGCTAAACAGAGGCATTTTCTTAAGTGTCAAAACTTCACAGGAATTCTGACCCTGGTCACAAAGTCTGACCCTTAATATCTCTGTGATTTGTTGAAGATTAGAATTTATTTAACATCCTGTTAAAGTGTGCTTCACAAAGATAACACACACTTTTCTGTAATTAGTCTCGCCCTGAAGAGATCATTTTGTGATTTGTCAGTGAAACCTCAAACTTGGCATACTTTCCTACATAGATATGCAAGTATGTATACAAAAACTGCTAATAATGTGATTATGACAGAGCCCAGCTGATAATGCCCTTGAGTTTCAATATCTTATTGAGTTCAATACTAAAGGAAGGCTTTTTTTTTCTTATTTTCAAGGCATCAAATAAAAAGAATTAAAACTTTGTTGTGATACAAGTTTTGAAGTGTAAATACTAAGTGCACTATATTAATATGAACTTATCAAGAGATTCCTGAAGACAGGCTGGGTTGACCACAGCATCAGAGGAAATGTTTATCTTAGTCTGAACACACTGAATCATTTGATGTTGCTGGCTATCCCAGGGGATCAACACTAGACCTCAAGGAAAATGTTACCTACATACCTGAATCACATGGACGGAGCGGCCACCTTGAGTTGTCAGTGTAGGATTCTGGGGTTGCCTGGGTGACACTGCTGACCAGCAAGCATTTCCACTCTCCACTGAAGAGAGCTTTGATGTCATTAAGATGAAGCATTACTCATCAATTCTTCGGTGTTGCACTTTTCCCTGTTTCCGTGATGATGACCCTAGTGCTTTTCTTTGCCATTTCTCAGCATAGGTTTCATTATCGAAATATCACAGTTTTCAGCAGTTTTCCATACCATTGCACTGTATGGATATCTGTAGTTTCAGTCTATTATGAATTGCTGCAAGAAATTGTATTTTCATTGTGAAAAATTAATTTCCACTTAAGTTAATTATCACAGATTAAGAAAACACAATTGACACATTTCTCACAAGATTTCCTCAGAGTATATGGTATAGCTGCCCGAAGTAGTCGTTGAGCAATTGTCATCGTCATCCCTAAACATTGTAACAGGCGTTTTGTCGAAGAAGGAATGCAACTGGGAATCTCCGGTATAGTCCATGGGCATCACGGCACCATATGGCCCACCACCCCAGGAGACTCTGGTTTGGGCATCACCCATGTATCTGTCTGTGTATTGCACTGGGTTCATATTGCGTCCAATATTTCTGTTGATGTTGAGAGTTGGTTTGAAGTCTTTCTGGGCCAGGTGAGGTTTGCGTGTCCATGGCTGTTTGACGTACGGCTCTGGGTGCTGCCTCTGCTGGAGATCTGTGTACATGTCTGGCTGTGGGGGCAGGTAACTCCGCTGTGACTCCGGACTGGAGATGTCGAATGCCTTTGGATCATCTGCAGAAAAAAAAAATGTATTTATAGCTGCTTTATTTCATAAATCATGTGAACACATGATTGTTTTTAAAATTAAATAAAATTTAAAACAAATTTTTTTTTTATAATTATCCAAGACAATTTAATACTAAATAAAGCGTTCTGATTTTAAGAGATGGCTGGGAGTTTGACAAGATTTGCTGGGAGATGTTCTCACCTGCAGAGGGAGTGCTGAACATGTCATCTTCCTCGCTGCACCCTCGTCCGCTGTCGCTGCCGATTGTGTCCGCTGAACCATCACTGTGGTGGTCACCATACTGTAATTGAAATAACATTATCTTCATATATCATACATGTATAGGATTTTGATTGCAACAAAAAATCGTGTTAAAGCAGTAATTAATTTCATGTATATTCTTAAATTTGTTTTACATATAAGTTTCATAATTACTAGAAGGATAAAAGCTAGACAAAAATATTATATAAATATATAATGACATAATAACAAAAATATACACTCGCATGAAATGTGAACCCATAATCAATTGCAGCTACAAGACTATATGTAAAACAAGTACACATGTGTATGCGACACATGCACGGGACAAGCGTGTGACTTTACATACCTGTATTTGCTGTGACTGGACCCACTGCTGGGCACGGTTCTGTAGCAACATCTGCTGTAGCTTCAGGGACTGGAGTTGGCTGTTGGCCTCGTTCTGGAGCTCACGCATGTCAAGGCCACTGTCGCCAAGGTCACCAGGGGGTGGGGTCAGGTAACGTAATGAAGACTGTCAAATAAAAATAGAATTTGTTAGTAAGGCTGTCCTATATTTTTATACTTTTTTCATTATTACATATTATATTATTCCGAAGATTTAAACATCTTTAATATAGGATTCACAAATATTCACAAAGAAAGTAAGAGATAATGAGGGAATAAAATACAAGTAAACCGGTTATTTCATAGAAATGCCATTTACTATCATTAGTCACATTAGAATGAGTCTATTCAATTTGAGGGTTATATTAATTTTGATGTTATTGATGGAATCCAAAAGACCACCTCAGACTTGACAAATAATTTCAATAAAAATAAATTTATTTAATATGATTGACCATCATTAAGTGCCTTAAACCATTAATAAACCCTGGTTTTCAAAACTTAATAAGTAGTTAAATTCAGAGGGTAAACAAATCATTTCATGGCAATTTCATTTTTTTCCTCTCTAAGTGATCACGACCCATTAAATTTTTCCTTTATGTACAATACCCTAGTATTAAAATCCAATGATATTGATCTTTTACGGGGCTTCTGATTGAAAAATAAATAGATAGTAATCATTATTCTTATTCTTTGTGACCAAAAGACTAGCCATAAATCTCCTGAAAACTCAAATCATTTTTGTTGAAATTAAATTTATCTGATAAAATCCCTGTCGCCACCTTTATGAAGTTTTCATTTTTCATCATCATTTCTAGTCCCTTCAAAGATCATATCTTACACTTCTTTCCACACCAAATAGGTGTGAATCATATGGTATTACTGAAATGACCAGTGACCATTTTTCACATCCGCTGAAAGTTGACATGGGGTATAATTTAGCCAGGGACAAAATGACCCAAAAGGCCAGTAAATCCTTACATGACAAGCAGTTTGGCAAGACGACAGTGCAGGGCTCACGTCCACCTAAGGTGTAAATGTCATTATGGGTCAGGCACATGGCCATTGTAACTGGTCTATCTAGGGGTGAGACCTCCCCACACACCAGATGGGGGCAAATGGCAAAATAATTTGTCAGACAAATAACTCAAATAACTTTCCCCTGACTTTATGTCTAGGTGACTTCTGTCTGACCAAAAGAGACTTTTTTTGACAAAAATAATCTGTCTCCTTTTCAGCTGAACTCTTTCATGGAGCCAGTTACATAAATTTTCTCAAACTGGAAAAGACATATGCGCTGTTTTTCTTACATTAATGGCCTGTTTGTGAAATATACATTTATAAAAAAAAAATCTAAACTAGACATCGGTAAATAGTACTATGTACTTCATTACTATGTATCCCACATCTGCTCTGTGTTCTCGTATGACATAAAACCTTTCAAAAAGATAGGGTTCGTTTTATTCAACAACTTATAATGCTATATCAATTTCAATTCTGCTCTATTCCATTACATTCATTTGCAACTGAATAGGTTGTCACCAGTTGTTCAGAGCGGCGGTGCACAATACCTGAGTGGAATATTTTATTTGCCTTTAATTACTGTGCAGCCCCATGAGACCTGTTTACATCAGGAACACTGCTATTAAGAGAAACCCATACTGGGTATACAATCTCCACATTAAGTAAATATGAGGTAACTCTAACTGCAAAATTGATTTTACAAATTAACAAATCTTAAACACCCGCCCAGTGCACAATAGTGTGCATTTGAAAACTGTATAATTTTAAAATTATAGCAGAAAAAAACACAAAAGTAAAAAAAAAACAAAAACTTGAAGAGGTTTGAATGGCTAAAAGTAAAAAAATAGATAACAAAGTTGCTGGCAGAAATCTGAGAAGAGAAAACAGAGAGTATTAAACAAGTAATAGAAGATACCTTTGATGGTTTGTCGACCAGGGCTGCCATGTTGCTGGTCTGCTTTTGTTGATGATAGTCTACACAGTCACTTGTATCCAGGATGAAGCTCACTTCCTTCTTCTTGGCCTCGCTGGAACCGGAAGACAGGGTGTCCGTAGAAAGAATGGTGTGGCTCTGAGTGATGGTGAATCCAAAATCTGAGTCAGTCACGTTAGAGTCCTCAGCATCCTTCTGCTTCCGCTTCTTGTCCATGGTCCTCAGGAACAGGATCACTCCAATTATCACTCCAGAGATGACCAGGGTTACCAGGACAACCACGATCGAAATGATGATGTAAGTTGAAGTGCTCTCTGCGTCTGAATGATGGAGGAAGGTTGCATTGGTGTACTTGAGTTCCACAAACAGTTTCTTGACAGTTTCCAGTGGTTTTGCCGCCTTGTCCTTTACAGAAATTTCCAATTCAATCACCTTATCAGATCCTATATCAACTTTAGAGACAAAAATGATTTCTCCAGAGAAAGGGTCAATATCAAAAATGTCAAGCTGGTTTCCAGATTTAATGGAATACTCTAGTTCCTTATTCACACCTTCATCGATATCATAAGCTTCAACAGTGGCCACTAGGTCTGTCTCATAATCTGGGTACCAAGCAGTAACACTGTTGTTAGATGGTCTGGGAAAGGAAATCACTGGAGCATTGTCATTAGCATCATCAACAATGACAGTCACATGAGCCAAGCTACTGAGAGGGTTCTCTCCATGATCTGTTACTATGGCAACAAAGTCATATCTACTTCTCTCCTCACGATCTAGTTGCTTATTTGCCTTCAGTAATCCATCGGAGAACAGGATGAAGGGGACCTTGTCCATAAACTCGGGAGCAATGGCAAAGTCAAATTCAGCATTTACACCAGAATCTAAATCTTCAGCTTCCAAGACAGCAACATTTGTTCCGGTTGGCTGGTTTTCCATCACTTTGAATCCATGTACAGACTTAAGGAACTTAGGAGGATTATCGTTCTCATCTTCAACTGACAACGAAACAGTTGCTGTTCCAGTTAAGGGAGTGGCTCCACCATCCACGGCTAGAATGTACAGAGTGACTTCAGGGTTTTCCTCTCTGTCAAAGACCTTGTTCACAGAAATGAGTCCTGTGTTGCTGTCAACGATCACAATTCCTTTTGAGTCTTCATGAGCGGCATAGTGGACTGCAGCATTGCGGCCTTCATCTGCATCCTTAGCTGACACTTGTAGGATTATTTCATCACCCTTGTTGTTTTCACGAATGCTTGCAGAATAAACAGGCTTCTCAAAGACTGGCTTGTTATCATTTTTGTCTGTAACACGCACAAGGAAACTGGTTGAGCTGCTGAGGGCTGGTGATCCATTGTCAGAGCAGGTAACTGTTATATTATGGACATTCAACACTTCTCTGTCTAGGACAGCTCTCACCACAACCTTGAAACCTTTTCCTCCCAAGTCCTCTATTCCAAAGTGAAGGTTTGAAACCTGGCAACTAACTTCTCCATTTGCTCCATTATCTGTATCATCTACATTCACATGAGCAACAAAAGTTCCATTCAGAGCATTCTCAGTGACATTCACAATTCTCATGTTACCAGGAGAGGACAGGCTGACTGTTACTTTAGGAGGATTATTTCCAGAATCTTCAATAAACACAACCACTTGAGCTTGTGTAAACAGAGGTTCTAATCCATGGTCTACAGCTTCTACAATGAAATCATAGGTTTTACCAGCAACTGATGTAAGGTCTGACTTCACTTGGATATCGCCCGTCACCTCATCGAGAGAGAATAGCTGCTCAACAATGTCCTTGTTCTTCGTGAACTCACTAATGCGGTAAATGATCCTAGCATTCTCTTCGACATCCTTATCCAACGCAGACAGAGTCAGAATGGTTTCATGTGCAGCAGTGCTCTCACTGACAGTTACATTGTAGCGATTCTTTGTGAATTTAGGAGGGTTGTCATTAATATCCTCGACCTTGATTACGACATTCAGAACTCCTGTGTTAGGTGGCTGACCTCCATCCCTAGCAATGACCTTGACATTGTAAGTGTCCCTGACTTCACGATCCAACACTTTGTCCAATCTCAGTCTTGGCAACAGGGTACCATCCAGATTCTTGTTCACACTCAATCCAAATATCTTGTCAGTTTCTGAATCAGCAACCAGTAAGTAGTCCTGAATGGAGTTGTTTGCCCCTGTATCCATGTCAACTGCTGGTTCGATTCTGAAAGTTGAGTTCACCTGTGTCCCCTCCTGGATGGATATCGTGAAGGTTTCATGTGGGAAGAGCGGCACATTGTCGTTCTCATCCTCGATCATGATCTTCACAGTGACAACTCTGAAGAAGAATCCATCCTTTGATTTCACCGACACATCGAATTCTCGAAAACAGACTGTTGAATACTCACAAATGCTTTCCCGATCGATTACAACGGATGTGTAGACATCGCCAGACTGGTCATTAATGCTGAACAAGGTTTGCTCCTCTGACTGGTGCAGGAAGTTGTAGAGGAGGTCCGTCCTGTTGGTGTTCAAGATGGCCTTGCTGGCGTTGGCGAGGCTGCCCACTTTGTAGTCGATGGGAAGTCCTTCTGTAATGGTGAAGGTGATGGTCGTATTGGGGGTAGAAGCAGTAGCAGCAGCGACGATGATAACGATGATAGTGATGGTTAGCGAAGACATCATGGTTACCTTTGTGAGCTGCCTTAGTTGATCAACATGTCCAGAAACTCAGTTTATCTGAAAATAAAATAGGTGAATATTTTTTTATTTACACTATAACAGCTACTTATTAATCAGTGCTCCAATACAATCTTTCCTTTGACTCATTGTGTAGTTTTTTCATAAAAAATTCATTATTCTTGAAAACCATGGAAATACAGCTGCCACTAGAGAACACAGTTAAGGTAGCATGTATTCTGTAACATATTTTAACAGACACACTCTCTCATTGATTTTTCTATTATACTTTCACACCTGATATTTTGTAATTGGATGGTGTGTTTAGATGTGATATTCAATTTGATATTTGGATTGTTATGTCAAACACATTTGTATACAGCCTATAATTCTCAACACGTTTTATAAACAGTCATCCTTTTCTCTCAATGTTGACCAACCGAATACAATGTCAGGCGATATTATTGACAAGGCTTTGTCACAATCAATTTATTATTTTTTTCTTTTGATCCATCCAAATTTCCACTGTTACAAAATAAAGTGCATTTATTGAAACTGAACCATTATACAAAATTATTCTTCATCAATATTCATAAAATTCTATTTTATAGTAGTTTAACAACTAAGTAAAAATGAAAAAAAAATACTGAACAAATTCTTGTGAAAATAATTCAAGTTCCTTTCTTTTGTTTGATCCACCAACTCTTTTTTAACATCACAAGACAGATTATTTACCTCTATTTGTCATTTAACTTAGTTAAGAAAAAAAAAATAATTGGGAAGTACTTGCTTTTAATTGCCTGTTTCATTACACCAAAAGAGCAGTTGATTGTGGGGGGTCAGAGACAAAAATCTAATTTAACATGCCAGTAATCAACCGTAATGTATTCCTGAAACTTCCTAATTGTTTTCAAATTGGAAATTTAAATCAAATTTGTTTAAAATGTCATTTTCTTGATCAAATTACTAAGGTTTTTTTCCGTGACTTTTTCGAGACTTGAATCTTAAAGGCTGCAATATCAAAAGAGTATGCAATTCTAATTGTAATTATTTTTCAAAATATTTTATGAACAACTGATGAGAGTTATTCATATCTGCTGTTGTATGTCAGATATTTATCAGAACTGTGTATTTTCTTATCATGTTTTACACGAAACAAATCTTGTAAACAAAATTGATAAATTCATTAGAATTATAAGTTTCCTTTCATAAAGACAGAGAACAGGTGCAAAAAATCCATTTTATCAAAATAAAAAAAAAATCCAATTTGATACCAAACTACTTAGAAATTCTGATAAAGAAATGTGCCTTATCTTCGCTCTTAATTTCTGTACATAAAACAAGATAAACACATGGTTTGCAGACTGATCTATCTACAAACAGGGCCCTTAAAAACCCTGTCATAAAATCATAACAACTTCATTCGATTAAACCAATCGAAGTCTGTCTTCAAGTAGTTGGTAATACTCATAAATTTTTATCTTGTAAAAAGTTTGAAAAACATTTCACTTACTGTACATTAGGCTAATTTATCATAAATCCATCTAACATGACAAAAATCAGCATCTCAATTGATTCATAATTTGCTTTTTCCCCCCAAGATTCTAGTCAAGTAGACGATCTTAAGCACCCTTTGAAAAATAACACAAATCACCGAATGACCACAAAGTTTACATTATTTTCACTCATTTTGATGGAACACTGAGTTTTCATAATAGAAAATTTCCAATCCTTTTAGAATCTAATATCAAAAATTGTGGTCACAAAGTTAAAGATTTAAACACTGTTATGTTTGTTCCAGTTAAACAAGTCATCAAAAGTACCCTAAATTAAACCTGTCGACCGCCACTGTTTTTCTCAAACCCGCCTTCGCGTCCTGTTTATATAGTACTGGATGTTCAGTTTACCTCCAAGACTAAAGAGTTTGTTTTCCTATTTGTTGAGGAAGTAGCAAGTTTTGTCTGATGTTTTCTAACCAGTGGTGCTGATCAAACCATTATAGTGCCCTTATTACACCAGTATATTGACACTGGACTTTGTTGCTTTTCTGTTCAAAGAGACCCAAAGCTAAGGATAAGCCTTAATTGTCTCTGCAGCAAATACCTTTTCCATCAACTATAGGTGATGTAAATCCGTGTTACACAATCCTAACAATACCAGGACTCCACTGTCGGAACAACAAAGACTGGTCAAAAACTCCTGATATCTGAGTAAACCAATCGAATATGGTTTAATTCCAACCCCAGAAAGGAAGAAGATATTGGTCATTGATTCTTTAATCCATGTGCTAATTTAGGCCAAATGGAGAAACAGGAATGTTCAATTAAAAGATGCAATTGGGTGATATAACCAACAGTATTAAGATTGGGAAGAAATCCCTTGTGTAAGATTACACAAGATTACTCTGTCAAGCTTTTCAGTGAAAGGAGGTAGCAGACAGATGCTAAATGACACTATACAACTTTCATAAAGAAATAATTGAATAATGTTACCTGTATCACTTCAGGTGAGAAAGAGAATATCCTGACAAAGGTTGGTAGTGTATTAGTTCCAAGTTCATTGACACAATTGTATTATATTCCCTGTTTTCTTTCCACACCGTCCCCAAATGTTTCATGCATTTTTTTTATCTTAAAAAAATCAGTTGCAGTCAGTCTAAAAATGACAGTCTTCTGTTACTTAGTTTAGCAAATATCTATGATCAATATAAAATTATGCAAGTTAAAAAAATCTGAGCTCAAATGATGCTTGAATACTCGAAGCTTGGTTCACTAAATGACTCGATACGAAGGTTTTCTCCAACGTGCGTGAGCTACCTCTCATTCTGTCAATACCTCTTTCTTAATGCTCAGTGGACTAGTTCACTAGCAACATTCGCTACAATGCTGGGACGCGGCGATGAAGAAAAGTTATTGACTTTAATAAATGACCCTTCCACCCCCCTTCACTGTACAGTAATGAGACTTTGAAAATCACATGTTAATTATGAAAAGAGTAAAAAGACAGGTGCTGTCGTGTCACATGACCAAAGCAGGATCTCATCCTTTGGTCATTATTTCTCTGATGAAAACAGCATGTAATTTATTATCTGGGGGTGGTTTATGAAGATCGGAAACCCGCTGCTTTATGAATATTCAGATGAGATAGGAATAATTTCATAAGCTGTTGATTCTGTATGGACAAGCAACGTAAAATGAAAGATAGTTTATGGTGGTTTTATGAAAGTAAAATAAATCATACACTTTTTCATAGCTTCCCATTCTAATTCATTAATATTTCATCTCATTTTCCGTCCAATGAAAATCCAATCATAAAGAATGACATGGTAATAAATTCCAAAAATATACAAACTTTAGCAATTATTTAGTTATGTTTTCAAAGTTAAAATAAAATATACCTGTTATGTTTTTTTGTTTGTTTTTATTTCAGTACTTGGAAAAATCAATGTCCAAATATACAGATGTGTTACCAAGCCAGGGTTTCTCAGTATTGTGACTGGAGATATCTGTAACTGAACTTTATAGTTCATTTAGACCACAGTTGCCAGGAAGTCAGGAAGGAAATGGTCAGTGTCATTATCATGTAGTCATTTGTTAACATCCCATTAATTAGTTCTGATACTAATTTCCTGGTTCCTCAATTAAGCACCCAATTACTACCACCCTAATTAAAAATACTAATTACACAACATATTAACTACACCAAAATGTGTACGTTTTAAATTCAATTAATTCAGTATTTAATCCTAATAATATAAAAATATCAAATTAGACCATTTTAGAAATTTTTTTTATCAATTTGCTTAATTTATCATTATACTTACATATTTTCACTAACAATATGAATGTTTTTTGTGAATTAACATTACATACTTTTTTTGTCATTATTTTTTAGTTAAAATCAATGTTTATGATTCTAAATGAAAGACAGAAAATGAAGTTACTTTTCAATTTTTAGAATTAAAGCATGTCTAGAATTTTAAAATAAAATAATGTTAGTGAATTATTAATGATCTTTATTTTATATCATCTGATATTAAGATACTTTTAAAAATTACCCCAATAAAGTATGAACAAATTGTGAACTTACATTTTCATCTGGATATTTCCACATAAATATATATTTCACATGAACACCTCTGGTACACTAATTCCTTGCCACATAAACACTATCACAAGGATGTCTTTAATCACAAAACCCACACTTCTTTTAAAGCCTCAACTCCAGTTAAAGAAGTGTTTAAAGGTGTCACTCAATCAATTAATCCAGTGCCAACTGATGTACAAGTGAACAGTGGCGAGTGTAAACTGACTCAATGTAAACCGTGTCACATGCGTTTGGATACTGAGCTACCTTGTGACAGAGCCGTCTTCATATACTGCTACTTCTTCCCTGAGCCAAATTGAGTGAATATAAAATGGATGAGTTACTTTGATGTTATCGTTATATGAGTGAATAGTATAGTCCACTTTGGTGTAATTGGGTATGAAAAAACATAGGTAATTATAGCATTTGTGATTTATTTATGTTGAACAGGTAACTGTGATCTACAATAGCATTATAGGTAAGGGGATAATTGATTGTTTGTATGTAAACAAGGCTCTTTGATGTTCCCTAAAATTGTTATAATCTAGGCAAGCTAGTGTGATTGTTCTTTGTGGATCTGTGGATTAATTAATGATTAGTAATCAAAAGGGGCTATTGTTAGGGGCTGATTAGGGGACAGGTGGGGATCATGGGATAGATTTCCAGGTTTAACTGCAGGTGTGTTGCACAGATTTACCTAGGTGAAATACACACTGATAGGACATCAAAGGGGAATTAAATGATATTAATTGGAGAATAATTAGGGATAATTGCCTGAATTCAAGTCAGTGATTATGTAATAATGCACCTACCATTCTGTTGGTTAAATCCAACTGAATAATTATGGATAAAATATTTTCTTGTCCCTTGTAGTCAGAATTATGTGTTTTATTTTTTCATGTTTTAATTATCTTTCATTTTTTTTATTTTTTTTATTCATGTTCAATTTAACTATGATTGGAAATAAATTGAACTCTAATTTTACAACATGCATTTAACTTTCACTGTATAAACCATACAATGACCAATAAACACAGTCAATTTTAAAATGTATAAGATTAAATCTACATGACTCCGGTAACTCTATTATGAACATTCAGAAACCTGGGATTGAGGTAAAAAAAAAAAAGATGAAAGCATGATAATAGGAAAGTTATAACCAAGAAATCAATATGCCAGGTTCCCTCATTAATAAGTTTTTCATCACAGGATGTAACTCCCCATCCATTCCACCATTATTTCCACATAAACCAACAGAATAACTGCATGATATGAAAGGTACAAAATTATCTGTTGGCCATGATGTGACCATAAACTTCTGTCCTCATTATAAGGGTGAAAACGCTAAAATACAGAACAATGTGGGTAAACAAGAAAAGCTTTACTCAGTTTTATACAATATATCTCCCAAATGACCAATATTTATAAAAAGTGGATGCTCCCTGATGAGGTTTTTCATTGGAGAAAAGCTTGCTGAAACCTAAGTGATTTTGTATTGGATAAGGAAAATAATTGCATAATTGAATAAATTAACAGGCCTAGATGCATTTGGAGAACAAAAAAATTCTAGAAAATCATTTTTTATAATAAAGTTAAGTCTATTTTTAAGTAGACTATTTTCATATAGATTACATAACAAAAATTAAACACATCTCAAATACTGTATACCCATTTTTTTGCTGCTCCATAAACATGGTTGGTATATTTTTCATTTACAGCATAAATTTAGAACTTCAACAAAACAGGGAAATAAATGGCAGAGACACAGAATAAAAATTCCTTGTGGACATATGAGGCATTTACCAACGCTAGAGAGGATGTAAAAACTGTTGGACATCCACAGCTGTCATAATGTGTATCTTAAAATTATCCCATCCCAGCATGCACTTCACTGGCTGTTATATCAAATGGCTTTTTTTTATTCAAACACCCCAGAAACTGCTGTGTTTATACAAAACAAATAGCCATAAATTTTGTGTCACGCAAACCTGGCGACACTTATATTACAGTAATTTTATCGCAAGATTACATATTCTGTCAGTATCAAATACACAACAGTTATATAAAAGATAAGATACGCAACCTATAAAAATCTCATATACAAGTTATTTTTCAAATTTTTGTTAAAAAAATAAACTTAACACTGTTGGGAACTAAAAATTCTCCTGCTCCATGAAATATAACCCAAGTATTAATTACACGATGATACAACTTCTCTCGATGTTGATTATTTGTCATATGATGTGACTGGCTTTAACAAAAGTCTGAATACCTAATTTCAGGTTTAAGTTAGTCCTCGTATAAATGGATAACGCCAGTCAATAACGGAATATGATACGCAATTTATCATGGATGAAAATATAAAGCATTTCATCTACAGGTGAGGGAGATAGTGACAGCACGGATGTCCATTTCAGGATATTATGAATGATAATCAACAAGACTGCTGTGATTTATTCAAGGCTCAGTGTAAAAATTCAGTTTGATATTATTATAAGACTTGAATAAAATATTCTATACAGATGGTCTCACTCCACTAAATTTACCTTTTTCCTTAAATAATGAAATATTTAAATGAATAATTAAAATTATTTTATTTTTTTTTTTAAAAAAAACTTATTTTTTACCTGTAGTGATTACCTTCATATTTTTTTCAATAATATTTGAAAATTATCAGTTTGAAACAAATTATATAAAAATAAAATCAGTTATATATATTTATATATATATACATAAAATCAGTAAATCTTGGAAACTAAATATGTTTACATGATCTACCGTATATCATTTTTATTGAGACAATGACTGATCTTTTTTTGTTTAACAGCATATCCAGTTTTATAGAGACATTCCTAACATTTAAACAGTTTGAAATGTAACTTTAACAAATTAAACACTGTATGTGATGTTTATCTCTCACGCTTTAAAATTTCATATGCCATTAAAACTTCTCAATAGGTTATCTATAAAATGGCGATAGGTTTCATCTGATTGCCAACAGCTTACGATTTTCTTTCATAACTTTAAGAGATATATCAAAACATTTTTGATATGAACTTAAAAATGAAATGAATCGTGAAATTTCATATCATACCAACTGTATATTTTGTTGACTGAGTTTTCTGCATGATTTGACTTAAAGGCATGTTTAGAATTTGTTGCTCTTATATCATTTTAACCATGTATTATTTGCTGTTTCATGATGAAAAGAAGAAATAGAATTTGAACTACAGGAGAAATCTTCATTAAAACTGATGTTATTTATAAAGCTATTTTTAATGCATTGAACATAACAGTAATTATTCTGCAATGATTAACATAGGCATTGTATTTATTTTTTTTAAATTAAATATAATTAAACATTAACAGAATTTGCCTTTTCTTATATTTCCCTTATGTTATTTGATATCTAGATTTACAGTCATATTTTGAATTAAAAAATAAATTGTAAACTGGTATAAAAATACTTCTGTTTAATGTAGCAAAAACCAGTACATACCACTGTCAGTTTGTTATTCACACATCAAATAAGGCACTGACATCTTATATTTAAAGGTAGAATGTCACTTAATAACACTTGGATGTAGCGATGATGATATTTGTGAACCACAGTATTCTGTATATCTGATGCCCTAGAAATCCTTCAAGAAACTGATGGTATAATTTATTGAAGATACCTTTTTATACAAAAGGAGCAGTTGTTGACGGGTCACGATAAAGGTCAGAGGTTATTGGTACATTGTATACAGTGACACAATTATGACCTAATTTGGGAAATGTCAAGATGACTATCAGGGATGTTCCTGCTTGTAAAACTCCCAGATCTACCTGATTCCAGCCTTAATTATCACCTTGGTAACACCTGTAACCTTCACCTTGACACAGCATAACCCCTGATGCACCAGCTGACCCCCGGGGGAGTCCCGATTTTACAAAGAAATACCCTTTTCTGATGGAATCCAATTTTAACCTAATTAGCACAAAGGGTGCTCCTGTTATTGCAGTTTATTAATACCTGGGCACTTTCCCTGTATTCATGTGTCAGAATGATGACATCATTATGATAGCCTGACCCCCTGCAAAGTTCCCATCCTCTGGTCACCATACAGGTGTGACCTTCTCCTGACAGATAAAGCCTCTCTCCACCTCTGTAGTGATATTAATGTGTTTTCTTTCATTATTAGTTAACATATCTATAAGAAAATGATATCTGACATTCTTATTTTAAATTGATAAGAAAATGAAAATAAAATATAATTACATTTCAACATTTATTGGTGTTAATTAAAAAAAAAAATTCATAATCAAATGTTCTGATAGTTTTTAGCTCTGCACCATATAACTATAATGAAACTCTCAGTCATAATTATCATAAATCTGTTATTAAATAACCCCAAATATATCACACTGGATTACCAAGCATATATAGATAAACCAATAAACAACAATAAGCAGTGTGAAATCATCAGAGTTATTCTATACCAAGCTCAGTCAAGTTTTCCTGTATTTAAGATACCCTGCTAATAACTTGCGGCAGTTTTCCATGCTCAATTTTGCATGGCTTTGTGCATCCAATATTTGCTATGTGCACAACCATGAATAATGTGCAAATGGGCGATGTAACATTGCATGAGTGATAATGAGGAGAGGTAGACGATGCACTAAACTTTCCTTTGATCTTTTCCCATCATTTCTCGACAAATACCACTTCATTAGCAACTAACAATGCAAGTTACACTATTACTTTATATTTGCACCACAAGGGGGCACTTCTAATGCAGACAAATGCTCAAACTGAGCATGGGAAGGTCCCAAAATAGCTTTTTAAACTTTGGAAAATTTCGGAAGTAGCCGAATATGTTACTAAATATGCAGCTATTAGAAATTCATTAATCACACGTCTTGAAGGAGATGACAGAGATTATATTTTAATATTTCTCCCTATCTAATGGTAATTGTAGACAGTTTGGCCATTATCGTTAACTTGATTCATCAACCGCAGAGTCTGTGTCATATGGTAGAGTACAAACACTGATAGTGAGACATTTTTCATTCTTGACAGAAAAACAGTTAATGGTAGAACACCGTTCCCGCATTAAATGGTACACAGAAAACAAAGTTGGTTGAATGTTAAAGAGTGTTTAACCAAATTTCTTTCAATTTCTTAATAATGCTTGATTTTCTTGTTTTGCTTGATAGTAGTAAAATATTGTCCATTGAAAGCAAAAAGCGCTTATCAGCATGGATGAGCCTTCCTAGCTTTCAATGGACAATATGGTTAATTCCTGTTAAAATTTATTTCTAAAATAGTAAGTTCATAAAAATTGAATATATTTCCCCATGAAAATATGTCTACCAAATTAAACTAAAAATATGTATCCTTGGTACTATCTTAATTATTATCTCTCTATTTAAAATGTAATGCATTACCCATTCTTTTTAACCAAAGATTAAATCCCATACTGACTAAATATATTTTAAACCCTTTGTCTTCACTTACATATATTAAAACAAGAGTTAATTATTATGTTTGAAATGAGATATCAAGTTTCACTGCAATTCATAGCTTTAACATCTGAATCCCAATTTTATTTACAATGCAAAAAATCTGCAGAAAATTATTGAACTTATCACACTGAAGAAGCTGATTTATCAAACACAGTCTCCCATAATTATCTTCTGTCAGTGTTGTGATAATTATAATTTTCAGCTATTTAAATAAGAAGAATTTGACAGATATATAAATGTAATGCTATTCATTAAAACATACTTACAACTGGAATGCCCATGTACCTTTAGTAACACAAACTCTCTTTTACAATATCCACAAATCCCAGTTTAACAACTGAGTGACAAAATCATGTTCTGATTTAAGGAAGAACTCAAACTAACTCAATTCTAACTAGCTTCAACTGCTGCAGCCTTTAAATTATATATGTCACTTCAGCCACGTTAAAAAATAACCGCATTAACTTCTCCCTTAGTACTAACTATCACAGCAGGCCAATGATCGGTCCCACTGAGAAACTGTAACATCACTGAACTACAATTTCGAAATGACAAAACAAAATTTTACTTGTAAAAAAATCACAAATTGCAGTGGACATCATTACGACTGTGTCAGCGTCCAATCAAAATGTTGGTGACTGTCTGATGCTGTCATTTAAATGATAAACGTCTACATTAGTAGAATGCTGGAAGCCATTTTGTATTGTGGACCCTTGTTGGTTGTCAGGGGTGATGCCCATAAATCAGGGGCAGGAGCACCATCAGTGTCGTGCTGGTTCTCACCCCTCAACTATTGCCCAACCCCGGGGAACCCGCCATACACTAGGCCATTAATTTAGCATTAAAAATTATTGAGGGCTCTCAAGCTTTTTAAGAGAAGCCAGAAGAGTAATGATATGCCAATGGCAGCCTTTAGAAAACTGTGACCCATCAGATCAACAAGTTTCATCCTTTTTTCAGAATCCTATTCACATGAAAACAATATTGTCATCCCAACCCACTTAAAAAAAGAGAGAGAAAAAAAACCCACTTCAATCTTCAATTATTTTTTTTAATATTTTTTTGCTTTATATTTTATCCTCATATCAAGAAATTGATATCACAAGGTTTCATCATGACCTGAGCACCAGAGGTCTTTAATTAAGTTTAAAGTTTATCATTATTATCAATCATTCTATTTTAAATAATGTTTAATACAGATTTGGATTTTAATTTCATTACATATCCTATTAGCTGCATCAAAAAATATTTCCATCTTTTAATTGACAGCCATACATTATATATAAGAATAATATAAGGTCAAGCTGAATAAGGAAATTCTATATTAGAAACAAAAGTTATGAAGTAGAAAATTAAAAAAAAAAAAGTTAAATCTTAATTGAAATATTCAAAGTGTTCAAACCAACTGAAAGTTTTGACAATTATATGATGATAATTTGGCATGTTTATTATGTCCATCTATCATAATAATAGTTGTAAAATAGTACTTTGTGTGCTGGCACTCAAGGCCTGGGGAGAAATCAGGCTCAAATGAAGGCCTATTGTAACTGACATTATGAAAGGTGGAAAAAGAATAATCACCATAGGGACAAGATAGGGTAATAAATATGACAGTTATCTTTATGTTTTGTAGGTGTAATCTCCACTGTTAAAACATTTATGGCCCTAACAATTGACAGTTTACCAAACCAAGAGTGACAGGTAAATGTGTGTCAACCAATTAAATATTTCATGCAGGGTACCTGCAGTAGCAACAATTAGCTGATCAGAACTTTACTGGATAGTGAATTTGGTTCCCTGCTATAAAACATACTGGTACAAGCAATCACTATGCAAATTAGGAGTTATCACTAGTTGTCAAGGTGACATTGTAATCACAGAAGCTAATTTTGGTGAAAATTTGGATTTTTAAAAAAATATGTTCATTTCGAACCTCAGTTTACTAACAACTGAGTACAAATCAAATTTAGATACAACATTATATATCTGATTCTCACTCACAGAATCTGAAATATTAAGAGGAAACTATATTGTATAGTGTATCAAAAGAGTGTGAATGCCAAAATAACACTGCTGCATAAATCAAAAAGTAAAATAATGTGAGAATTAAATACTATTTTCCTATTTTTGTTTCCCAGCATCAAGCCTCTTTGATAAGGAAGCCAGATAGTGAGCATTGCCCAAGGCTTTATCAAACATAGAGACAATGTTTTGAAGGAAGTTAAAGTGAAACAGTAGATCTCTTTATATACACTGTCACAATATTTATAAACATTCTAACTGATTATAAAAGGAAATTTGGAAAGAAAAAAAAATCATATTGATAGGTTTTTTCATTAAAAAAATACTTACATAATTGTTATATTACTTAAGGCCAAGTCCTGTCATTCAAATCTGAATAAAATCAGCAAAGTCAATGCATTGTTTGCATTATAAAATAAGAATGTCAAGTTTTAAAATTAATAAAATGTCAAAATATTTATCAAAGAAATAAATAACTCACTATACAGTCAACTTCAGAATATATAAAAATATATCAATTTTAAGCAACTGTTCATATTTGTTTTCAGATATTTTGTAAAATAATTACAGACCACTGAGTTTCTTTTAGCACTTTTTGTTATAAAACAACACCCAAAACCAACTTAAATATTGACCATAGCAGAAAGTAATTACCGAATATCTAACAATGTTTATTTCCAGAGCTGACATGGTCAGCAAAGACATTATGTTTACACTCAATTGTAGAGAAATTTTGACACGCATCGATTAAAAGAAATAATTATTTGTGCCAATATAGAGAACAAACAGGCTTATCAAAGCAGTCAACTTTCGGTACAAGGAACAGTCAAATCTTTTGGAATCATACAATATATGCAGAACATATTTTGAAAGCATTTTTTATATTAAAATTGATATAACCATTTTATAGCTAAAATCATCAAAAAGGATAAAGATAAAGCTTTTGTTAAAGGGGAAAAAAATAGGAATAAGTCGCTGGGGATAAATTAACATTATGGTTTCCAATAACTGAAATTGTCCAATTAAATTTTAAGTTAATTTGAAAGAATCTAAAGTAAAGCCATTATGTGAAGGAAGTTTAAGATTGCCTGTAAATTTTGAAGCATTATCAAAAGGTGTTTAAACCTTTGAAGTAATTCATTTTAATAGTGTCATTTAACAAAGCAAAAGAAATTTAATGCACAGTTTGCAAAGTTTTGCATGAAAATGATTTGCATTTACCATGCGTGAGATAAACTCTAGATCTGAAACGGTACAAACAATTTGTGTTTAATATGTCTCCCCTATAATTTTCTGAACATCAGGCGTATATATGTACATATATGATTTCTGAATAGAGCAAATCTCCTCCTTTTTCTAATTATTACAATGACATACAATTCAACTGAACCAGTAAACTAATCCACACCGATTATATATTTAATTACCCATACAAATACGCACACCAATCAAAATTGCACAGATATCATGCATATAGTCACCTGAGAAAAGCAGTGTAAATATCACAAAACGAAATCATAAGCACTTGAATACCCAGCACTTCACAAACTCAAGTTTGTCTGAGCTGTGCTTTAATGTGGGCTACTGTCTTTGCCCTATCCCCGCCTCCTGGGGCAATATGCCCCTTATAGGTGTGTGTTTAACCCCCAACAACCCCAGGGATTCCCTTACTATCTGGCAGGGCTTATCAACTCTGTGTATTCTAGGGATCAGGGAGAGGCACTTTGAAGCCCTGTTAGTCAGATATATCACATGTTCTGGGGCCAAATAATCGTGTTTGTTTTCCCATCATAATGTATCCTAGCACAAGTGTGAAAAGGAATTTTGTGCCCACTGAGTCAACCTTGACTATTTACCTAGGACCAGTAGGGGCACAGGTTGTGATAATACGGACACAGTTTAAATTTTAATTAATTTGAGAGCACTACAGATGACTAGTCAGTGCTATCTTCCCAGCTCAGCATGTGTCTTAAGGCTTCTATCCCCTCATCAAATTTGTCATGTGGTGTCACAAACCTTACACAATACTGCGTGACATTCCTGGCTTATAATACAGCATTACCTTCATTAACATTGTAGATGCACCCAGTGTAATTTAAAACAACTCATACTGAAAATATGTT
Source organism: Solen grandis (assembly GCA_021229015.1). NCBI lineage: Eukaryota > Metazoa > Mollusca > Bivalvia > Adapedonta > Solenidae > Solen > Solen grandis. The sequence continues at coordinate 85,793,369 of CM037777.1, forward strand.
TTGATGGTATTCATTTATTGTTGATATGTGCAGTAAATTGTTTGTATGTATTGGAGTTACATAAATATTACCAAAATTTAGAGGAACTTCTTAAAAAAAACAAAAAACTTATAAACTTGAGATTGTATATTGAAAAAAAGAGAAGAGAGAAATATAATTTATCTTCATGACAATAAATCTATATCTTTTTGCAACTGATCATAGAATTTTTATATTGAAAATTTATACTATCATGATTTGTTAAATTATTGCAACAAAAATGCACAATGCAAAATAAAACTTTTTTCAAAAGTTCAAACAATGTTTTCTTTTTTGTCTTTTATTAAGAGAAAATAAAACCACAAACCTGATACTAAGTTATGAAATAATTTGTTTGCAAACTCTTAAACAGGTAAAAAAGAGGTTTACTTACACCTGTATTTGCTGTTAGTGCAGTGTATAGACACCTGAATGTTTCACACAGTGCAATTATGAGGTATATCCACCCAGTCCCAAGCACTGTCACTGTTCTACTGTCACTACTCTACTGTCACTACTATACCCTTCTGTATGTATCCGGGCCAAAAAACTGACACTTACAGACCCGTCACTACCACCACAAACACTGATCCCTCAACTGTCACGCTGCCACACTCAGCCTCGACAGCTTACAAGACAACAATCCTGCACTCTCAGGCACAAATCTTTATGGCCCCAAATGTCAGTAAATCATCTACAAATCGCATTTACTCACAATCTCATTTCTGTAAAATGTCCTGAGATTGAACCAAATGTTTTTTGTTTTGTTTTTTTCTATAAAAAATAACTGTTTTATTAACAGCAAATTTATAAATAAAAAAATTAAATCAAAGTCACTCTAGACAAGTCACTGTCACAGGCTGATTTTCTGTCTATTTTTATTAAGCTATTTTGGATGAAACACTAAAACCAGTCTTAACTTCCAAACTGGCACAAATCTCAATATTCTCCTGCAAGTGAAATACAATGAAAGCAACTAAACAACAATCCTTGCCTTTATAAGGTTCCCCCTATATCCTCTGATCCAACCAGGCACAAGCAGCAATATTGTAAATTAATTATCAGCAGCTTCCAACTCTTCAGCCCCTGCCGTGTTGGGTTCAGCACTGATTGAGTCAATGAGACCCCAGCCAGTGTCATAGCCTCATTTATAACACTTACCCATCTGTCCCCACATAATGGCCCCAACCCCTGTCTCAGACATTCCGGCTCAGCAACCACGAGAAACCCCTCCAGTTTTACCTTCATCTATAAAAACACTCTTATGATCTTGATCCCATTATCTCTGGATCTTAATTCTTACTTTCTCACCCAAATCTTCACCTATCTTTTCACTGATTACATCACCAGGTCAGATAAGTTATTCACTAAAACTTTTATCCATTAAAGTATTACATCATAATGGTCATGGTAAATTGATTCTCATTTAAAAACTCAATAAAAATCTTTACCTCATAAATTGATAGGAGGTTCCATGCCCTTTGATCTCGCCTTTATCATTTCCATCTCTACTTAAATCAAGTTTCATCAATACTAATTTAGGAGGCTCTAGAATTCCTTATCAAGATTTGATCTTGCTGAACGCCCCTGGGCTATCATGAAAGAAAATAAGTTTTTATTTCTTTTTTATCATTGCAGATTTTTTAGGTGGATGAGAAAGAATCAGCCTGATGGTCAAGATTTGGAATAGGATGCGCCTACAGAGGAATATATGATAAATGAATTATCAAGATTAAATGATTGGGATGATGATAATATGTTGATCAAGGAATTATTGGTACCATGTGGCTGGTGGTATTGACATATACTTTTGGAATATCTTAAAATATATTTCATGAAGATGATTACATAAATGCTTTTATATCAGTTTTAAATACATTTATCAGTTAAATTGAGGATTAAAGTTAAATAGGTTTTTAAATTAACTGAACATATCTTTAATATTTTTTTTCTATTTTACCAACTGTTAAAAAATTCAAGGATCTTGAATTTTGTATGTGATAGGGTTTGAATATATATTCCATTAAGCTATTGAATTATAAAATTAAAACTTATTTGATTTGTGTATCCATCAAATTGAAACTTACAGAGATAAGAATTTCTTTGTCTGGTTGTCCTGAATGTTCAAGTACACATTAAAATTTCATGACTTAATGAGTATTAATTTTATGAACTTTAAAGTGATATATAATAAAATGGATATTTCTTTGCCAATTGCATGCAGGCAGTACAGGATGGTATGAGCAAACAGATTGAGGAGACCTAGATCAGACAGCTCCTTCCTGTATTTGCCAAGACATCAAAATACTGATTCAAATTTCTAAAATGTGAACATGACCAATATATATGCTTGCAATATATACATGCATATTTCTATTGGAAACTGCTGATATTTAATTTACAATATTGCTGCTTGTGCCTGGTTGGATCAGAGGATATAGGGGAACCTTATAAAGGCAAGGATTGTTCTTAAGTTGCTATCATTTGCAAAGAATCCATGTTTAAATTGAAACATAATTAATATACACTATTATTCTGTTTGGAAATAGGTAAGAATTTGGGACATATACAAAGTGACAGTTCTTACTTCATATAGTACTTAACACACAGACTATGTATGGTTCGTTTCTAATATGTTTCCTAATTTTTTTCTTAAAAATATGATGCAAAAAGTTATATGGGAAAATTTTATATTTTGATTTGATTCAATAAATCATTGAAATTAATTAGTGTTTTCTGTATTTGATACCTCAATAATTATGTAAACATAAGAATTCCTTTGATTACTACCAACAGCAATTGATGATTTTTTCTGAGTATCTGTCTGTACTCACTTTTGACCCACTTTGGAATAATGACGTAAGACAGTTCCAAATGTTTATTTTAACAATTTTTATTGGAAGATATTCCAATACTCGTGGAAAAAAAGTTACTCAGCATTGTTTACTGAGATAACAACAAGCTGAAATACTTCTTATTCATAAAATTATGATGAAGTTACATTGTTTTTGTTAACTATAGTTATTTTATCAAAATGTTTCTCTTTGATGCACATTGAGACTTGTTTCAGGCCAAACATTATAAACACCTGCAGTATACATTAGTCTGTTTCACTGAAAGACAATGAGTTATTACAAAGAAGTTTCCTACAGAGGGGATTCTGTTATACAGAGTTTTTTGCTTATCTATAGGATGAAATACCTCACAGATAATGATTCGTTCATTGTATAACTGTTCTACATTCCAGATTGCTTTTAATCCCTATCAACACTGCATATGTTTTTTTTTTTTTAAATATTGCTTGTTTCATTTATTTCTACACTTTCTTTAAAGATATGAATACTTTTTCATCATGAAGATACAATCAGTCACTTGGAAAATTACCTTGCAACAAGTTTATTCTTTACCCATAATGCACCTGTCCTGAGGTAGGTATGTAAGTGTGGGTGATTGACAGGTGTAATGATGGGATCCCCAGATAGGGGCTCCCCCTGTATCAACACATATCCATCTACTGTGGACAGTAAACCAACACCTTGTCTTGTGGGGGAGACACCGGGTGGGTACAGACAGACAGACAGACACTGTATCACAGTCATTAGGTCCGTCTCTCAGAATGACCTGTCAATCTTGAAATTAAAACCTGTCTTTCTCATTACTTTTTTTTTTTCAAATTACAGGTGAGAAATCAGAAGTGAGTGATATTATGTGAATCACAGTATCTTTATTAAATCAATCTTTAATATATCTCTAACAAAGTATTTATTTCTCTGAAGTGACTTGTTTGAGCATATTTCAAATATTAAAACTAGTGTAAGAAGATTCATTTGTTAGTCCCTGTGATGAACAATATATTTCAGGCTTTAGAAAACTATGTTGAAAATGTTAGATATTTACATAATTTATTTTCATGTTAACCTTTCATTTTTATTCACTTTTCCTCCAGAAATGATAATAAAGATACTATGGAATGCATGCTTTTTTCTCTCTATACCTTCTGTATACAACATAAAGATCAGAGTAGTTAACCCTTTCACTCATAGAGGAAACCATGAAAAGACCTATGCGAACAGCACAAAACCAGATCAGCCTGCGAGTAACTCACAGGCTGATCAGGTTTTATGCTGTTCGCTGCTCCTCAGTGGTCTGGAAATGAGGATTCTGTAATTAAATTTGGTAAGGTTTAACTGTGGTTTTCTGCAGATCAGGCTTTATGTGGTACCTATTGAGTGCGTCAAAATGAGTCTATATGAGGGAAAGGGTTAAAAATACAATTTATTAGCTTTGAATACAAACCCTGAAATTGCTGTTATTAGATTTTGTCCGAATACCTTATATGGTGATAATACAGCAGCAAATAGTGGGGATTACCTGTTGAGTTGCTGATAAGCCTCATCATTGATCTGTATTGGTATGAAAGGGGCAGATAACCAGTGTTCCTCATGGATAAATATGGTGAAATTTTGTTGATTTTCAGATGAGTTTATAAAGTTGATGCCAAATTTTATTGCAAGTCTCTCCTGCATTGAAATGGGTTCAAAATTCTTAAAAACTGTTTATGATGTTTTTTCTTTGTCATTGACAAGATAAGCAAGACTGTGAGACCATATAAACTACAGCCATCAATAAAGGTGATTAAACCCCCTGCTACTCTGCACTGACTGGAGTTAATAAAAATGGGTTTGGACAACAAACTTTGTAAAGCAGAGGTACAATAAACCAGACTGATAATAGCAGCTGCTAAGTTATGACAGTCCTAAACATCAAACTGCCAGTTACTTATAAACAGTAATCATAATTCTATAAAAACTTTGCAATGGGCCTCTACTGGCATTTCTTTTTCAATAATTTTTTTACTAAATGCATATTAAAGAAATAATGTTATACAAAACAAAATAATAAATTTTATATTTCCCGGACTTATTTTCCTCATTTTTTTAAATGTTTTTTATTGATTCATATAATGTATAGAAGGACAATTTATCCCTCATTTAACTCCATATCAAAATTTAAATAAACATTAATTTAATTTTTTTAATATTAGCTTAACATGGGCATTCAAGCATTATAATGTCTGTTATAAAAGAGTTGGAAAAAAACAACATTTTCATACAAATGATTTTTAAAATTATGAATCTTTATTGATATTATGATAACAGACAAAAATAGAACTTAATTGTACGCCAAAACGATATCTAATTAATATAAAAGCACCTTAAATGGAAAGGTAAATGATAGCATGATCCAGCAAATCAACCATCGATAATCAAGCTATTATACACCGAGACTGCGAAACAATTGCGGTGTCTGCAGTACAAGCACTGACAACTGATTTACCAGTTGTAAAAGTGGTTTCAATAATGATTTATCTCCAGCTGCTATTAGCTGTCTTTTCGCCATACACGTCAGATAACAAATCCAAATGACATATCTGCTGAAGCTTTAAAACGAAGATTAGCGGAAAAATCAATTACTGTAATTATACATTTTACAGGAAAATACCCGTTTCATGCATAATGTAGATGCACCTATTGTGTTTCTGAGATAAACAGTGTCTGAGTATTCAATGGCTCATGCACGCTATTGACGAACAATTAAAAAGACGAACCCAGTGATGACAACGGCCCACTGTTTCCCCTATCAGCCAGCCTACCACCAGCGTCGAACCAACAAATCATTTCAGCCAATAATCAAAATGTCTACGACTGTCACTGAATTCCCTTATTCATATCAATGACTTACAATACACAATTAATAAACCTATAATGGCTACCTTATATCGGCTTTGGTTTAAGTCCGTCAAAATCCCAATTATCTTGTCAGGTGCTTCATTAACTCAATATAGAACCAAGTACAAATGACAAAATGACTTTTTTTCTGTGTAAACATTGACCATCCAAAGGCTGTTCTGATATATGGGATGGGAAAGTTAAGTAGATAATGGTGTTTTTGATACACATGTAACTTGTCACAATGATTTATGGCTTTTCATAGCTATCTACGCTGAACATGATTTTCATGGCAATTTATTGGGTATAATTGGTTTCTATGATTAATTCCATTTGACCTGCATTAACCTTTTGTCTAGTCATTACAGTATGTAATATATCATCATCATCATCATCATCATCATCATCATCATCACATTGCTTGGATTCTGTTTTGATAACTATTATATAAAGACTTTTTTGAATTAATTGAATAATAAGATTAGATGATTTCCCCATACTTAAAAGCTTAATGGGCCTCAGTGGCCGAGCAGTTGTAGTCACAAACTTATATATCACTCATCCCCTTTACATTATGGGATTTACTACAAATCTCTCAGCCCCTCACCGCTGTGGGTTCGAATCCCGGTAGGGACTTCGGATTTTTCATGTGAGGAAGCCTTCCAGCTGGCTTGCGGTAGGTTGGTGGTTCTACCCGGGTACCTCTGTGTACTTGGGGTCTTCCTCCACCTGTATTAGCTGGACGTCGCTATATGATTGAAATACTATCGCAGCGATGGTAAACTCCAATACAACAACAACATTATGGGATTTCGACATGGTGACTTGGAAAACATCAGCAACTTATATGCTTATCATCCTCCATAGTAAAGAAAGTATTTCTCTTTCAGAGCATTATTTGTACCTATAATTATATACATGTTTCATTACAAGTAACTTATTGAATGCTTAAACCACCATAAAATGAAGTTACCTTATTTTACTATCCTCAAAAAGGTCTATACAACCTGTATAAAATCAGCCAGTGAGAAACCTGAGGCTGATCAGGTTTTATATTGTTTTACCTATTAAAATGGATGGGTAAAACTAACAGATTATCCGTTCATCAAGAAATTACGGTCTGATCATGTTTGTATACGGTTTGCTACAAATCACCATGGTAATACCATTGATCATGCTTGGAGTAAAAGATGGTAGAGTTTGATCAAGCTCTCAATGGTTATGGTTACAGGAAGTGAGATGCTGTATTCAAGTGGTACAGAGTTGATGTACCGCTACATGCCCAGATGTACCCTGAGCTATCTTCTGATCTTGTAAATGCACTCATCACTGCAGCATCAAGATTTCATCTCCATAAATGGACTCCATTATGCACAATTTTCTAAAGGCTGAATATGTAAAAGATAAGACACCATTCAAATTTAATCTCCCGTGAAAGATGTGAAAAAAAATCTGCTGGGGGAGAGAATGAATAGTTTGTTTGTTGCTTAAATGATATCAAGTTGGACATAATTTCATGGGGGGATTAAACAACATGATCCCCTCGCCTACTGTCAATTATCACAGTTATTAGTTCTAAATTAGGCTTCATTTGCACAATATGGCCTATAAAAACCGGAGATACAATTTTCGGCTATTTCTCGCTTGTGATGACATCCACAGTGCCTCCTTTCATTTCAGCTGTATCACCCTTAAATCACATTGCACATGCACTTACAGAGAAGTTCACACCGTCCTGTACTGATCTACTGATTTCAGCTTTGCTGCACATGAATAAAGTGGGTTTTCATTCAAAATTTTATGTCTGCATGGGAACAAATTTGAATTTTCAAAAATTAAATAACATGTCAACCCAACTCATCACATAATGTATCCCAGCTGTGAGGTGACAGATAAACTGTCATGTGTCTCCATTCACTAGCTGGGCACCAGCACTGATTTTGACAATTAGTTTCGAACCTTTTTTAACTTTAATTTATATTTCAGTGATCTTACACTATAGAATTACTACAATTTAGATATAACACCATAATCTAATAAATCAAGACAGATTTTTACCAGGTCCTTAACTCGTTAACTTGCGATTTCCCCAACATAAATTTTTGAGAATCTCTAAAGCCCTTATTTTATCAACCTAGTGGTAAGCATTTTTGGAAGTATTATACTATTAGAATATCCACTGAAAACATGGCCTTTAATTACTTCAAAATCTCTTCATTAATTTATTCAGAATGTGAGATTTTGAGTTGAAGCTTGAAATGGCAAGTTTCCTGGAAAAAAAAGGGGGGGGGGGCTAAATTGAGGAGACCTGCACTAATTTGTGCCTTCCATTATTATATATACATGGGAATATATAAAAAAAAAAACACCAGGTCACCATAACCTCTTTTTTTTCTTCAGAAATCTATAACCTTTGATGCACTGCCATCTGATTTATGCCGATGTTTCATCTGTTCTATATCTTCTTCTCAAATACATGACTGAGAGCTCATAAAATAAACCTTGAAATTTGCAAGTTCAAGACAAAAAAACAAAGTATACAAATTGAATTTTACAAAGGTTTACCCAGGTGTGTCCATCCCAGGAATAATTGAGAAACTTGGCTAGACCCAGGTGTGGTGACTCATCATGCTTCATGATTCTGCCATCCAAACCTTCAACCCTCCATGATCATGTCTCATGCCCATCAAAAGCATCATGCAATCCATCCGATCATTTATAAATATTGAATTAATTTTAAACAATTTGTCCTATCTCTTAGCCGTCAATATTCCATTGTTTACAGATTTTCAGATAAGTATTTTATCTTAATCTCAAAACAATGAATCATTTATTTGGTCCATTGGGGGTATTATGATAAAACCACATGAAGCTTGGTCAAACACAACATCCGTGTGTAGCAATGCCGACACACACAGGTCAAGTTACATTAAGAAGGAGGCTATTAGTGTTTTAATGGTTAATTAATAGATGAGTCACCTGCCAATTAATGGACATTAAAGCTGTGACAGGTGATGTCAGTGCTGCAGTGTACGCCTGACCAGGTACACTGTACCGGCTGTCAATCACAACTTGTTGTGACGCTACGTCACTATCAACTGTTGCAATGTGACGGCTTACAAGAACCTGTCTGGATTCCTAATGGCTTCTATATACATTACTGAAATGATTTTATTCAGAATCAAAGTAGTTTCTTCATTTTTATACTCAAGAAATTGGATATTCAACTACAATCCCCATTTTACCTCTGAAAAATAATGCCACTAGTACAAACCACCAGGGCTTTTCTATAACTAGCAGACTGATCAGCTTTGATACAAATAATAAAGTTGCAAAATGTAATAACTTTATTACAAAGCGGGTTACAACTGCATCAAATGCTATAAAGTTTCTGCACAACCCATTTTGTAATTAAGTTGCAAAATGTAATAAACTCAAAATAGCAAAATATATTGATTTGATGATCATAGAAGACTGTATTTGAGGTCCTGAATCTGTATTTTTAACATACAATATCACAGAATGTAATGAAATAACTTTACAAAACAGAACATTTATTACAACTGTTGGAGTTGTAACCCGCTTTGTAATAAAGTTATTAAATTTTGTTACTTTATTACAAAACAGGTTGTAACAAAGGTCTAACACAATATCAATGCCTCTGAGATAGAATGTAACATTGACAACAGTAGACTATTTTATGAGATGATACTCTGTAATAGTGTTCAGACATTTCTCATACTCAGATGGTACTGACTAATAAAACTATTGCTTAGATACTTCTCCATGTTACTGGTCACTTCTCCATGTTACTAGTCAGAAACTTCTATAGTTCCACTTTAACCTTTACCGCATACTGACACATTTTGATGCATTGGCAAACAGAGTGGACCCAGATCAGATTCAGGTCCTGGAAGAGTGGCACCGTCTCCTTTGTTTGCTCATAAAACATTGTAGCTTAGATGTCAAACAGTCTTGAATAGCAAATAAAATCCATTGCTTCATACTCATTTTAAAATTTCAGTAAATTAATATTCATTTAGTCATAAATTTCAACATGAGGTAAAGATAGTCTTATCTTACTACTCAGATGCTACTCTGTTACTAGCCAGACTACTCAGATGCTACTCTGTTACTAGCCAAACTACTCATATGCTACTCAGATGCTTCTCTGTTACTAGCCAGACTACTCATATGCTACTCAGATGCTTCTCTGTTACTAGCCAGACTACTCAGATGCTACTCTGTTACTAGCCAAACTACTCATATGCTACTCAGATGCTTCTCTGTTACTAGCCAGACTACTCATATGCACTCAGATCCCTGTTACTAGCCAGACTACTCAGATGCTACTCTGTTACTAGCCAAACTACTCATATGCTACTCAGATGCTTCTCTGTTACTAGCCAGACTACTCAGATGCTACTCTGTTACTAGCCAAAACTACTCATATGCTACTCAATGCTCTCTGTTACTAGCCAATATCTTTTGCCACTTACTTAGCATTACCAAACTCATATGCTTTGAATATACTAATCAAATACTCATCTTCATTTTTAGAAAGGAGGATTAGTCCAATTACTGACCACAATGATATAGGATGACTGAAGTTGTCAAAATGACATTCAACACCATAAACAGCAAACTGACCAGTACTGACCATCACAAGACTGTCAACAGTTAATTATTCAGATCATAATTTCTTGGGTTTATTAATTACATTGAGACAATAAAATACACACTACATACAAACATTCATTGTCTTCAGAAATAGAGACACCTCTGTAGGAAACAGGAAATTTTGCCAAACAATTGACAGAAGGTATACAAGCTTAGACGGATGGTCCTCTTGTACAATAGACAGATATTGTGTCATCTCCCACCCTTAACAAATAACAACAACCTACTTATACCAAAACCCGGCAATTACGGGCGAAGGATCGACCCTACCCAAGCATTACTGGTCCTACAACCCTATCATTTAGTGACAGAAAAAGACAAAAATGTTACATTAGACCCCAGTTGGAGTGCTATTTAATATCATTTGCACGGCATTCCCTCAATGGACGATATATATTTTTTCATATCCGATATGCCAAACAAATGAACAATTTTCTGGTCATGACTACCTAAAGACAATTGCTGATGACTTTGTAAAGAGCCGAAAAGCCAACTCCGATAATATAAGCCGCTTCTCAGGCATTTGATAGCTTAATTGTTTGTGGGTGATGCATTGACTAAAGGGACGTTTATACAGAGTTTTGATAGATCAGGAGATTAAGAGATTAATCTAGAAGATATGGGGGAGACAAAGACAGTATAGTGATATGACATGGGATTAGATTAGTAATTCTACAAGAATGCCAGCTTGTGCCATGGGTTCAGATGATCGCAAGATTGAGTAACGGAAGTTAATGTATATACTGACGCAAGAATAATATATCACGAGTTTATTTACCTGGGTGTTATGGCAATTCTGCACAGGCTTGTGCATGTGACTATAGAACAGCAAACTGATGTAAAAGATGTTTTTCTGAGCTGGTAGTTATACCGTTCTTGAATCAACCTGAAACATATTACAGAAAAAGATGGCTTAACATTTTATCTTAACGACAGAAGATATAACAAAGGCACATTTTATCAAGATTTGATGGCTGTACCTATAAGGAGATGTTTTTGTATTGAACTTAACAAAACAGACTAAAATGGAAAGGAAATGTCAGTTTATGATGATGCGTTCGTGACAGCTTCTGTAAACAGCTTCCTTTCCAGGCCTCACAGATGTATTCATGAGCTTAACAGAGAGCTTTTATTTTGGTCAAGAGAAAAAAAGTATAAATGTAATGAAAATGCACTTCATTTTTATTTTTTTTTTACTGGTAGTTTAGAATAATGTTATGAAACAAGAGTGTTGTCTGGAACACATGTGTCACCTGCTAAAGCATGACTGAAAAAGTGTGACTGACAGACATAACAGAAAAGTGTGACTGACAGACAGGCGAACAGACAAACAATGGAAAAGAGATCCCCGTGAGTCACCTCTGCTTACAGCAGGTAACACAAAAATCTAATTCTTAATCAATTATCATTTGTGAACGATATAGCTTAATCAAAAGTAGAGCATCAGTTTTCTCTCAAAATGTTTAACCCTTTCCCTCATATAGACTCATTTTGACCCTTTCCCTCATATAGACTCATTTTGACCCTTTCCCTCATATAGACTCATTTTGACCCTTTCCCTCATATAGACTCATTTTGACCCTTTCCCTCATATAGACTCATTTTGACCCTTTTGCTCATATAGACTTATTTTGACGCACTCAATAGGTACCACATAAAGCCTGATCTGCAGAAAACCACAGTTAAACCTTACCAAATTTAATTACAAAATCCTCATTTCCAGACCACTGAGGAGCAGCGAACAGCATAAAACCTGATCAGCCTGCGAGTTACTCGCAGGCTGATCTGGTTTTATGCTGTTTGCATAGGTCTTTTCATGGTGTCCTCTATGACAGAAAGGGTTAAAATACATGTATTCATATTCTATTTTTAATATCTGCTAATTGCTTTTAATTGTAGAACCCTTTGTTCAGAAGCTCTGAAAATTAAAATTTATCAGCGATTTATTTCAATAGAACACCTTATATTTTCTATTTAACCATGTACAAAATAGATAAATTTATTTGTCAATCATGTGTTTCACAAATTTATGGTGAATTTTAACTCAGAATCTATTAAGACATTTCTCCAGACAACAGTTTGGTCTTCTATTTCTTTAGAATGGTCTGAACAGACTCTATCCTATTTTCTTGGCTGCTTCCTAGTAAAGACTGAAGAATTTTAAAATATGTGAATTTCAATTTTATTTGAGAAGGAAAATATGAGTAGAGAGATTAAAAAAAAAAAAAAAAAAAAAAAAGTGGTATTATTAGAGCATTTTAAAAACAAAGCATTGTTTAATAGACTTGAATATAAAGCAATTTAAAGTGGTTTTTTTTTTGAAATGTTATAAATAAAATTTAAAATTCATTTTAAGAATACATTTTAATACTTGTAAATTCAAAGGGTCTGCCAAAATACTAAAATTACAAAAAAATCATAACAATGTAAATATTTTAAAGAAATAACAGAAAATAAGATGATTACCTTATCTTTCTACTATTACTCCTTCAAAACTATCTTAGTAATGTTTGAAACACAAAATTTCTCCAACCAGATTAGCATACAAGGCCACTTGCTG